>VBSM01003215.1:11916307-11932753 GCA_008086735.1 Cheirogaleus medius | reverse complement strand
CAAAAACAAATTATTGACTACATGTATTCTAGTCACCCAGATTTGACTTTAGCCCCTGTTGGACCCAGATGAGGAGCTCTCTATGGACGGAAGCAGCTTTATGAAACAGGAACAATGCAAAGCCCCATATGCTATGGTTACCAGCCAACAGGTAGTAGAGACACAAACCCTACCCCTGGGACAGCTGCCCAGAAGTATAAATTAATTGCACTAACTAGACAGATTCTAAGTGTGCCCTTATGGTGGTACATGCTCATAAAGCTATTTGGAAGAAACAAAAGTACCTTACCTCTAAAAACAAGAAAATTAAATATGGACCACAAATTGAGCTATTAAAAGCCATTTCACTGCCCAGGGAGGCAGCCATGATGCACTGCCTGGACATCGGGGCAGGGGATGGGTACTTCTTTGGACAGACCTTACTTCCTTGGCAGGGCGAGGTTGGCAACTCGACATGGTTACAGGCCCACTGATTTCGGTCCTCCTCATACCCCAACTACGGCCCATTTCGCAGGAAGCAGCCAGATAGATCAACATCCTGACTCCCCAAGATTGAGGAATGAAGTATAAAGAAGGAGGGAGCTGTAACCAGCTCCATGAACAAATTTCAGTGACTTCTATGTGTTTTTTAGTCCTCTCTCTTATCTGCTTGACCTTTTGAGTTTTTCTCTAGAAATGGTGGATTTTCTGCAAGACAAACAAGTGGAGATTCTGAAGGCCCCTGGGTAGAATTCCTGAGGACTCACCATCCGCCTCCACCTGTGCCAGTGCGCACAGCCCCTTGTCAGTTACACCACCACCTGCCCCGAGGCAGTGGCCGCTCCTTCAAAAGCGTGTGATCTCTGTAAGTTAGTTGGGGAGATGGATTTGAGGCAGCTTCTCCCATTCTCCCAACAAGACATTTTTCATATTAAAAATTACTTTCTTCCTTGGCAATTCCCTCATTGTCTCAATAATTGGTTCTTTGTGCGATGAGCAACTAGACCTAGGCCGAAACCCCTTGTGGTTTCAATCACACCCTGCACGGCAGGCACACAATAGGCATAGCTGGTCAGGCAGAAAAGAAAGTGACTAAATAAAAGAGGCGGGGCAGGGAAGAGCCGTGGCAGGAAGGCCACGGAGCTACTGTTTGATGCCATGGGAAGTCAGAAGCCGTGGTTGGCTGAGCTGGGCCTTATAAACAGGAGCTTCCCAGGTGTCCCTGGGGACCCGGAGCTGCTCTGTCCCGGGGGCTGTTTGCTCTGGGAAGAGTGGTGCCCTGGCCCTGGGCTGGGACCGGAGGGCTTCCCTGCCCGTCACTGCCACATTCTTCCACGTGCGTTGGCTGCGGCAGCCCCTCCCCCTCACTGCTGAGCCTGGGCCCAAGGTGCCTGACCCCACGGCAGCCCCTCTACCTGCCCATCCTGGGCAGCCTGCCCACAGCCAGAGAGGGGTGAGGAGGAGAGGACAGGCTAGTGGGCCTGGAAGGGGAATGGTTACAGTCGATTTGGGGACCACCCGACGAGGCCCCAGGTGATGGTGACGGCATTCAGAATCCTGGTGTCTCCTGTGCAGCGGTGCTGCCGCAGCATCCCAGTGTTCACAAGGGGCCTTCCTGGGACTTGTCTCGTTCAGGCTGCTCAAGCCATGCTCTTAACCTCTCTGTTCACTGTCTCGGGGTTCAGAGATCTTTTCCCAGGTGGGTTTTTCAACTGGTCCTGATGTGCCCTAACCTGCCCATGCCTGACTGACCCCACCTAGATAAAGGGGACAGAGTGGGCCTTGTCCCCGGGCTCTCCTTGGCCTCCCTGAGGCAGGGGGTTTGGGGGTGGTGGAGAGAGCACACTGTGTGCTTTTTCTCCAAGGCTGCAAACCCGGCCTGGGGGTGCCACCCCACTCTCCGAGCTTCAAGGTTTGTCCTCCTCCAAGGGCCCTCTCCCCAGGCCAGCGCCCCCTCTGTGCCTCGTCCCCCTCAGGGAGGAGAGGCTGCGGAGCCATCTGGATACGGAGAGCGTGGGATTGATGCGCCGATTTTAGTTCTGTGGGAGAAGTCACAACAAGGGCTGCAATTTCCATGCGGTTTCTCCCCTCGATGAGGCGCCTGTTGGCGTGCCGTGAGGAGCGGCTCGTCTGAGCAGGCAGGGCACGGACCTGGAGCCAGTGTCACGGGTGTGACAGAACCTCATCACCGCTTCTGCCTCCTGGGCCTGTCCTCCTTCTCTCCTCCCTCTCCGGCTGACTCACACGTGGTCTCCAGCCCTCTGCACCCTGAGCATGACATTAGACCAACACGCGGGCAGTCGCCACGTGGGGCTGTCTGAGCCTGGTGGTCTCCTCGATGGCCACCCCTGACCCCAGCACCTCCCGCCAGCTCAGCTGCCACCCCAGCCCTGTACCATGGCCCCTGCCATGTCCTGGAGCTCCAGAGATGAACAGGGACCATCCCACTTCAGGAAGCTGGCTGCCTGGGCGGGAGGGGAGGCACAGAGACCAATACGAGATGCTCCTACTACTGACAGAATGGCATAGTGGCTTTGAGAGCTCACAGAGGGAAACCCTCATTTCTTGGGGGGCAGTGACTGGCAGAGCTGGAACTCAGACAACTGAGGTTTTGTCCAATATAGAGGGTGTGACATCTGAGGAAAAAATGATTTTAGATTGTGCCTAGAAGGATGTGGTTACATTTACAGAACGACAGGACGTGCCCTCCTGCGCACAAGACGCTTGATGGGAAGCACAATTATTTAAAGTAGGAAGCTCCCAGGTGGCAGATGTACCAATATCCTGCTCCCCCTTGTCCTCCCAGCCACATCAGGCATTTCCAAGCTGATCTGAGGACACCTTTGTTGTCCTTGTCTTGGACATCGAGGTTGCTGGTGACAGTTCTGATGGTTGAGGGTGCAGAGAGCAGAGGATGCTTCACTTGAGTCTAGATGGGTGGGCAGGAGTTTGCCAGGCATTTTGCATCCTAAGTCCCTCCCCCTCCTCACCCAACCCCAGCCCTGCTCAGGAGGGAAGTCACTTTCTGGTCACCTTTGTATCCCTAGGGCCTGCAACAGTGCCTGACCCAAGTAGAAGATCAAGAAATGCTTATGGAATGAATGAAAGAGTGAATGAATGATTGTTTTTCTCTCTGTCTGCAATATGTTCACCTTCCTCTTGGCCAGTCAAGGTGTGTCATTCCTTCTATGCTTACCTCTTCAGTAGCTGGGATTACGGGTATGCGCCACCACGCCTGGCTCCCACACTCTTCTTCCTGGATCTCTTTGCTCTCCTTCTGCGCACGGGAACAGATGCTTTTGTGCCCGCATGTCACCCCTGGGCCCTCTTCCAACTCAGCCGCCGCCGTGGTGGGCAGCATCCCGGCTCGGGCGGCTCCACCTCACTTTTGCCCCGGCTCTGGCCGCTGGTGCAGTCCTTGCACAGGTGCGTCCTGGAATGGTGGGGGAAGGGAAGGGGCAGTCCTCAACCCCGCCATCCTAGTGCAGCGTCTGAAGGCATCGGGCACTCAGGAACTGTGGGCTGAATAAATGAAGGAACCAGAGAGTGGACACATGGTGCATGCCTTTTGTTCTTTAGTTTGTTTTCTTCTCCTGAAATAATACAAACAATGATTACTATTCTAAGTAGAGATGGGGGTCTCGCTCTTGCTCAGGCGAGTCTCGAACTCCTGAGCTCAAGCCATCCTCCTGCCTCGGCCTCCCAGCGTGCTAGGATTACAGACGTGAGCCATCGTGCCGGCCTGCATGCCTTTTGTTGATCCTTCCCCTTGCCATCAGCCGGCCTACCTCCGACAGCCTCTTTTCCTGTGAAATGGAAACAAGATAATTAGGCTTTAGAACGTGTAGAAATGACAAGTAAAAATGTGAGTAAATGACTCAGGTCCCTTGTGTGAGGAGAAAAGGTGGGAACTGAAAGTGCTTAGTGCCTATTCCATGCCAGACTCCTGATACATCTCTTTAAAGTTTTTGACAAGCCAGTGGAGTAGGCACTCTCCTTATCTTAACACTGTGTAAACTGAGGTACAGGGTGGGTAAGTACTTGGCCCGAGCGTTTACAAATCGTGCTCAGGAAACCCAGGATTTGGGTTAAGCTGTTCTCACAGGTGTTTGGTGTGTTTTAATTCCCATTTTCCTGACTCTAATGATGTTGAGCATCTTCTCTGTGCTCATTGGCCATCTGCGTCTCTTGTTTCATTAATGTCTGTTCCAATGTTTTGTCCATTAAAAATTTTTTTATTGGCTTGTTACTGAATTTTGACAGTTTAATAGTCCGGGTACCAGTCCTTTATCATGATTCGGTCATCGAAGCAAGCCAGCTGTGGCTCCTGTTTGGATTGTCCTCTTTCCTGTGAGCCCTATAATGTTTCCCAAATGTTCTTTCTCCCATCAAACCATTTCTCTCATCAAGTGATGATAAGAGTCGTGGAGGTACTTGTTAATTGCCTTATCAGATATATGCTTGCAGACAGTTTCAATCAGTCAGGGAGCCTGTCTCTTCATGTTCTTAGTAGTATCTCCTGAAGAGCAGAAGGTTTTTACATTTTGATATAGTCCAACTTATCAAATTTTTCTTTTATGCTTGGTCCTTTTTGTGCCCTGGACCCAGAATCTAAACCCAGAGCTGTGGGTGTCAAAGTCCTTCCTCTTGTTACATTTAATGTAGTGTTTCGGCAAAATCCGTCCTCAGACCAGCGCTAGGCTGGCACCACTGGGCTCAGCCAAGGGGCTTGCTTGAAATACAGATTCCTGGGTCGCTACCCTGGAGAATCTGCTTCTATGGGTCCAGGCCGGCCTGGGAATCTGTGTATTTAACCAAGTCCTCAGGGATCAGCCAGGTGTGGGGGACGCTTTAGACCCGGTTGCTTCCTGGCTTCTTTCTAGCTGGGTCCTGCAAGGTGCTGCCCATAGTGTCATTTCCGAGTCTGTTTCTGATGTGTTCCCTCCCCTCCCTTCCTCCCCAGCTCCTTAGCACAGTACTTGACATTCACAGATGCTTTGAACTAAGCGACCCACTCTCCACCAGCAGGGGGGAGAGGCCACCCCACTCCGCAGCTGGCACTGAGTGGAGCCAAGTGGAAACCCTGTCATTATCGGCCATGGCATGAAGTGCTCCGGTGCAGCTTTCCGCGCCCCCCGCCGTGGGCGGAGGGTTCCCCACCTGGAGAGGCTGTTATTTTAAAGTAGCCCCAACATCAGCTCACTGGAGTTGAGGACACTTCTGCAAGTTAACAGCTGGGGCAGCCTCCAAACAAAAGAAAACTGTATTCATTTGCAGCAGGGGGTGGGGGAAACAAAGTGTGCTTTGGATTAAGAGCAAAACAAACATCTAGAGGTTTTAGCAACTTTCTCCCGCAAGTCTGATGTGACCTGCTTTCCCCCAGCAGATGGGGAGCAGTTCTGAAGGGGTAGAAATGATCCCCCCACCCCCCTACACACACACACACACACACACACACACACACACATACAAAGGGAGTAGTGGTACGGAAACTAAGATCTGTTGAGCCAGGGCTTTATATTTTATCTAATCCTTCCAATAACCCACAAGGTCACCATTATTATTCCTGTTTTACAGATGGGTAAAGTGATGCTCAAAAGATTATAAGGACAGCCAGGATGTGCTGGCTGCAGAGCTGAGTTGTTGGCTATTATTAAATAATGGTATTATTATTTCCATTTTGCAGATGAAGAAGCTGAGGTCATGTAACTTGCTCAAGTTCACAGAGCCAGGAAGTGGTGGAGGCAGGACTTGAACCCAGGTCTCTCTGCCAACAAAGCCCTTGGGTTTGCCAGTTTGCCCCGCAGCCTGGTTTGGGTTCCCCTCCTTCCTTCCTTCCCTCCCTCCATCTGTGCCCCTGACTTATTCTGGGTTTGCACGTGTGGGGCTGACTCACAGGGGAGCAGGAGAGCCCGTCCTCCGGAGTGAGAAGGCAGATTTTATTTCTATTCAGAGCATCTTGGGCTGGTGCTGGGAGAGCCGCCAAACCCAGCTGACACATTTTCCCCTCCCAGAGCTGCTGGGTGGGTGGGCAGCCCCGGGGGCTCCAGGGGGCCATGTGACACCAACTCCTCAGCTGCCTCTCGGCACCCGAGGGAAGGATGGGCTTGACTGCTTTGTCTGCCTTAACCACAATCTCTTCTCCCGAGGGAGTTCACTGGGGCTAAAATTCCAGTTGCTCAAGTCTTTCTTACTTCTCTGCTCTGGTCCAGAGCCGAAAGGAGCTCCAAGAAGCCATTTGTTCCAGGCTCACCTGTGGGCAATTGAGACAATCCCAATTGTCTCAATTGGGACAAATCCCATTTCACAGATTCGGTCATCGAAGCAAGCCAGCTGTGGCTCCTGTTTGGATTGTCCTCTTTCCTGTGAGCCCTATAATGTTTCCCAAATGTTCTTTCTCCCATCAAACCATTTCTCTCATCAAGTGATGATAAGAGTCGCGGGGGTACTTGTTAATTGCCTCGATCACCTGCTGTCTGCTGAGAAAGTTCTGCAGCGGGAGGTTAGAGCTGGGGCCCAGGAATCTGCCCTTTAACAAGCCGGCCAGGTGACTCTCGTCACCTGGGAGATGGTGCCAGTGTTCCCCGTCATCCCTGATGGAACGGGAAATGCTGGCAAAGACAGACCCCCAGTGGATGCCAGGATTGTCCCCCACTTCAGGCACAAGACCCCGACTGACTCTGTCTTAGCTGTGCCCCAGATTGTAGCAATTGCCCCTGAAACTTGGACGAGTCTTGCATGTTTGGCTGCTAAAGAAGCAACATTTCTCTCCAGCACGAGCAATCAGGGTAGGCCGGCAGGACGGTGTGGATGGGCCTGCACCCCGCTGGCCGGTTCTGCTGCGTTCTCCAGGGGATGTTTGCCGAGGACCATCAGAGCACGGATGTATGGATTTTTTATTCTCCCTTTAGCCAAACGCTGCAAGTGCTGAGGGGCTGCCCACCTGCCAGAGGTCTCTGGCCTGTTCATTTGTGTTCTGTGCATGAAAAGCCAAAAGGCGTTGCAAAGGTGGTTTGTTTCAAGTTGTAATGGTTTCATAGTATGTGCAAAAACTCTTTGAGACTTCCTCCGGAAGAGGTGGAGCCCAATTCCTCTCCCGTTGAGTGTGGCTACCCTTAATGATGTTCTTCTAATGCATAAAGTGACTTCGGAGACTAGGTCACAAAGGGCACTGTGGCTTCCTTCTCTTTCCTGGAACACTCACTCTGCAAGAAAGCCAGCGCCATGTTGGGAGGACACTCAAGCAACCCAGTGGAGAGCTGGGGAGAAACCGAGGCCTCCTGCCAATAGCTAGCAAAGAACTGTGGCCTTTTGCCGAGAGCTCTGTGAGTAAGCCACCTTGGAAGCAGATCCGCCAGCCCCCGTCAGGCCTCCGGAGGACTGCCACCCAGGCCGATGTTTTGTCTGCAACCTCATTAGGGACCCTGAGCCAGAATCACCCAGCCAAGCTGCTTCTGAATTTCTGATTACAGAAGCTGTGAGATAATAAACAAGTGTTGCTCTAAGCTTCTAGGTTGTGGGTCATTTTTAAAATGCAGCAATAGATAACTAACACACAAGGCAAGAGTAGCAACCTTCATCTATAAGCTGGGAGGGCAGGTGAGAGAACCGATGCAGGTGTGATACCCAGGGGGCCAGCATTTGTTGGGATGGACAGCACTTTGACATGTGCCCTGCCATTTGCTGTTAGTGCTGTTATTACCCCTGTGGCCCATGTCAGGAAACTGGGGCTCAGAGAGGTCAAATCACTTGGCCAAAATTGCCCAGCTGCTGGGTGGCCCAGCTGGGATTTGAGGCCGCTCTGTCTGCCCTGATCCATGCTTTCCCCCTTTCCCACGCTGCCTCGGGGATCTGGGTGACTTTGGGCCAGCCCCTCCCCTTCTTTTCGTGGAACTCGAGCAGAATCCGTGCATCAGTGCGAGGGTTGAACCTGGTGCCCCTGCCAGGATTCTCTCAGCAAGTGTGAGCCCAGCCCCAGCCTTTGCCCTGCAGTGCGCCCCAGAGCTGGCGGCCCTGTCTGCTACCGATCTAGCGAACCAAGGATAAGGACATGGCAGCCTTTAGCAACACTGCCCCCCGTTCCCACACAGACACGCGTGCCCAGGCTGTGTGCAGAGACCCCACCGTCACCCCCTGCCTTGGCCTGCTCCTCCCGTCACCTCCACCCGGGTTCCTGCTCTCCACACACACAGATGCCAACAGCTGGTGCTTGTTCAGGAAACATGTGCTGGGGGTGATGCACCTTGACCCTATCCTGCCACCTGGAGAGCAGGATAGAGGCTGTCACCACCGACGAGGTCATGCTGGGGACAGCCGTGGCTGCGGGGGCAAACCCAGCCCTCAGAGGGGGGCGCTGTCCTGGCAGAGTCAGGTCAGGAGGGCAGGGCTGGGCACAAGGGCCTCAGGACGCTGGCTGCTCAAAGTTCCGGCTCACTCCCTGGGTGTCACTCTTGGCATCTCTTTCTGCCGGCCAGGGCAGGGCCTCCTCGGGGACACCTCTGCTCCAGCTCCATGCAGGTCTCTGATGGGACACTCCTCGGCCACCTCTGTCCCATCTGCAGCTTCTGTAGCCTCAGGGGACAGCCCCCATTCTCTGGCACTTGCGGGTAATTGAGCCACTGCTGGGAGCTCCCTGCTCCACCCCCTTCCTGAAGAACCTCCACAGGCTCCTTGGTGCCCCTCGTGAGGAGCCCGGCGCCCTGACCCTGCTGTTCAAGGCCCCCCCGAGCTCTTCCCTGCGCCCTGCACCACACTGTCCCCGTTAACAGCAGCCTCTCTCTAGGTGGTTTGAGTCAGGGGTCCGTCCCCAGGCATCTCGGGCTGAAACCACATCTCTGGACACCCCCAGTCGCCCCCTCCCATCTCCCACACTAGAAGTAGAGGTGAGGCAGATGGACGGGTGTCTGCACGGCCTGAGGGGCGAGGTGTGGGGATGGGCAGGGAGGGCAGGCCCCAGGATGGACAGATGGACAAGGCATGCAGCTCTCCCTTTTCCTGAATGGCCACAGGAGGAAAGAGGTCGCCGCCCCATGCCTCTCGCGGAGATGCTGAGAGTGTGAATGAGAACAGCTTGCGAGGGGCTCTGCCGCGCACAGCCTGGAGTGGAGACCTTTCGTAACCTTCTGGACCTGGCACTGACCCAGAGGACAAGTCATGTGACCCACGTGGCTATGCCCTTTTAGCCGTCCGGGTTCATGGCTCACATCCCAAATCCCCTGATGCTCTGCAGGGCGCTTACCCTGGGGAAGGACGTGGACTCGTCTGAGGGTGGGGCTGGTTCTAAGATGTGTTTCACGTGTTAAATCTCTGGCTATGTGCATATGTACGTCTTTTTCCCAGAGTGTCCACCTTCTCAGAGGGGTTGTGACCCCCGAAATGGTCTAACTTGGTACAGGCTGTCCAGTCCGGTCCCTCCTGGGTATTTACTCCCGGCAAATCTGGTTTCCAAGTTTAAGGCTGTGAGCATCCACCCTGATGAAGTGCTCGCCTCTCCACTTTGAAACCCGAACACCTCACCTGCTGTGAGAGGTTTGAGATCAGGCCTATGGGCAGATACATCCTCTATTCTTACCCTCCCGTCAGGCAGACCTCGGTTTCCCTGCACCCAAAGTGGACCAGCATCGTGTGACAGCCACTCTCCAGGCCACCGGTAATGCTCCTAGTGAGAGGTAAGTCATCTACCCTGTGCAAACATCCTGTGACCGAGCAGCCCCTTCCCAGAGGTTTTTTGTTTTGTTTCAAACACACGGGCAGAATTCCACCTTGTATGGGAGTTTTAGTGTTTCCCAGCACTGAAGTTGGCTTCCGAACATGAAGTATACACAGGGTTGCTCACAAGCTAATGGCCCTGATCATGGCAAAATGACTTCTGTCTTGATCTCGGCTAAATTCTTCCTCAATCCTTCTTTAACTTGAGGGCTGAACTAACCATAGCCTGCTTATGAAAGCCAAGCAGCAAAGAGGGAAGGTTTCCCCAAGGATTGCCCTGTCCCAGTAGAACTTTACATTTTTTTTTTACATGTAATACGTTCCTGGACATGTCTAAGAATATGAAATGTATTAAAGTTGGATGATGATCTTCTGCTATGGGAAAGCAGTGTAACCGAGTGGTTAAGAACTGGGATACTGACAGCAGCACCATGGGTGTAAATCTGTCTTTTCCCAGGTGTGTGGCTCAGACACCTCTCTGTGCCTCAGTTTCCTGAAAATGGGAATGATTGTAGTAACTACCTTGTAGAGTCCTTGTAGATTAAGTAGTATAATATATTTAAAGCACTCAGAACAGAGTCTTATGGACTGTATGTGTTAACAATTATTGTTGTATATTGTAAGCTGGGTTTATACTCAAAGAACTAAAAAGAAGGATCAACTCCCTTATATTTTGTCTCTAACAAGACAATCACTGACAATCTATTTCTAAGACCTTGTTTTCTTTCCCTCACAAGTGATTCTACTCAACCAAATTGAGTTCAATGAACCCTTGGCTGAAACTAAACATTTTCCACTTTCAGCATTTTGAAAATTTTCATTTTAGTTTCAATTGCATTAAGTTTGTGAGAGCCTTTGTTTCTTATTACTAGTGCTTACACTTTTATTTTCCCATTTTTGCTCATTTTTATATCAATAAACAAAACATTCGAAAAATTGCGCCAACATGTTATTCGGTACAGGCCGAATGGAATGGAGATGCTTCAAAGACGGGACTGCTGGCAGGTGGTTTGTGCCACCTTGTGACATCCCAATATACCTGCCCGTGGATGTGAAAAAGTCCACGTTTGGTGAAGGAAAATCAATTTAGGAATGCCAAAGTCCAACCTGTGACAGAGGTGCTGGTTCCAAAGCCAAGCACCATTGAGGCTGAGACATAGATGTGGGCTCATGTCAACGATCTGCTTGTTGAAAGAACAGCTTGTTACCATGAAGTAGGAGACAGACATTGTTCACTGTAGTAACAGACCCATTCCGAGAGAGCTAGCTACAAAGCAACTATTCATAGCGTGAGTCATACATTTTTTTTTTTTTGAAATCCATTATAAAACTACAATGATGTTCTACTGGAAAATGGATAGTTTTGAAAAGTTTTGGTGCAGAGGGCCAGGTCTGTGTCACATTGGGATAGTGGTGAGAGAGATTCGAAAGCACTTTTAGTAATTGCTGTTCCTTCCTGCACAAACAGGGGAAGATTAACAGGGGAGCCTCTCATGTGGATTATGGTGAGCTCTACAGCACCCCCTGCTGAAGTTGCAAGGCGCAGGGATCGCTTTTCTTCTCCTGGACAGTGTCTTGGCTTAGAGCTGACACTCACCAATGCCTCCACTTCTTTATTACGCATTTCTTTGTCTCCTTTTATGATTGGGGTTTAGTCAGCTAGTGTAGGAGTTCTTCACATTTCCGACAGGTAGGCTTTGTGTAGCTTCGGTTTTCTCTTTACTTTGATGGCTACTTTCTAGAAGTTGGGGAGGATATGTGTGAGTCCGAGCACTATGCCTAGAGCAGAAACATCCAGAGCCCCCGACGCTGCCGGAGGCCTTCACACCTTGATGTGATGGCCAGGTGTGCAGAAGCAGCCGAAGGCCCCCGAGAGGTGGACGCCATCACCAGAGAGGACTTCATAAGGACAGAACACAGAATTCCTTCTGTCTCCTCTCTTGGTAATGGTCTTTACTATTTCATTCTGGGATGTGAGCTGTTTTGGTGACGGAGGGTTTGCTAAATGGACAAGGAATGGTGACTGTTACAATATTCAAATGGCGTTTGAATCGTACAAACCTTTTTGAATGTTTCTTCTGTTTCCATCCCCTAATCCTGCCATGCCAGGGTCTGTTAGTACAGTGAACAATGTCTGTCTCCTACTTCATGGTAACAAGCTGTTCTTTCAACAAGCAGATCATTGACATGAGCCCACATATATGTCTCGGCCTCAGTGGTGTTTGGCTTTGGAACCAGCACCTCTGTCATAGGTTGGACTTTGACATGTGAGGTCAATAATGCCTTCTAAGCTTCTACGGATCAGCCTGGCTGCCACTGTCCCTGCATGATCCTGGGGACTCTAAGGAGAGTCCAGTCCTGTGGTCCTGGCCAGATCTGGAATTTCACCACTGACTTTGTTATGCTTTATGTTTTTCCAGACCAGAGGGTTCCTCCCACCTCTGAGGGGCTGGGGAGCTCAGCTTTATCCTCTAAGCTCTCATGAGCCTCAGTGCAGTTCTCAGATTGGGTGGTTCCAGGAACTCATGCCTACTTCCTTTCTCCCGACTCCTATGCCATTGTCAGAGCTGACAGAGTGCATCACCTTCCGCAGTGGGAACGGGCATTTAACACGTGCAATGTTTCCCTTTGAAAACACCTTAAGTGGCGTGTTCTAGAAAATAAACCATTGTCCACCTTCATCGATCCTGGAAGCTCAGACTTCTTAGTAAAGCTCACTTACTTCAGAAGAGGATATGATAAAATCATTCAGGCCCACTTGGAAATCCATTATAAGGGGTTCTGGCATTTTAAAAAATTATTTTGTGATTACGAGAGTAATGCATGCTCATTGCAAAGAATTAAGAAAATACAAAAAGGAGCATAGAAAGAAATAAAATCTCCCAGGATCTTACCTTTCAAAAATAACCCTGATTAGCATTTAATGTACCACCTTTTTTCTGTGCACAACTATTTATAAAATTACACGGTACTTTATCTACAATTTTGCAGCATGCTTTTTTCACTTTACACAACCAGAACATTCCCCCATGGCATCATCTATTCTTCAAAAACACAGTTTTAATGACTACATAATATTTCATTGTCTGGTTGTCCCAGGATTTATTTAGCCAGTTCTCTATTTGCAGGTGTCTAGGCGGTTTCCTATTTTTCATAATTATAAATGATGCCATGGTGAATATTCTTGTCCAGGAAATCTTTATCTGGGTTTCTGATAATTTCCTTAGAAGAGATTCCAAGAAGGGAAATGATGGCGTCTCCTTTCTGCTGTGGGTACCTCTCTCCTTCCAGATGCTCAAGAAGGTGGAGTGGCTGCTCCTGCCCCCGCCTGCATGGGTGGCGTTGGCTGCCTCTGAGGCATCCTGAAGCCCTGGACAGAGAATCTTTATGGGTGCTGAGGGAGATGCAAAGGGGGCCCCTGGTTCTCCCCAGGTAGCTCCCAACTATTTACCTGAACCTGCTCCATGCAAAGCAGAGCTTCCCACTGCAGGAATCATCTCATAATTAACTTAGAACTAAAGCATATTTAATTAACCATGGAAACCCTCCCAGCCATCTGCCTCTGTTTTTATTTTGAGGAAAATGGCAGATCTTTTTTTCCTTAGCTCCCTCTTTTTGGGGATGGAGCTCATTTCCAGCATCTTGGTTCTTGTATGGAGCAGGGTCCCCTGCCTTGCTGGTCACCACCACCAGTGGCAGAGTCGGAAGTGGGAAGGAGGCCAGGTCAGAGGTTGCACAGGACTGGGCTTTGCCTCCCAAGGCTGGAGCCCCTGCCTAGGGGTGAGCCCGTTGGGCAGAGGCAGCACCTGCCCACCAAAGGATGGGCCGTTCAAGCCTGTTGGCTGCTGTCCTAAAATTACAGGGCTGCAGGGTGTCAGTGTGGTAAGGGACAAAGGCCAATACTTTCATTTCACAGATGGGGAAACTGAGGCCCAGAGTGGCTGCAGGTGGAGCTTGAGCACACAGACTCTCAGGCCCCTTCTTTGCTCCTTTGTTGGAGCCTCGAGGGAGGGGTACGGTTTGATATCTGTGCACTCCTACAGGGAACCCTAATGGCTGTAACAGCCCACAGTGTTGGAGCGCTTTTAAATGTGCACGATGCATTCTCAGATCACATCTCACCGAGTACTCAACCCGAGCTCCAGAGACTCCAGGTCACGTGATGTGATGGCGTCACACAGCTAGTGACCATGGAGGCTGGGATGGAAACGAGAAGGGCTGTGGTCTGAATTCCCAATGTATCACGGTGACTCTCTTCCCGTGGCCTTCCCCAGAGTGCCTGGACTAAGGGAATATCCAATGAAACACCAGTCCGGTTATTTCCAGTGACAGCACATCTTCCTGGTGGCCTCCTGACCACCCTGCCAGGCTCAGTGGGAGGGAGGACTGATCCTCTGAGCCTTCAGCACCCCACACATGCCTCAGTATGATGCCCTAAGGCTCTGGACTTCTTGCTGTGCCCAAGTTCCAGCAAAGGGCCTGGCATCCCAGTTGGTCACCAAGTGACCTTGAATTGAATGAGATCCAGGGTGAACACGAGTGTGATTGCTTCAGCAGCCGCCCCCCTCTTTCTCTCAAGGGTCATCCCAGATCCCTCTGGGTGGGTGAGTGTCAAGTGTCACATGTGCTTTGAGATGGTCCCCGAGGGCTGCCATATGGACCCATTCATGTGCCCAGCTGGCCGTGTGCCCCAATCCTGGGGCTGTCAGCAGGGCTGGAGCTCTAGCCCACAGCCCATAGCCAGGTAGCACCACCTTTAATGGATGTACAGCCGGGTCTGGAGGGGGACAGGGACATCTGCCACCAGGTAGCCTCGTGTTTTTGGTAAATCACACCCACCGCCTGAGACTCATTTGCTCCGCTGTTAAATGAGGCAATCCAGCTAGACCCTTCTAGAGCCAATGCTCTATGTCCTATGCCTTTATTTATAATGACCCCTGGCAGGGCCCAGGAGTGGCAGCCTGGGGACCAGGGCAAAAGCATTGAGCGTCACCTCCAGCAAGAGGTCAGGACCAGTTAACCAAGACAACACGCATCCTGCATGTAAAAGACAGAAAAGTGCCAGCTTCCAAGGGTGTCTGGGTTTGCGTTAATGTTCCTGCCAGGCTGCAAATCTCTCTCCTTTTAAGATGTAAAAATTTGCTTCCTGAGATTCGTCTTCAATCACTCCCCAATCTCTCCAGCCACTCCAGGCTGCACGGAAGGCAAGAGAATCTATGGCGCTGGTTAAGGAAACTGTAGATTTTTCCCCAAAGCTGCGGCTGGTAAACCCCAGGCAGGTCTTGGCTCCGCTGAGACAGATTCACCAGGAGAAGCTCTGACGGTGGGGCGCCGGGTCCGCCCAGCCTGGAGCCACCCTGCAGCTGCCCTGCCGCGGCGCCCTGCACACCTCCTGGGCCACCTGTTCTCTGGAATACGGTACAATTTTGGGTGGAGAACTTACCTTTTTTCTCTCAAGGGCATGACCTGAAAAAACAAATCAATGGAGGAAGATGAAAGTCAAATGCAGCTTCATTCAGAGAGAGAAATAGAAACTGTTTCAGTCATTTGCTTTTAAAAATCAAGAACAGGGAGCATGTAGGTCTCTCTGGTAAATACAGCCAGTAATGAAAATGCACTTCGGTTACGTGCTGCAGCTGCTTACGGGAGGGCAGCTGAGGCAGGAGGAGGAGGAGGAGGAGGAGGAGGAGGAGGAGGAGGGCAGTGGGAGAAAAGCAGCCAAAAACAGGGCCCCAGGAACAAGGAAAAAATCAAAACTTGGGGGGAGAGAGAGAAACACATGGATGACAGAGCCACGTTCAAAGAAACACAAAAATCCAGACAAAAGGGAGAAGCGTGCACACACGGCATGCAGAGACAGAGATGGAGGGGCCAGAGCAAGACAAAGACACGCGAAGAGGCAGAGGAGAGGGAGACAAAGTTGGAGGGCTGTTAGCGAAATAGCTGTTTCAAAATAACCAACACGACAATCTAGGGTTGATTTTTTTTTTAAAGAGACAAACATGACCAGAATTACTTCTTTTTTTCAGAATTATTTTTTAATGTGTTTTCATTCCAGTCTCCCTTTGGGAAGCACGGGCCTTCTTCAAAACCCATTTTCCCCATTTGCCATCCGGAGAGCTCCTCGTTAGCAGTTCCGGGCAGGGAGATCTCACACCTCTCGCTGCAACCTTTCCGGACGCCCAGCTGGGAACCTTTAAAGTACTGTTGTGTTTTCACAGCTTCGGACCTTTGTGGTCTCACCTCGCAGTGTAGCTAAGTGGCCACATTCAGCTCAAGCCCATCTCGCCCTGGCAGGGACACCTCTTTGGTTCGGAGACCACCAAGGCAGATTGGGGATGATTGCACCAGGGCAGGACCTTCGGGACGGGGTCTGCTGAGCAAGTGAGTGCCGAAACCAAGATGGCGGTGGATGTGTCGAATGAATGGAAAGCACGAGCCGGGCACTGCAGCCACATGACACCCCGCAATAGCTTCCCAAACCTGCCAAGCACTCTCACACTTCGCTGCCAGGAACTCCTCTTTCCTCCCCTGCCTCTGCCGTGTGAACCCTTCCCATCCATCATTCATCCACCAATTCATTGTCTCAAGCATCTCCTCTGTGAATCCTTTTCCAACAGCCTCCTGCTCCTTTGGGTTCCCACCACCGTTTGGTGCTACCTCCGCTGCAGGTCTCAGCGTTACCCCGTTGGCGCAGCTTCCTCAACCTCGCCCTGCTATTTGGGGCCGGGTGCTGCTTTGCTGTGTGGCACCATCCTG
>VBSM01003215.1:11900814-11916207 GCA_008086735.1 Cheirogaleus medius | reverse complement strand
TCGCAAGTCTGGGCCTCTGGAGCTTCTGACCCCCTGGCTTCAAGCTGAGGTTCCCACGACCCCCTCCCTCTTTGGGTCCTATGAATTTGCTGGAGCGGCTCACAGAACTCAGGGAAACACTTAGGTTTACTGGTTATTATAATGGATAGTACAAAGGGTGCAGAGGAAGAGATGCACAGGGTGAGGTACAGGGGAAGGGGCGCAGAGTGTCCATGCCCTCCCTGGTGCCACCGTCCAGGGACCTCCACGTGTGCAGCTAACCAGAAGCTCCCGAATCCAGTCCTCCTGGGTTTTTATGGAGGCTTCATGACACAGGCAAGACTGACAACCATGTAGACATGTGATTGGACAAAAAGCACATGGTCTGCACCCAGCATGGCCGTCTGTTCAGATTCTTCCTGGCCTGTCCGTGCTGCATCCTTCCTCCAGGGTCTGGGGCAGGACCCGCTCTGGAATGAGGGTCTTTTGACCCACAATCAGATTAGAAAGGAGCACAGGAGAAGGTCAGAGGGAGAGGTTTTATCTCCTGAGGCCTAAAGCACCCCAACATTACAACAAGGACTATGGGAGTTATGCCCTGGGAACTGTGGACGACAACCAATATATATATCATAACACTACGTCATCATTATTACTTTAGCGTTTGATGTTTGCTGAGGCTTTGACAAGGCTGAAGTCACCTTTCTTTAAAATATGGTCTTTTGCCCACTGCCTTCCTCTGCTCCTCTCCCCTTGCTTCCAGCTCCTCCAAAACCTGAAGCTGAACTGGCTGAGCCCTTCTCCGGGGACGATGGGCCCTAAGGCGTCCGAGTGAGTGCAATGTAGCATTGAACAGGGAGTGTTCCTGGCAGGGTCGGCTCCCTCCCAGTCTTTGGCTCTGAGAGGAGACGCTTCTTACCTCCCCAGCCCTGGGGTGCACATACTGGAGGCCCAGAGCCTCCTCTTGCCACTGCCAGATGGCCATGTCACTCCTCAGCAACTCTCTCCCCAAGGGAGGCCAAGCCAGGGCAGGAAGGAGGGACAAGCAGAAAACAGCTCCATCTGTATGCGGTGCCCTGCACCAGCCTCTGACAGCGCCGTGCTGTGTCCGAAACTCTGCGTCTTCCCTAGAATCTCACAAGGACCCTGGAAAGTGGGTGGGGAGGTCTTGCCCACCCTGTTTTTCAAATAACAGCCTTGTTGAGATAAAATTTACACACCTTACAATTCACCCTTTTGAAGTATATAGTTCAATGGCTTATAGTGTATTCACAGAGTTGGGCAACCACCACTGTTAACCAATTTTGGAACATTTCATCACCCCACAAAAAGAACATTTTAATCGCTCCTATTTCCCCCTCCCGCCAGTCCCTGACAGCCACTAATCTACTCTCTCTCTTTATGGATTCACCTATTCTGGACATTTCATATACAAACGAATTTATGCACTATGTGGTCTTTGTGTCTGGTTTCTTTCACTTTAGCACCATGTCTTCAAGGTTCATCCATGTTGCAGCATGTGCCAGTACTTTGTCCCTTTTTATTTTTAGTACTTCATTCCTTTTTATGGCCAAGTCGTATTCCATTGTATGAATATACAACATTTTGTTTATCCACTCACCAGTTGATGGACATTTGAGTTGTTTCTACTTTTTGGCTATTATGAATAATGCTGCTGTGATCATTCAAGTATACGTTTTTATGTGGTCATGCATTTTCAATTCTGTCGTGTGTAAACCTAGGTGCGGAATTGCTGTGTCATTTGGTAATTCTATGTTTAAACTTCCAAGGAATAGTAGATTGTTTTCCTCAGCGGCTACACCATTTACAACCTCACCAGAAGGGCATAAGGGTTCCAGTTTTTCCACGTCCTTGCCAATACTTGCTATTACAGGTTGATCATTTCTAATCTGAAAATCTGAAATCCCAAATGTTCCAAAATCTGAAACTTTTGAGCACCATGACACCACAAGTGGAAAATTCTACACCTGACTTCATGTGACCAGTGACAGTCAAAACGCAGTCAGAACTTTGTTTCATATTAAAAATCATTAAAAATATTGTATAAAATTACCTTCAGGCTATGTATATAAAGGCAGGTGTATATAAAACATAAATGAACTTTGAGTTTAGACTTGGGTCCCCTCCCCAAGATATCTCATTATGTATATGCAAATATTCCAAAATCTGGAAATTTTTGGTCCTAAGCATTTCATTTAAGGGCTATTCAACCTGTACCTGCCTGACTATAGCCATCCTAATAGGTGTGAACTGGTGTATGGTTGTGGGCTCACCTCACTTTACAGACGAGGACAGTGAGGCCCCAGAGGGGAAGCGACCTGCCCAGGTACACTCAGATAACCACAGCGAAGCCAGATTCAAACTGGGCCTGGCTCACTTCCAAGTCCATGGTTTCTCCTGTTGTATCAGGCAGCCCTACAGCAGAGTGATTTTGTCTGTGCCTGGCACAGTCCCTGAGTCCAAGTGGCTCTAAGAAGTCACACCAGTCACAGGACAGTGCTGCTTGTGCCCACGGTCTGCCCACTGGAAGCTGACCTCGTGGTCCTCAGTCACCCTCCCAGCCAATCTGCCCACCAGAGCCCACAGAACTCCTACTGTGTGCCCAGCTCGGGAGACGTAAGTAGATTAAGGAGGGTATAGAGCTGCTATCAAAAACGGACTGGTTGCTCAGGATGTCTCATCAAATGAAAGATTAATTTTCAGCCTCTAGATTTTCAATGTGTAGGAAAAGGGCAAGAAATTGACCTGGGGCAGAGGAAGGAAAGAGCGATGGAAAAGGACCCCTGGCAGGAGGCTTGGAGGGTGAGGGGCTGAGCTGGTTTCAAGGAGATTTGGTGAGGGGCATGGCCAGGAGGGAGAGGGCCGCGTTAGAGAGGCGGGTGGACTGCTCCCAGGGATGGGGTTTAGCGAATAGCTGAGGAGCAGTTAAGAGGGAGAAATAAAGAAAGGGGTCAGAAGGAGGAGGGAAGAAAGAATGAGGGCCATCCGTGTAATAACACCAATATATAGCTTCCGTTTAGCGAGCTGCTCAGATGGTCCGGTGCTGAGTGCTTTGCAAGCCGCACAAGGTAAGTGCTAATATTCTTAGTTTGCAGACAGGAAACTGAGGCCCAGAGAGATGAGGTGCCTTGGCTGAGGATGTACAGCCAGTAACTCTCAGTTGGACTTTAAACCCCGTTTCCATTAGCTCCCAAATACCTAGCAAGGGAATAGCCAAGGAAGCTTATGGGGGACGTGCTGTCAGGGGTGCTGGAAATGGGAGCCAGGCTCAGCCCCTCCTCCGAAAGGCTGGTATTTTTGGAAATTGAGATGCTGCAGAGCTAATGGTTTTTCCTGGAACAGTGTCAGCCTGTTTGGGGTTTTCACACTTCCGTCTACAGTCTGAGCCACTGATGTGTGCTTACTTATTTATTCTTTTTTACAGTAAAAAAAAGCCAATGAATTTTTAATCAAGTCAAGCTTGAGTATTTGACCAGTGAATCAGAAAGTCTTCTAAGGTGGGGACAGAAAATGCATCCCCATCTCTCCTTAAGGAGGTAGAGCTACAGCAGGGAGGCCCCTTCCCCAGGGGTCTGGGACAAGAGGACCGAAAATTGATCCCACAGGATGAATTTCTGTGGCAGGATCTCCAGGCCCTCTGGGGAATTGTGTCTCTCAGAGGACAGCAGCGGAGGCTCTGCTGGTGACTAGAACACCTAGTGGCACGGGCTGGTCCAGCCCAGGAGCTGCAAACACCTTCCGTAAAGGGCTGGATACCTGTAGGCTTTGCCCGACACCTGTGATCTCCATTGCACATTCCTCCTTCCCCTTCCCCTTCTCCATGGCTTTCCTCTTCTTCTTCCAGAATGACTTAAAAATGTAAAAACCATTCTTAGTTCATGGGCTATACAGAAACAGCCTGTGGGCCACAATTCGCCAAGCCCTGGTCTAGCTATATCTTGGAAGCTAGCTTGGATGAACGGCTTAACTTCTTGGAGCATCATATAATATTTATCGATCACCTATTGTGTGCACAGATCCATACAGTTGCAATGAAAAGAGCACAAAGATAAACCAAGAAGCTTTGCTCTCATTGCTGTGGTGTGATGTAAGGGAGCAGCAATGAATCTGGGGCCAGAAGAACTGGATACCAAGCCCGCTCCTGTCCCGGAGGAGCCTGCAGAACCGCATTTGTAGGACAGGGACAACAATGCATTCTTTGAAGGATTAAATAAGTCCAGGAGTAAAATAATTTTGAAAAGCACTGTATAATAGGAGCTATATTTAGAAAGTTGAGGTTACACGCACCCGTGAATAGTTGACTGACAATATAACAATATAAAAACTGTAGAAAGCTGCGATGCCAGAGATTTCACAGGTTAGGAGAGAAAAGAAGTTGATTGAGATGCTGTCATATGGGAATCACTATGCCAGGTAATTCCACCTGTGTTAGCTGTGAGTGATTTAGGCAGGGTATCAATTAGGGTTGGGTTTGGCTGCTTCCTATGGGAAACCCAAAGTAATTACAGTCTAACCAAGATAGAAATATGACTTTCATTTAAAGTGGAGGGAGGCAGTCCAGAGCTGGTAGGGTAGCCCCATGGCATCAAGAACCCAGAATACTTCTCCTTTGCTCCATCATCTTTGCATGTAGCTCCCATCCCACAAAGTCATCTCATGGTCCAAAGTGGCTCCTAGACCTCCAGCCATTATATCTGCATTCCAGGCAGGTGAAAGGAGGAAGGAACCAAGAAAGTATTAAAGGGCATATACCAGGGGCCTTTCCAGGAAGCTTCCTGGAAGTTGGCTCCAAATATTGCTCTTTAGATCTGATTTGCCATACCTAGCAACAAAAGAGGCTGTGAAAACTAGCCTTAATTTTGGGTGGCCACACACTCAGTTAAAACTACAAGGTTCTGTTTTTAAAGAAGAGGGTAATAAACACTGGGACAGGCAACTGGCTATGGCTACCATAGGTAGAAAACTCACAAAAAGGACAAGTCAGGGAGGGCTTTGTTGAGGAAGCGAGACTGAGCCTGGCCTAAAGTCATGGGTCGTGTTTTCAGGGGTGGAGAGGAGTGCAGAGGGCGATCCAGGCAGGGGAAAGAATGTGAGCAAAGGGAGAGTATGGAGGGCGACAGTGGCCAAACTAGGCTAGCCTAGGGCACTCCTATAGAGGAGGTTTGAGAATTAACATTTAGAAAGATAAAATAATACTGTTACCAGTTGGGGACCCTACCACCTTGGGTGACGCACCCCTCCTTGGCCACTCTGTGACTCCCCGAATCTCCTCCTCTCCTTCTCTTCCTCCTCTTTCTTCAGTACGTACCCACACAGCCTTCTCCTGTCAAGGCCGCTGCTCCCCAGGAGGTGGTCCCCAGGTCCTCTTGGGGGGGGTGTCCGCAGTACAGCTCAAGCCCATCCACCTTCCCCTGCGTCTACCCAGTCCTTGGAGAGACTTGGCATCTTGGCCCCACTAAACTCTGCACGTGGGGATTGTTCCCTGCTTAATACTCTCTCTTCTCTCGGCTGCTGACACAGGCTGCTCCGGTTGGTCTCTTGACTTGAGACATTTTCGGGGGTGAGTGGGTCCTAGTTTCTGTTCTCCCCGCTCTGGGGGTCGCAGGTCAAGTTCTTCCACGATATCTCTCATCCCAGCTCCGTGGTGGCATCTGGCTGGTGGGGCACCCGCACTTGGCTTGGGGAGATGGAGATGGGGAGGCCTGGGGTCCTCACTATCAGCTGAGAGGTCTGAAAACCCCCACCTCCCTCCAGTGGCCTCGGGGAACCTCCAGCCGGCTCTTTGGCCCGGGCCACAGTGTGATGGGGGTGGGGTGCAGAACCAGTGAAGGGCCGGTCTCAGCAAGCCCTGCCCAGATGGCCTGGCGTCCTCCTCTGCAGTGTGTGGGCTCTTCGCACTTCAAGTTCCTCAGCTTGGGACCTCAGGTGAGATTCCAAACAGCAGGGCAAGTCCCCATTGAATGTCCTGTTCAATATATTACATGTATTGACTTGTGACCATGTGTCAGGCATCATTAACTCCCTGCCCGCGAGGCTGTTCCAGGTGAAGAAACTGACAAGAGAAGGGCAGATGAGGACTGAACAGTCCTGGGAAAAGATCCCAAGAAATGAGGCCAGGAAGGGGGTGCAGATTGCAGCGGCTGCAGTGGCCGACTGAGAGGCGCCGACCTTCTCCGCGAGGCATGGGAGCCATCGAAGGACTCTGAGCAGCCTGGGATGTGATCTCAACTGAGCTTTTGAAAGTTTGATCTCAAAGCAGAGTGCGGGATGGATTGGAAGAGTGTGAGTCATGGGAAGGGGAATGGGGAGGAGGAGGAAGGTAAAGGGAAGAGAGGAAGGAGGGGGGAAGGAGGAGGAGCGGGAAGAAGGTAGGGAAGAGGAAAGGGAGAGGATTTGATCACTCTCTTTCTTTCTTTGCTCAACAGGAAACACACAATTCCTCAGTTTCCCCACATGTGAGAGGTGCTTAGATAAACAACGGTGGGCCATCCGTGGTCCCTGCAGGAGCTCCCAATGTGGGAGGGAGGAGGGAGGAGGGAGGTGAAGGCCAATGGACGTGTGCAGGGCCCTCTGGAGCTTACGAGGGGCCTTCACAAGTATTATCTCCCTTGACCCCTGCACTTGTTCTATGAAACAAGCAGGACCCTTTCCTGCCCATTTCACAGATAAGAACTAAGGAACAGATTAACTTGCTTGGGGTTGTACAGCCGGCATGGGGCAGAGCTAGGATTCAAATTCAGTGCTCTTTCTGCAACGTCAAGCACACACGGGAAAGGTGCCCAGAGCGCTGGGAGGTGTGGAATTGGGCAGAATGAGTCAAGGCTGGATTCTGGAGTCAGACTGGCTGGCTCCGAAGCCTGGCTCCATCCCAAGCTAGCTGTGTGAACCTTGGGTGAGTTTCTTAACCTCTCTGTGCTTTAACTCCTTCATCAGCAACATATGAAGAACGGAGCCTGCATGAGGCTCACGTAAGCTACAGCGCAGGCTGGCCCGTAAGTGAGCACTCTGCCAGTGACTCTGCCATGACCCTTCTGTGTTGAGGTGGGTGGCAGGGAGCACGCTCCAGGCAGAGGCAATGCGTCCCTTCAAGGGGAAGTGGCGGGACCCAGGCCACTATTAGGACCTTGCCTCTGTGCCCGACCCCTCTATACGCTGCACTTAGCCTTTTGCTTCCTCTCCTGCATCCTTCGCCCATCCTCCTCTTCCTCTCCCTTTCTTTGTGCCATCAATTTTCCCTTTCTTCTCTGCTGCCCCTTGCTCAGTTCTGTTGAGAGCCCTGGGGGGCGAAGACTTTGCTGACACCCCAGCCACTTCCATGTGACTGCGGGCCAAGAACCAATCTTCCAAATCGCTTTGACATCCACTGAGGAGCGTGTTCCAGAAATATCAGCTGTTCGCCAGGTCCGCTAAAGGACAGGCTCGGAGCACCTGGCTTGTCCTGGGGGGAGGGGGGAGAGGCTTCCACAGGCAAACACCCCCCCTCCTCACTGCCGCTTCTCCTGATGCTCAGTCAGTCCACAGGATCTCTTTTTTATTAAAAGGGGAGAGAGAGAAAGAGAAATATCAGAAATATTATTACAACCTGCTCCCTGCTTTCACAGAAGGTAATCAGGAAAGAGATGAGGGAAGAGCTGGGCTCTGTGGTTATCACAGCTATTAGTGGGAGATTATTTGTTCATCGGCCTGTAAAAAGTCCCCAGCCTTGGCAAAGGTAATTAGCAGCCTAGGTGGCTGGCTAGGTCGGGGCACGGGGGAGGTGAGGCTGTCATTTCCAATTCACCAGCCTCCATTTGCTGCTTGGTCAAGAGGTTTAAATGAAAAGGTTAATTAAGAATCAGCGGATTTGCTCGGCATGTATACACAGCACAAAGGCCATGTCTATACATGACAACTGCTTTAAAAAACCAATTCAATTCAGCACGCATGTGTTGACACACGTGCCTCCTCCCCACAACACACTCGCAACTTCCCTGGATGAGGCTCTTTGTTACGGGTGAGGTGGGGGTGCTCATTTGGAAAATAGTGCTCCCCCCACAAACGTGTGGGCTCCGGTCAAACTAGCTACCTTCCTGCTGTGTGTCCCTTGGCAAATCACTGTCTCTGTCTTCGGGCAGGTTAGAGTGGATCAGAAATTCCTAATCATTATAGTCTGTGGGCTGGGAGGGGTTATAATAGAACTGTCTTGGACAGTTTTTTAAGCTATACCCTCTACAGATATGTGTTCTCCTCCCAATATCGTCCAAGTCTGTCGGTGCATGGAGTGGATGCTGTCGAATGTCACCTTGGTCCCCCCTTCAGGACTGAAGTCCTCGCTTCTCCAGCTGCTGCTGAGAGTATTGGTGGATTACGACTCTCAGCTGGGTCCTTCTCCAGAAACTGCCTCCGCCAAAGAGAGCCCTCTCATCCAAGGTCACACCACTTTCCCTGGGGCAGCCTGCACCCCCTTCTGGATGAGGTGGTGCAAATACCCACCCCTTTTGCCTTAGGAAAGGACAAATTGGAGGGTCATTTGAGCTTCAGAGCTCCATATGGGATTGGCTGAGACCCTTCATCGCAGTTCAACTCCTCTCTGTCCAATCCCACTTCCTTCGCTCTCCTCCTCACTCTACACTCCCAGCTGTTGATGCCAAAAGCACCCTTGATAAATTTCTTGAATGCAAATATCCATTTTGGAGTCTGTTTCCCAGGTAACCCAGCTAAGGCAGTACAAAAACATTGAGACCCAATGCTCAGCAGGGGCCATCCATCCATTCAGCAAACAAGTGTTTGGCACCTGTGATAACTCTAGCCCCAGAAGACTTCCCGCATGAATAAGGATTCCAAGTGGGTCTTAAAGGATGGGCAGAATGTGGAAGGAGGAGGACAGGCAATGGATGTGATGGAATTGTTGGGCATATTGTGGCATACATGTGGAGAAATCAGCTGGTTTCTTGAAATTATCATGGGGTGCCAAATATACTAATTTCAGCTCTGGAGCAGCACTATCTGACCTCTAATGGGTGCTGGATGATTGCTTATGGAAAAATCTGTCTTGTTCCTGGTACGGGGTATGTCCCAACGGCAATCCCTCTCCACCCCTCCTTTAGAGTGGAGATCCATCTCCACCTCACAACCAGCATCCAATAAGGGCAAGCTCCTAGCTCCAGGGAATGATTTGCAGTCTTTGTCCTGAACCTATCACTGCATCCCACTTTGCATTTTTCTCCGAATTGTCCCTGGAAGCCTCAGCTGCTGGCCTCCTCCCCTGCCCCATGACCAGGGCCTTGCACACTCTGCTGGACCCCGATGACTGAGGTTGCCCTCCCAACCTTTAGCCTTTGAATCCCTCCTCATCTATAATCCAGACACACTTTTCATTTCATCTGTCCCCTGCCATGCCAGGGGTCTCCCCAGCCCAACCTAGCCCCAGGCTTTATCCCAGCATTGCCCCTGGTGGTCAGGTGTCCTGCTGGGCTATAAACCCTGTGACTACAGACCACGTTCTGTATCACTGAGAGGGGGATCTGCAGCTCTTGGAGGAGCTGGGGCCTGTGACTCTGGCTGGGGCACATGACTGAGATGTCCTCTCACTCTAAGAACAGCGTTTCCTCCCAGGAAATGCTGGGAGGTTCCTTCCTTTACAGGGTGCTTCTGTGCCCCCCCCCGGCATAGTTTGGCTTCGGGATCCCCGTCCAGTGTCCCCAGAAGAGGGGCAGGTTTGAGTGGACCTGAATCCTCAGCGAGGCAGCAGGTGGTGGAGATGGGGCTCTGTCCATGGTGCTGAACAGCAGCCCCAGAAATATGGTAATTCGTCGCTCAGCATCTATGGGAGGCTCAGGGAGGCTCAGCACTTAGCTGTGCACCGTGAGGAACACAAAGACATGGAATCCCAGTTCATGCCATAAAAGGTCTTTCAGGCAAGTTGGACACAATAAAACACCTACGTGACAACACGTAGGAATAATCCTGAACAGTCTGGATAATAATGGGTCTCGGGAAACTGCACAGGGGAGCATTCTGGCTGTCTTGATAAAGGGGTCCCTGAGGCAAACCCCATTTTAGAGTCTAGGCCCTTTGAAGAAAAAAACCACTCTGTAATGAAAAGATCTTTCTTTAGTCACCATACCATTCCCTACAGTATTTAAAACTTAAAGGTCTTGGCTATGAAACTAGTTGATCTAAATGCAGCAGTGCAGCAGTTTAAATTTAGGTGCTAATGCTATGTTTGAAATGTAAGCATGTGATTGGCTTTTACTTACGTCTTTAAAAAAGAACTGGTGAGTCATTTTTGTCTGGGTGCCCCAGCTCCAGACCATCTGGCCATGGCCTCTCAATTCTTACTTGTCACTGTCACACCCAGCTGACCCTATAAGCAAGAGGTTCTGGAAGCCCATCCCCAGGGCAGCCTGAGGCCCCAGGACAGGAACACAGCAGTGGCTGCCACACCCACCTCTGTCGGGAGTGCGGTCCCTCCTCTGCCCTCAGCATTCTGAGGGTCTGAGTGTATGGGGACAAAGCACATCCTTTCTTCTCTGCTCCCAGCATGTGGCCTCCTTTGCCTTGACTGAGGAGAGGCTGCAGCTTTGAGCTCCCTCCTTAGCTAGGGAGCCTCCCCTGCTCTCCCCATGGGGTCTCAGGAGGAGGCAGCGGGCATGGGCCTTCACCCAGGCTCTGTGTATTTGTGAAGGTCCACTCAGTCGTAGAGCAGAGAAGCTGACTTAGGCCTATCTTTGGAATTGGAAAAATTAATATTTATCAGAACAGCACACTGATCCCTGACCAACTTGCCATATGCAGGGCAGGTCACACACCTACAGACCTCAGTTTCTCCTTTAAAACAAGAGGAGCCAACCAGATGATTGGGCAGGGTTCCTGCTGATTCACTCTAACAGTCTCTCCAACAGAAGGTGTTGGCTTGGTCCTTCATTACCTTGGACAAATATGCACCCCATCCATCTACCCCACTCCCTGAAGTCTTACCTCCCTGAGAGATAGTACTCAGGAATTCTCCATCCACGGGCAGATTTTTTTTCTTATCCAGGAAATTGAATTGTTCTCAATTCTGTTTGATTTCCTACCAATAGAACTGGGCTAGACAACATGAATCCTAAAGGAACCTTTCACCCATCTCCTCCAAGACCTTAACCAGAGCTAACCACACTTGTCAGTGCCTCCTTTAATTTCTATGAACTCCTAAGAGAAAAGGCAGGGGCATGGCCAGCACCGAGCCTTACCACCTTGGGAAGAGAAAAGAAAAGAGGGAAGGAGGACTAGACTTTCACTCTTCCAGACAAAGCCTTCACCCCCAAGGCTTCAGGAAGGCACTGGGTGATCCTAAGAGGAGTACGGTGCAGATGAAAAGGTGTGGGGACAAGATATAAACCCCAATTCATCAAGTGATAAAGATTAACCAAGAAGGCTTCTCAGAGAAGCTTTTAGAAGAGGCATTGAATGACGATCTGCAGTGATACAGAGAAAACCATGTATTGTAAAGACAGAGGCAGTCATTGGCAAGTCAACTGTGTTTGGGGAGCAGGAGAGCTCGAGTGGGCCCCAGGGGCCGGGTGACAGGGGTGTGAGGTGTGTCTGGTGAGATGCAGGACTGCGGGGTGGGCAGATGACGGAGGCTTTGCATGCTGGAGTCGATGTGCTGCAGTAGGAACAAGAGAGACGTTGGTCCCGAAGCTGGGTCTCTGTGGGTTGGCTGTTTGTCCTGGGACTCCCAAACTTGGGGAAAACTTATGGCTCACACATAAATTGGTGTGAATGTGTGAACTTGTGCAGGGGGTGCAGTGGAGATGGAGTTTCAGTTGAGTCATTCTTGCTTGGTCCAAATTAATTTTAATTTGGTCAAGAGTATTAATTCCATGTTTATTAGTAATTGGTAATTAGCTCCAACTCAAGCTGTGGCTCCAGGGATGGGCTGTCAGGCTGGGTAATTGCTTCCCTGCCAGGACAAAGGAGAGTGGAACTTGGGTGTTTGGTAAACACTGGTTTGGGGAAGAGAAATGGATTTTGTTTTCTCTTCAGTCTATCAATTTTGTTACTCTCAATTGCTGTCCCAGTGGACCCCACATGCTCCACACGTCCTGAAAATTCTGTCACAGCTGACAGGACTTGGGACAGGAAGGGAGGCGCTGGGAGGGGCACTGGAGGAATGTCTGAGATGCTCTCAGAGGGAAGTTCAGCCGCATCTGAACGGAGCAGGACTGCGCCAGCCACTCCGTCTAGTCTCCTCTCACCTCCTGCCTCCAGCCCCAGTGTTTACTCCATTTCCCAAATGTGATCATTGCCTTCAGGGAAATCACGTGCCTTCCCTCTCAGGGTCCCCAAGAGCTTCCCTCTTGGACTCCCACTGGCTCCCTCCGCAGCTGCAGCAACCAGCCACGCACGGCCCACCTGCGCAGGGGCCAGTCCCGGCACCTGCAGGAAGGGAGGGGAGAGCATGTTGGGCCTGCTGACATGGCTGAGTCACTCTGAGTGGGAGTGGATGACAGGGAGACTGTGACTCAGTGGAGGGAATACGATGTGGGTGAAGGCAAGGGGTTTGCACATCTCTAGCTGTCCAAGGACATGTGGAAACTCCAGGGACTTGGGGTGGGTCCACCTGGTGCCCACTGAAGCCAGGTTGGTCTGATGGCCCTGCTATCCTCAGGGCTCTCTCTGGGTCACTAGTGAGTATGGAGTGGTCTTCCTGATCTTGTCCCATCTGCAGTATTTGGTACTTCCCTGTGTCCTGGTCCCTTTAGTCCTTCTTTGCCAGTGAGGTTGGTGAACAGAAGCTTCATGGAATCGGTAGCCAATGTCCTACCAGTTAATGGTCCACACCCATTAGAGGGGCATGGAGCTGTTGACCAGTGTCCTGAGCTGTATTTTGGAGCAGAGTCTGCTGTGGAGAAAGACTCTTAAGGGTCTGTCTTAGTCACTGGACGTGGAGATGCTTTGTGTGGGTCTCTCTTTTTGGAATACTGGGAGAGGGGTATTGTCCCGGCTGCTGTGGGCCGCTGCCTGCCTTCCGTGGTCAGCGCCTTGGCAGGAGCAGAGGGCGGAGTGGCCTGGGGAGGCCAAGCTGTACGAGCAAGAAGAGCAGGGAAGGGCTGCCACAAGCCACACAGCACTGCCAGTTGCCTGCCTCTGAGCCTTTGCACGTGCTGTCCCTTCACACGAAGGCTCTTCTCCCGTATACCTGGATGGCCAGCGTCCTCACTTTCTTTAGGTCTTTGATCAGATGTCCCGTGCCCAGTGAGGCTTCCTTGACCACGGTATTTAAAACGTCACCCTACCCCTAGCATCTTCCATCCCCCTTTCCTGCCTTCTGTTTTCCCGTACGACATCACTGTCCAACATACTGTATCTTTCACTTATTTACTACGTTTATTGTATACCTCCTTCTATTGACCTCAGGCTTCGTGAGGGTGGGGATTCAGTCTGTTTTGTTCATTGCAGTATCACCAGATGGTCAGGGGTTCAGCCCCTCTCCTGGGGTCCCATGCCCCACTCACTTTCCATAAGGTCCAACTCAGCAGCCCCTGCCTTCTCCCCACGTTACAACTTTGGTTTCAGTCCTTATTCCTGACTACAGTTTCTATATGTCTGAGAGTCGTTCTCAAGAGAGAAAGTATTTCTGGTGATCTTGGATCAGCCTATGGATGAGGGAGTCACTTGCCCACCCCTCATCCAGGCCCCTAGATCCTGGAGGGGGACAAAGTCACATGGCACATGGGGTGTGGAGAGCTTACCCCTTTGGTGCCAGGGGACAAGGAGAGTTGATCTAGAAAGGCAGTTGGGCAGTGAAGGCAGATGGCTGGGGTTGGGTACAGTCCTCAGTACCATACTTGCAGACCAAGGCTCCAGGGTGGGTCTGGCAGAAAAAAAGGGCCATTCTCATGGTCACCGTGAACTTCAAGCTTTATATTCATGGTCTCTTTGCTCCAGCCCAACTTGCCCACTCACCTGTCCCCGTGCCCACCTCTGCCTGTGCCATCTCCCCACCTGGCTCTTCTCCATCACTTCAAATCCCATCCACCCTTCACAGCTCAGCTCTGCCCGTCTCCTGCCAGGACACTTCCCAAATCACTCTAGTCCTCCATCCCTCCTTCTCTCTTCCTGTCATTCTTATGTCTCTTCCAGGTCATTCCCAGCTCCGCTGGCCCTTGATGTAAGCTGTCTGGTGACAGATGGCCTTTGCAGGGTCATCTTGCATTGCTGTCTAGTTCTGGTAACTTTTCATGCCTTGCTTTCCAATTGGTTGACAGACATCACACACACACATAAAGAGGCAGGGCACATAAAGATCCTTGTAGAACTGCACAGTTGTTAACTTTTTGGGCTTAGGTCGAATCTCCCCATTCTAGAGATGAGGAAACTGAGGTCCAGAGAGGGGAATATTTTACTCAAAATCACACAGTCAAGGTCACAGCTGGGACCAGAATTCAGGTCTCTTGGCTCTTTGTCCAGGCGAGAAGGGTGAGGAGAAGAGGCTTTGGCTGTGCAGGTGGTACTACACCGTTGCAAAGTGAACCAGAGCCAAGGTGGCCAGTGGCGCTCGGGAGTCCCATGCATCAGAGAGTGAGTGGCTACTCACCTGGGTTGATGAACTCCCTGCCTCCCCACAGGGACCCAGGGCCTGACATGCTACCAGGAGCCCTCTGTTCCTTTGGAAACAGGCATCTTCCCCTCAGTTTCCTCTTTTATTTTTTAATTTCAGAGTATTATGTGAATACAGATGTTTTGGTTACATGGATCACTTTTGTAATTCTCGAGTCAGAGTCAAAAGTGTGCCCATCACCCAGATAGTGTTCATCATATGAGCTAAGTAGGTTTTCACCCATCAATTCCTCCCCTCTACCCCCTGTTTGATTTCCATTGAGTTTTACTTCCCTCTGTGCACAGGTGTGCTCATCACTCAGTTCCAATTTAATAGAGAGTACACGCGGTGTTTGTTTTTCCATTCTTGAGATACTTCACTTAGGATAGTGGTCTCCAGTTCCATCCAAATTGTTGCAAAAGGCATTAAGTCATCCTTCTTCCTGGCTGAGTAGTACTCCATGGTATACCTACATCACATTTTGTTACTCCACTCTGTTTCTTCTTTTAAAATGCAGGAGATGGGCTCAGGGCACAGGGTGGCAGAGCGCTCTGGGCTGGGTCTGCTTTGGAAGGAGAGGGAGGGATGGAGGTGTGGGGTGTGTTTCCTGATTGACAGGAGGACTGAGCTAAAAGCCAGCCTGGGAAACTGGGGAGAATAAGTCTCTGTGAAATATTCATCATTGGGGTCCTTCTGCGCTGCGAGGGAGAGAGAGGTTAAGCGGGACAGATAGCAGAGGGAGTGCGACTGGGCTTCCTCAGCCTCTGGGGAGGATGAGGACGGGGCCTGGTGATCCCAGCCTCGGGGCAAGGATGCAGCTGTGATCC
>VBSM01003215.1:11879811-11894894 GCA_008086735.1 Cheirogaleus medius | reverse complement strand
AAGAACCGGTTTTTGTTTTTGTTTTTTTTTAAAATGATTTTATTTGTTATGAGAACAAAACCCAAAACTTACCTTTTTGGTATCCTGTGAAAAGTATCCCTTTCTCCCTAGAGACCCAGCCCCACCCCATAGCAGTCACCTCTCCACTTTCTTACAAATCCTTCTAGAGACGTCTATGTTGATAAATGCACATGTGTAAAAATTACTTTCATTCCCCTGGAACAGGTAACACAGTAACATCCTCATACGTGTTTTTGCCCCTTGATTTTTCCACTTTACTCATCCTGAAGACCTTTTTGCAATAGCACATAGAGAGCACGACATTTTGTAAAGAGTTACTTGCATTCCATTTTATGGATAATTCATTTAGTCAACTCCTCTCTTAGCCATTTTGGTTGCTTTATGAGAGATGCTTCAATACAAGAGCCCTGCACCTACGTACATTTACATTTACTCTGTGGGATAAATAACTAGGAGTGGAATTCCTGGATCAGAGGGCATATGAATTTTTAATTTTGATAGAGCCAAATTGCCTTCTTCAGAGATTGTACTCATTTACAGTCTCCCCAGTAGTATATGAAAATGTGTTACTTCACTGGTCTGATAGGTGAAAAAAAAATGCTATCTCCTTGCTATCGTAATTTGCATTTCTTTTATGAGTGGAGTTGAGCATCTTTTCATCCATTTAAAAACCACTTGTTCTTCCTTGTGAATTGTTCATATACTTTCCTTGATAGTTTTGCATCTAGATTGTTGTTCCTTTTTCTTATGGATTTGGAGGACTTCATCCATAATTAAGAAACCAAACACTTTGCTTGGTCTAAGAGATGCCATTTTATTGTTTGTGTTTGATTTTTTTTCCCCTGGAGGAAATCTTGGGTTTTATGTAGTCAAATGTATCATAAATATCTTTTTATTTATGGTTTCTAGGTTTTGTACCCTATTTTAAATGGCCTTTCCATCTGTAAATTAATTTTTAAAAAATATTTTAATATTATTTTTATGGTTTCATATTTATGTTTAAGACTTTGATATATTTGAGATTTAGTGCAGTATAAGGTGTAATGTTTGGGCAAGAGCTTCGTATATTTTCAAGTATTTTTCTCTAATGCTGATTAATTATCAAATTCAGCCTCATACAAAGGCTTTGGGGCATGCAGGTAAAGTTGAATTTGCTCCACTTTTTTGGTAAAGAGAGACTTAGAGCAACTTTGTTTTCTAGATAGCTACTCAATGGTTCCATTTATTTAAGAAAGAATCTATGTCATTCCCAGTGATTTGAAAACACAATCTTTACCACATACCAAATTGCTGTTTCTTTCTGATTTCATTCTATACTTTTTTCTGTTCCATCGATCGGTCTGTCTACCCACGTGGTTTTAATTGCCGTTGCTTTATGCTAGTTTAACTATCTGGTAGATCTGGGTCCACTCATTATTCTTTTTTAGAATGTTTCTGTCTATTCTTGCTTGGTTATTTTTCAGTATAAACTTGAGAATGGGTTTGACTGATTGCAAAAAGGAAGAACCTGTAAAGGTGGTGTGGGCCAGCAGGGGGTGGACCCCGCCTGCCTTCTCCGGTCCTGGCACGCAGAGCCCAGCAGAAGTGATGACACGGTGTGGACAGTTACAGGTGACTCGGGGATGTTCTCCTCTCTTTCCTCCTTAATCAAGGAGGGCTTTTTAGAGAAAGAGGAGGGGAAGAAGGCAGAGAGGGGAAGAAGAAGCCAGAGGAAAAGGAGAGATAGAAGAGAATTCTGGAGCAAGGAAGAGAAGAGGCTTCCTGTCAGGGGACTAAAGACACTCTCTGGGGGAGAAGGGACAGCATGAGATGAGGCATCACAGACCGAGGCTGAGGGAGGTTTCCTCGTGGAGACTGAAAGATGGTGGGTGGGGAATGAGACAGAGGCCGGCTGGGAGGCTGGAGCCCAGGCAGGTCGGGAGTGGCCTGGAATTGATGAAAGACATGGCTAGAGAGAGGCAGACACCTCTGAGTCATGCCAACGGGACCTCAGTGAGCACACTGCCCTGGTGGAGTGGAAGACAGGCAGGAACAGAATCAAATCCAGAAACTCCCATCGGCCTCTCCTGGCCTGTTGGCTGCCATCGGGGCAATCTCATGTTCCTTCTGGTGACAAACGGTCCCTCCCTCCAGGGAATCCCCAGCATGCGGTTTTTAATGGACTGCCGAGATCAAGTGCTGCATTTACTCATGGAGAGGAAACAGAAGCCTTAATTTGAGAATATATGATGTGGTTTTGCCTCGTGAGCCACAACAGAAGCATATCCCGGAGAGGGGGTGTTGCAGCCCAATTTTATTAAAGTTGTAATTCTTCAGACTAAAGAAGATAGCTCAGCCCTGGGAACAATGAACACAGAGTCAGGGAAAGCCCCAGGTCAGGGAGATGGTGGCACCGGGGAAGGAAGGAAGAGCTGGAGGAGCCTTGTCAGAGTCGCAGGGAAGGGTGGGTGAAGGAAATGAGCGCCCAGGTGAAAATGAGCCTGAGGGTTCCCTGTCTGCCATAAGCTTCACTCGCCCCTAACCACAGCCCCTGGCGAAGGAATTCTCACTCCACATCCCTGCCAGGGGATTCTCCCCATCCAAGCCAGCCTGCGCGGGCTGCGGGCAGACCATGTGCAATGGATTTGCTCTGCTGCAGTGCTTGCCGCCCCAGTGGCCGGCACCCCTCCTCCCCATACCCACCCTCAAGCTAGTTATTCTCTCTGTTCCCTTCTGGGCTGGGATCCCTGGAAGCAGGGTCCTGCTTGCCTATCCAGTGGCCTAAAGAGCTTTCGTTAGTCTGCAGTTAAAATCAGCGACTGTCACCAAGTCCAACCCCCTCTGAAACTTCCCACCTGAAATACTGAGTCTCAGAGTGGACACATGAGGGTCCCACAGCTACACAACAGACAAAATTATAGCTATGACCAGTATCAAGAAACAAAGTTTCAACAAATTGAATTTAATGATAAATTTAATAATAAGGCCCATGACACTATCATCTAATTGGCTTTTAGTAGAAATTCATGAATTGGGCAGCATCCCATCTACGAAATAGAAAGGTGCTCCACCGAGTGGCCAGAACTGTCCCGTTTTGTAAAGCAACTTGAGCAGAAACAAGGCAACAGTATAGTACAAAAAAGCAGATTGGTTAATTCAGGCTACTTCAGGTTACTTTCCTTATAAGGTTATTGCAGAGGAGACTGTCTTATTATGATGGCTAAAACTAGCCTGTGTGGGGATTTGGCTATCATCTTTCTCGGAAGGTCAGATCTTATAAGTAAGCAACTGATGTCTTGGTTTGGTGATGTGGAAACTTAACATGAGTGACTCCATTTGGAGTTGGTCTACTGGGGCCTAGTACTTAGTTCAAATCAATGGCCTTCCATTAATCTTATTTAACACCAGATCCAGGTCATTGGCCTCTAGCCACAGTCTTTCTCCTAGCCTGGGCCTCCTCCTGTGTGCTTCAGGGCACACCGAGCATCCCACCTGGAGATGGGGGCCATCCTCCTTCCAGAGAGTCAGGAAACCTTGGTTTTAATGAGCTCAGGGGTCAGTGTCTTAAGGGCCTGTGTTTATTTTCAGTTAGAGTGGATGGAATGTTTGTTTGTGGTTTGCTTTTGTAATATAAACTATGCTACAGAAAGGAGGCTGCCAATACAAATCTATAGAGAACAGGCCAGGTCTAGTAGAAAATGTTCTGGCCAAGGAGCTAAGATTTAAGCTCTACCTGGAAGTCATTTCCTCTCACTGGGCCTCAGTTTCCCATTCTGTAAATTGAGAAGTTAGGCTCAAAGAGTCTCTGAGGGCCTAGTTCTGACTTGTCCTGATTTTCTGAAAAAGATATAAGGCCCATGACAATGTCATCTCTGGCACCACAGTAGGGATAAGAATGAGGCCTTCAAAGTCTTCTCCCAGGGATGGGAGTTGGCATGATATGCATAAAGCACTCCCAGACTCCCCCAGGGCCCCACTCCTGTCCCTTCTGCTCGGCAGGTCAGTGGGGGCAGAGCTCACGGTCTGCTCTCCAGGCACTTCACACTCATCTCATTTTTAGAAGGAATGCAGCTGCCAAGAGCCTCCCAGGGATCCAGCCTGAGGCCACAGTCCAGAAGGGGGTGACAGCCCAGAAAACGCTCCTCACTGCCAGGCCAGGCCAGCTGGGCTCTTCCCACCCCCAGCACGTCCCTCCATTTGTGTAGCAGAGGGAGCCCCCAGAAAAAGCACTTGCCCTTTCGATTCCTCAAAGGGAAAAATACATTTCACGACTGTTAGAAGCATGAGAATTGTCAGAAGTACGTGAAATCAGTGATATAAGTCATACAACATAAGTCCAAATTCTATTTGTGTTGAAATGATAAAAAAGAAAAAAACCAAACTAAGAAAAACTGCGAGCCCTGCAGCATAATGCAAGTGACAATGACACTTCAATTACATCGTCTCCGACAGCCCTCTTAACCACATGGATGGATTTTTGGTTCATGTCAAAGTGTGGCCAAGCTTCATATCATTCAGCCCACATACAAGGAGTCTTCAAAAAGTTCATGGAAATGTGTATTATGCATGGATTTCAAATTTTTTTGCACCAAAATAAACTTGTACTAACTTGTCATAACATGTCTGAACAGGATCTACTTTGAGACACTAAGAAGGATAAGACATCAGTTTGAAAAGAGCCCCTATCAGAGCAGCATGAATTCTGCTAAAGTTGAAGCAAGATCAACCATCAAATTTATGGTGAAGCTTGGGTGGAAATGGTGAAATCATTGATACTTTACGAAAAGTTTATGGGGACAATGCTCCAAGGAAATCAGCAGTTTACAAATAAATAACTCATTTTAAGAAGGGGTGAGATAATGTTGAAGATGAAGCCCATAGCAGTAGACCATTCCCCTCAATTTGCAAGGAAAAAATTGATCTTGTTCATGCTGTAACTGCAGAGGACCAATGATTAACAGAAGAAACAATAGCCAACACCACAGACATCTCGATCAGTTCAACTGACACAACTCTGACTGAAAATTAAAGTTGAGCAACTTTACCACTTGATGGGTGCCAAAACCATTGTGCCCAGATTAGCTACAGACAAGAGCAGATTTTTCAATGGACATTTTAAACAAGTGAATCAAGATCCTGAGGCATTTCTTTGAAGAATTTTAACAGGAGATGAAACATGGCTTTACCAGTACAATCTTGAAGACAAAGCACAATCAAAGCAGTGGCTACCAAGAGGTGGGAGTGGTCTGGTCAGAGCAAAAGTGGACTGGTCAAGAGCAAAGGTCATGGCAATGGTTTTTTGGGGATGCTCAAGACCAGGCGTCCTCAAACTACGGCCCATGGGCCACATGCCGCCGGCCTAGGACATTTATCCAGCCCACTGGGTGTTTTTGTCACTGCTGCCTGTCCTGCTTAGCAGCTGACTCGTCCTGGGCCCACAGTGCGCACTCTCCAATGGTCTGAGGGACAGTGAACTGGCCCCCTGTTTAAAAAGTTTGCGGACCCCTGCTCAAGACACTTTGCTTGTGACTTTCAGAGGGCCAAAGAATGGCATTTGCTTATCATGAGAGTGTTTTGAGAAAGTTGGCCAAAGCTTCAGCAGAAAAATACCTGGGAAAGCTTTACCCAAAGAGTCCTTCTGCACCATGATAGTGCTCCTGCTCATTCCTCTTGTCAAGCTTGCAATTTTGCAAGTTTCAACGGAACACTATTAGGCATCCTCCTTAAAGTCCTGATTCTTCTCACTTCTTTTTGTTTGCTAATTTTGAAAAACCTTTAAAGGGCACCCATTTTTATTTAGTTAGTAATATAAAAAAGACTGCACTGACATGGTTAAATTCCCAGGACCCTCAGTTCTTTAGGGATGGACTAAAAACCTGGTATCATCACTTACAAAAGTGTCTTGAACTTGATAGAGCTTATATTGTCAAATAAAGTTTATATTTTTTCTTTCATCTATTAATTTCACTTTACCATAAGCTTTTCAAAATCTCCGTGTAATTCTGATTCTCTCCCTCATTGTACGCAGCAATAATCAGCTGGGTTTTTCCTTGGTGTATTAGTTAAGGTGAGCCAGACTACCGTAGCAAAGAGACCCAACAAAAACTCAGAAGATAAGGGTTGAATTCTCTCTCCTCTAATGAAGTGAACATTCCAGGTCAGTGGGTGACTGCTCACACAGACACACAGGGAACCAGATTTCTTCTGTGATGTGTCTCTGTTGGTCCCTAGCCTAGGTGTCCATGGGGGGGCATGTTCCTTGTCTTAGTCTATCTGGGTTGCTATAACAAAATGCCTTCGTCTGGGTAATTTATAAACAACAGAAATGTATTGCTCACAGTTCTGGAGGCTGCAAGTTCAAGATCACGGTGCCAGCAGATTTGATGTCTGGTAAGGGCACACTCTCTGCTTCACAGATGGCATGTTCTAGCTATGTCCTTGCATGGTAGGAGGAGGGAACGAGCTTCCTTGGGCCTTTTTTAGAAGGACACTAGTCCCATTCATGAGGGTGGAGCCCTCATCACCTAATCTTCTCCCAAAGGCCCCACCTCTTAATACTGTTGTGTTGGGATTAGGTATCAACATACAGATTTTGGGAAGATATGGACATTCAGACCACACGGGGTTCCAGACTGGAAGTGAGCCCCTCTCTTTGCTCATATTCTTTGGTGAGAACTTAGACCTGGGGCCGCATCTAACTGCAACAGAAACTGGTTAATGTGGTTCCTAGGCAGGCTCTCATGTGCTCAGATACAACTTTATTACTGAGGAAGGAGGGGGATATAAAATTTGATGAATCCCTAGCAGTCTCTGGATCTTTGAAAACTATGTCAAATCAAAATGTTCTATTTTTCCTTTGACAGTCCCTTTATGTAATTTCCATCTCTCCCTTTTCCTTGCTCTTTCTTCCCCTCCTTTTCCCTTTGACTCAACACACCCCTCACTCTCACTCTTTCTTCCACCACTTCCCTCACCAGGTACGGAACCCCTAGGATAAACAGGATGGAGTTTCCAGGTTCCATGGGTCAGGGCACACCAGATGGTCAGGAATGAGGGCAATGGTACATCCCTGCTTTGTTGCATTTGTTACATTGGCCCATGACCCCTTCACCTGTGCTAAGCTATCCCTGGGGACCAAATGGTCCTTGCAGATGCATTTGAAAAACAGGTGGAATATAAACCAAGAAACGAGGACTGATTTTGCAGGCAGGAGACCTAGATTTCATGTCCTGATCCTGCCAGTTATGAATTGTGTGGTCTTGAGCAGGTCTCCTGGTCTCTGCTCTGAGTATCTTTTTATTTAAAAGTATGGAATAAATGCAACTTCACCTGCACACTCGAAGGCGATTTTATGAGGCTGAAGCAAGATAATGTTTGGGCAAGAGCTTTTTATATTTTTAAGTATTTTTCTTTAATTTAAACATATTTGTTTTATAGTCTGAATTTAGTAATTCTAATATTTGACAGTCTCTGGAGGTCTAATTCTGCTGTTTGTTTTCTCTGCTGATTTTCACTCAAAGTGGTTTACTTTTTTGTGTATCTTGTAATTGTGGTTTGTGAGCTCATGTTCACCCAGGCTTTCCTCTCTATGGGAATCCTGTGAGGCCTGGGTTAAGAGTGTCAGCTTAAAAGACAATTAACATTAGCCTCCTAGGGTGCTACTAACCTAGCCCCACTCCAAACCAAATTTCTTGGTGTAGAATTTTCTGAATCATATAAACAGTGTACATTTGAACTCCAACCAGCAAAGGAGAGGAGCCTCTGATTCCAAATTCTCAGGGAAGTCTGACTTTTTTCAACTCAGAACCCAGGCCAAGACAGACATGTTTCCCTCAGTCCCTCTTTGTTCATGGGTCCACATCTCACTACAGATTTAGCCCTTCAAGGATTTAGGTTTCATGCTGGGTTCTGATTTCTAGCTTCTCACATTGATTGGGTCTGCATGCAGACTTTAAAACTCAAGACTTTATATGATGGAGGTGGGCTAATTCCCCAAGGGGAGCTGCCACCCTCAGTGTCATCTTAGTATTCTTCCTGCTCTCTCCTCATTTGGGGTCGTCACCTTCCTGTGAGTTCAGCGCACCATTGAGAAGGTGTTTGCTGTCTTTTGTCCAGCATTTCTAGGTGTTGTGCAGTGGAGAACTTTTCCAGATGGCCTGTGCTCTGAGAGCTCACTGTCTTCATGTCTTCTTCAACCGTGTCTCTTTCCTGTTCCTTTTTCTCTCTTGTCTCTGCCTGTCTCTTGCTCCTTCTCTCCACACTTAAGCCACACTTGTCTGCTAGATCTCAGCTGTCAGTCCTGGGTGTTCTCAGGGGATGTTCTGGCAGGTGTCCTTCAGTGCTCCTGGCCAACCCTCCCCAGCTCCTCCCTAACATGTCTGTGGAACACTCCAGACCCCCAGTGCCCCAAATCCGTGCCCTTGGGCTTTATCTTCCATGCAGACTTGTCACAGTCCCTTTTTATTCATCCAGAGCTCTTCAACCCATCACTATTCAACTTGTCAAAATGTGCTCAGCCGGGAGCAGGTTTAGGTCAGAGCTTTTTATAACCTCTTTGGAGCTTTCTTCCTTTAAATCACTGTGAACATTATGCATCAGAAAAACTCCAAGTTTTGAGCCTCAGAGATCCAAATGTTAGTGCCAAACCTCACTCTCAGCTCTGTGCCTTGGCCAGGTCTTAGCCTGGGCGGTCCAATTAAGAGCTTGGAGGGGCCAGAATTTGGCCAACTTCTCATTCCCAGAATGGATTCAAGGAATATGAGAGAGTTCTGAATGGGATGGAAGGCAAAATTGCCCAAGAGGGAGTGAGGATCTTTGGCCCTAATTTGAGGGTCATTTCTCTTCTCACTGACATTCTTCCTCCACCTGGACTGGGCCTCAAGACCCTCATTTGAGCAGTCTTCTACAAAGGGTTTGCTGAAGCTTTTCCCCTGGAGGGAATTGCCAGAGACTTTGAAATGTGCTGCCTCTCTCAGGGCACTTTGCATGGTCACTGGAGGCAGAGCCTTAAGCCAAAGGGACAGGATCTTAGGAAAAGGAAAGACAAACACTGGGGATCAGGGACCCCTTCCCAAGGCTACTAGATGTTTGCCCCTGGATTCTCCAGTATGACCACTGTGCCCCCACCCCACTTTGCCCACAGTGTCTCATCTAATGCTCACAACCACCCTATGAGCTAAGTGACATTGCCATCACCATTTTGTGGGAAACAGGTCCTGCAGTTGCTAAATGCAGAGCCTGTGTTCAGCCCCAGGCCTGACTTTTAGAAAACCTGTCCTCTACTTACCATGTCCAGCTCTTTCTAGGAGGCCAAAAGATGTGTTGGCAGCTGACTACTGCAACAGTCCAGGTAAGAGCTAACATCTCTGGATCATATTTGAGGAGGCAGCAGACACCAGGGTGGAGCCCAAAGCTCTCCAGAGTCAGACTGGTCAAGTTCAGATCCCACCTGTATCACTGAACTAGCTCAGTGACTTTGGGCGATTCTTTACTCAAACCACCACTCTTAGTCTCTCCTCCCCAGAGCTGGAGAAGCCTGGGAAAAAAACACAAACTGGATAATTTTACTCCTCTGCTCTCAACTTTCCAACAGCTTCTTATCACTTCTGGAATAAAGTCCAAACACCTCCCCGAGGCCTCGCAGGCCATGGCAGAGGCTGCCAGTGCTCACTTCCATGGGGCTCTGCTCAGCCTCCTTGCATGGTGGGGTGATGGTAGTGGTGGGGACTTCTGCCTGGTTCTTGCCCGTGGAACGTGAGTGGAGGTGACAAGTGCTGCCCAGGCTGGAGCAGGTGGGAGTGGTGAGCCTTTCCCCACTCTTTCCCCATCTGCTTGCTGGATGTGGGGGCTCCATTGGGGACCCTGAGGAGTTGGCAGAGCCACACAATGGAAGGTGCCTGGGTCCTTGATTGTGTGAACCAGAACCCCTCTGCTCCTCCTCTGATGACACTAATTGAACTGTGACACAAACACAAACCGAACCTCAATTGTGTCAAGCCATTGAAACGTGGGTGGCTATTTGTTACAGCAGCTGACTTGTGCTGACTAGCACGGGTCCCTCGTCGTCTGACCTCCCTCTCCCGTGCACCCACCACGCCAGCCTTCTCGCCGTGGCTTAGGCACTCTCACCTAGTGCCTTGGCCACACAGTGTCCCCTCCTTCTGGAATGCTCTTCCCCAAAGCTTCACACGGTGTATTTCCCACTTTAGCCAGGTTTCTGGTCAAATACGAACTCCTCAGAGAGAGAAGCCCTAACACCCTTTGCAGCAACCCACCTTCTCGGGGCGTCTCCCTTCCCCGTGTTGTTCTCTCCAGCACAGTCATCATTGCTTGACAGTCTAGTGTAAGCTTTTCTTTGTTGACATATTTAGTTTTTAGCTCCTTCCTGTATCTGTCTATCCTGGTGCCTAGAGCAGTGATTGGCTCATAATAAGTATTCGTTAAGTATTATTTGAATGGATAAGTCAACACTCTTCTCCCTGCGTCTTCATCTATTTCTTCCTCTGTTTCCTCCTCTGCAAAGTGGGCACTGTGTGTTGAGGATGAAAGGACACGATGCAGGCGGGCGTGGAGCAGCTGGGCACACAGACGCCCCGAAAGTGTAGGTTCTAACGTCACGGGGAGTGAGCAGCCCGGGCTGCAGATGGGGGGCCTGGATGGTCAGGGGGTCAGCAGCAGGGGGCTGCTTCCTCCTTGACTTTCACATTTGCACTCAGACCAGCCACCCACCTCCCCCCACCCCTTGGGCATCAGAGGTCAGGAGCCTTGAGGTGGGGTGTGAAGAATCCCGGTTGGACCCAGTGCAAGGAGGCCAGGCCAGTGCCATGGGCTGCCCAGAGCAGAGCCCAGGAGGGTGACATAGGCAGGAAGGTTCCCAAGAGAGGGAGTGGGGCTGAACCAGCTGTGGTTCCCGGGGCCGGCTGCCAGCCAACAGCCCCACGGAGCTTCACAGGGCAGGTGATTGCACTAATGGAGTGAGCCAGCCGGAGAAAGGCAGCGTTCCCAGCACCGAGGCGATGAGCCACGGAACCGGCATCCGAGTGGCTGTGGTCACAGGTGGGAGGAACTCACCTGCCGGCACTTCCAGCCTGCAGGGAGGGCCCCAGGTGCACTTGCACTTGTGGCCTGAGGGAGGCGGACAGCTTCGGGGGCTCCCTCTGGTTGGCGGATACAGAGGAGGGCATTGAAGGGGCTGTGAAATCACAGCGCTCCCCAGTTAGGATGGTGAAGGGGGCTGGCATTGGGGGCCCCAGGATGTGGGTGGAGTCTGGAGCTGACCTTGGAAAAACCACGCGTGGGGAAAGTGCGAGCACTGGGCTAGGAGCCAGGAGAGCTGCCTTTCAGATCCCAGGTGTGCCGTGCACTGCGTGTCCTCCAGCGGAACATTTACTTCCGGAAGGCCCCTGGCTGGGGCCTCCCTTCTTTCAGGCTCCCTGGAATTGCAGGAGGAAGCGCACAGCAGGTGGCTCGCCTGGCTCTAAGCAGCTGAGTTAGCACTCTGTCCTCACATCTGGACGACAAGGGCACGTAGGTCCTCACACAGATGAACTTCGGCCAGCTCACGCCACCACCGGGGTGGGGGAGGAGCAAGGAGGGGAGCTACTGGGGCTTCTAGCTAACAGCGTGGGTCTTGGGAAGATGCGGAGAGCAGCTCTGGGCACCACGGTGTCCTGTGCCACGGACCTTCCTCCCAGGGTCACCATTCGTGCCTCTCAAGTTAAAAGTTCAAATTCCCAGGAGAAAGAGTCTGACTGGCGAGCAGCACCGAGCTCAATCCCAGGGCTCTGGCTGGGCCCGGCCGGCGCACGGCGGCTCCTGCAGGACGGGAGAGGGCGCTGCGCGCGGGGACAAAACGCGGAGTCAGGTTTGCACACAGGGTCTTCCGCCAGTGACGCGCACCTCCTCTCCCGAGGTCCTGCTCTTCAGTTTTCCAGAGAGAATGGGTTTCTGCCACTTTGTTCGACCCTCACTGAGGCCCTAATCGAGTCTCACAGGTGCCAGCTCCGACAGGTGCCAGCTGCGCGGAGGAGTGTGAGACGGAGCCAGTCCTCACAGCCCTGTGAAGGTGAGCAGGTTCACCTGGCGCCGCAGTGACTGAGGCCAAGGGGCTGACACCTGGGGAGAGTTTGGGGGCATCGCTGCCAGCCCTGCCTTGTGCCTCGTGGTCTCTTCAGCCAGCCAGGAGATGCTTAGGATGAATCTGACCCAGAGGTCGCATGTGAACAGAAAGTGCTAGAAGATGTTTTCACCTGTTCCCCAAGTTCCTATGTGGAAGGCTGTGGATCCGTCAAGAATCCCAGCCCTGGATGTTATTGATTCATCACACTTGAGGTTCTGTGAGTGGAATGTTTCCCGGAGAGGGAGGCCTGCCCTCTGACTTCGCTGCAGAACCGCCACGGGTTCCCTCAGCTCAGTCCCTTGCCCCCGACTGCCCACCCCACTGCCCACCCCCCCCCCACACTCACTCTGGCTGTCTCTAGGCCGAAATACCCTCCTGCTCTTTGGAGGAGCCTGACCAGAGGCCCTGCTGTTGTTTTCACTCCTGTTCTCATAACAGTCCCTGTGGAAGGAAGGAAAAATGTCACCTAGATAAAGACACAGCATAAAAAAGACAAAAGACAAAGAATGACATTTGGAAAAGTTTAGACAAGAATGGTCTGCACAGGCCTGAACTGGGGAGGAGGGGGGGTGAGGGTGGGACTAGGGAGGGCTGACTTGGGGACAGGAGATATCTGACCCTGGGCTCCTCTTTCATAATGACCAGAGGCTGCTCATATGCTAAGCACCCTCCATTCATCCTCTGGTTGAATCCACACCGACAGTCATAGGAGGCAGTTACTCTTATAGCTCACATGGAAGAAAGGGAAACTGAGGTTCAGGGAGGTCAAGTAGCTTCCCCAGGGTCCCCTATTCAGCCTGGACACTGTCTCCTATCCATCTGACTCCCAGTCTTAACCTCCAGGGCTTGTCGGTTTGGCCCCTTCCTCCCAGGACCGTGATAGCTTTGCAGTTCAGAGCACTGAGATGTTGGGTGGGTCAAAAGCTCTGAGTGGTCTTTGGCTAAGCTGCTGAGCCCCGCTGAGACCCAGTGCTCCTGGAGAACAAGGTGGCGGACCAGAAAGAAACCAGCCTGCAAGTCAGAAATGATTGGGTCCCAACCCAGGCTTTGCCTCTTGCTATTGTGTTACCTTGAACAACTTACTTTATTCCTGTGAGCCATTTTATATGCCCACCAGCAACGTAGGAGTGACCCAGTCTCTCGGAATCCTTGTCAGCATTTGGTATAATCACTATTTTATATCAGCCATTCTGAAATGTAGTGATATCTCATTGTGATTATAATTTGCATTCCCTTAATGATGAATAGTGATCATCTATTCACATGCTATTTGCCACCTGTATGTCTACTTCAGAATGAGGAAGCCGACCATCTTCCTGATTCGAGTCTGTTCTGGGTGAGTTCAGATGACCTTCCGCAAGTCAGTCATTCTTTCATCTCAGAGAAGCAGCAGCTGTTTTCCCTTTATCTCTCTCTCCAATGTTTAAATTTATTTACTTAAACTTCTAATTTTGAGATAATCGTGAGATCCCATGTGCCATGTTACTCAGTTTTCCGTGGTAGCATCTTGCAAAAGTATACTATCAGAACCAGGATATTGACGGGGATAAAGTCAAGATACAGAACATTTCTATCAGCACCAGGATCTTCACGTTGCCCTTCATAGCCACACCTACTTCCCTCCAACCCTTCCCTCTCCTTAACCAATGCAAACCGCTAATCTGTTACCGTTTCTATAATGTTGTCATTTCAAGAAGGCTGTATAAATGGAATCATATGGGAGGTAACTTCTGGAGGTTGGCTTTTTTCGCTCAGCGTAATTCCCTGGAGACTCATCCAGGTTCTTGTGCGTACTAATAGTTCTTTCTTTTTTATTGCTGAGTAATCTTTTGTGTGGGATATATTACAGATTATTTAACCATTCTGCTGTTGAAGGACAACTGGGTGGTTTCCAGTTTGGGGCTAATACAAACAAAGCTGCTCTAAACATTTGTATACAAGTCCTCATTTCTCTGGGAGAGTTGCCCAGAAGTGCAATTGCTGGGTTGTACAGTAGTTACATGTCTTTTATGTAGAAGAAACTGCCCAACTGTTTTCCACAGTGGCTGTACCATTTTATATGCCCACCAGCAATGTAGGAGTGACCCAGTCTCTCGGAATCCTTGTCAGCATTTGGTATAATCACTATTTTATATTAGCCATTCTGAAATGTAGTGATATCTCATTGTGATTATAATTTGCATTCCCTTAATGATGAATAGTGATATTCACATGCTATTTGCCACCTGTATGTCTGCTTCAGTGAAGTGTCTCTTTATGTCGTTTGCCTGTTTTCTAATTGGATCGTTTGTTTTGGGACTGCTGAGTTTTGAGAGTTCTTTACATATTCTACACACTAGTTCTTTGTTGGCTATATGGTTTGCAAATATCTTTTTCCCAGTCTGTAGCTTTTCTTTTCATCTTTTTAATGGGTCTTTCACAAAATGAAAGTTTTTAATTGTGATGAAATCCAATTTATCAATTTTTCCTTTTATGGATCATGCTTTTGGTGCCCAATCTGAGAACCCTGTCCAGTTCTATATCCTGAAAAATTTCTCCTGTTTTTTTCCTAAAAGATTTATAGTTTTATGTTCTATATTTAAATTTGTTATCCATTAATTTTAGTATAAGGTAAAAACTTAGAGGCTTTTTTATTTTTCAGCAACATTTGTTGAAAAGGCTATTTCCCTCCATTGAAGTGGTCTTGCATCTTTGTCAAAAATTAGTTGGGCGTATTTGTATGGGTTTGTTTCTAGTTTCTCTGTTCTGTTCCTTTGATCTATGTGTCTCTCTGCCAATAACACACTGTCCTGATTACTGTAGCTGTACAGTAATTGCTGTAGCTTGAAATAGACTGATTCCTCCCAATTTATTCTTCTTTTTCAAGATTGCTATTATTATGGCTTGGATGTTTGTCCCTACCATACCTCATGTTGAAATTTGTTTTGTTTTGTTTTTTTTTGAGACAGAGTCTCCCTTTATTGCC
>VBSM01003215.1:11861486-11879711 GCA_008086735.1 Cheirogaleus medius | reverse complement strand
CAGATGAAGGCAGCTATTCTAGCATCTTTGCGTTTCCATATAAATTTTAGAATAATATTGTCTTTATCTACAAAAAATTTTGCTGAGATTTTGAAAGGAATTGCATTAAACTTGTATCTAAATTTGGGGAGAATTGACATCTTTACTATGTTGAGTCTTCCAATCCATGAACACAGTACATCTCTCCATTTATTTAGCTCTTCTTTGACTTATTTCGTCTGCTTTTGTATAGTTTTCAGCATACAAGTCCTTTAGACTCTTTTTTCTTTTTGCAGTTGTACATGGTATTGTATTTTTAATTTTGGTATCCAGGTGTTCATTTCTAGTATATAGAAATACAATTGATTTTCATATGTTTATCTTGTATCCTGTGACATTACTAAATTCATTTGTTAATTTTAATATTTTTGGTAGATTCTTTGGGAATTTCTTCATAAACAATCATATTATTTGAAAATAGAGCCAGTTTTCATATTCCTTTCTAATCTGTATACCTTTTACTTTCTTTTTAATCTGTATGCCTTTTACTTTCTTTTCTTGCCTTATTGTACTGGCTAGAATGCCCATGGTTCTATGTCGTATAAGAGTGGTGACAACAGACATTCTTGCTTTGTTCCTCAATTAAGGGGAAAACATTCATTCTTTCTCCATTAAGTATAATGTTACCCATAGGGTTTTTGTTAATGTTCTTTATCAAGTTGAGGAAGTTCCCTTCTATTCCTATTTTTTCTTATAGTTTTATCATGGATGAGTGTTGAATTTTTGTCTAATGGGTGCTGAATTTTAAGCATCAATTGATATGATCATGATAATTTGAATTATGGTAATTAATTTGCAAATATTGAACCAGCCTTGAATCTCTAGAATAAACCCCCTTAACCATGGTGTATATTTCATGTTATATATTGCTGAATTCTAACTACTTTTAAAAGGATTTTTTGGGTCTGCATTCAGGAGGGATATTCTGTTCTTTCTCACTTTTTCCAACATCACTCCTGCAGGGGAGGTGGGGAGAGCACGTTCTCTTTGCTGCCAGATGGAAGTAAAAGTCCAGGTTCCCCGCTCAGCTTCCACTGACACCAGAGTTGAGGGGACAGCCGTGGTTGCCCATGTAGTCTCCGCTGACACCATAGTGAGTAGTAACCTCATCACCACTGGCTCAGGCTGGAATTCTCACTCTTCGCTGAGCCTTCTCCGATGCCACCTCCACAGGGTCGCTGGAGTGCTTTGGAGACTTCTGTGAGGGCAGAAAGAAGCCCAGGCTCCTTTGCTGCCATGAAGAGGAACTCTTTTTTTTTTTTTCTGTGATGTTTGGCTGCAGTAGAGTGATTGTTGTCTGAAAGTCTTCTGTCTTGCTAGGCTGCCCATTCCTGCTCCTTTGGCTAGGAAGAGAAGGCTTGGGGGTGGGGGACTTTTTTTGTTTGCACCTGTTGGCATTTCTGGATTGCCTGGTTTTTCAGCTCCAAGTCTGGGATATATGACACAAAAAGAATCCCAGGGAACTCACCACTACGAGGCTCCTTGGGTTGTGAGGTCTCTAGCCAGTCTGCCTTTCAAAGCCCCTTCTTTTATTTGTTTTATCTATGGCATCCAGGCTGTCCAGGATTTTCAATTGTACTTAGTGGGGGGAACAGGGGAAATATGCGCTATGATCTGAATGTGTCCCCCCAAATTCACGTATTGGAAACTTAATCCCCAATGCAACAGTGTTGGGAGGTCGGGCCTTTGGGAGGTGGTTAGGTCATGAAGGCTCTGCCCTCAGGAATGGATCAATGCTGTTATAAAAAGGACCGTGAGATGGTTTCACACTTCTGCTACGTCAAGACACAGCACTCCTCCCCTCCAGAGGACGCAGCCTTCAAGGTGGCACCTTGGACGCAGAAACCAGAGCCTGACCTTGAGCCAGCACCTTGATCTTGGTCTTCCAAGCCTTCAGAGCTAGGAGAGAACGAATCTCTGTTCTTTATACATTACCCGGTCTCAGGTATTTTGTAATAAGAGCACAAATGGACTGAGGCAATATGCTTACTCTGTCTTCCCAGCAACAGAAGTCTTCTTTAAAATAAAAATTTCAAACACACAAACGTAGACAAAAGAGTATAGTGAATTCCCGTGTTCTCATCCCCTAGCTTTTAAAATTATAAATATTTTGCCAATGTTATTTTCTCTATTCCTCCATCCACATACGTGCTTCGTGTGTGTGTGTGTGTAATTTTTTATTTTGGAATAGTTTTAGATTAACAGAAAAGGCAGAGGACAGTAGAGAGGGTGTCTGTGTCCCCCTCACCCAATTTCCCCGTGTTAACATCTTCTGTTACCAGTACATCTGTCACAGCTGAAAAACTGACACTGGTACACTACTATTGATGAAACTCTAGGCTTTATTTGGCTTTCCCCAGTTTTTCACTAATGTCCTGTTTTTGGTGCCAGGAGCCAATCTTGGATCCCACATTGCATTTAGCCATGGTTTGGTTTCGTGTTTTTTGCTCTAAAGCCTTAGGGATATATTGGAAAGCTATTATACTGTGGGGGTGAGATGAGAAGGCAAGACAGGTTTTAGTTTTTTGTTGTTTTTTTTTAACTCTGATATAATTTACACACAGTAAAATCCAGCCTTCACGGTGCACAGGCCTGCAAGTTTTGACAGATGCATACAGTCATGCAATCACCACCACAGGCAAGATACAGAACATTTCCATCTCCCCCAGAATTCCCACCTGCCCCTCAGCAGTCAACCTTTCTCCTATGGGCAGGCCAGACAGCTACAGATCCATTGTATAGTCTTGCCTTTCCCCGAAAATCATATAAATGGAATCTTATGATGTAGTTTTGGGGATCTGGCTTCTTTAACATAGCAAACTCATTTGAGATTCGTCCATGCTGTTGCTGTATCAGTACTTTGTTTCTTGTATTGCTGAGCAGTGTTGTTTGTATGGATGAAGCAGTTTGCTTATCCATCTACCAGTTGAAGGACATTTGGGGAGTTTCTAGTTTTTGGTGATTGTGAATAAATAAATTCCCTTTTTTTTCCTCTTTTGTTGCAATGGGAACTCACTATGTTGCTCAAGCTGGTCATGACCCCCTTGGCTCAAGCGATCCTCCTACCTTGGTTCCCAAAGTGCTGGGATTACGGACAGGAGCCACTGCACCTGGCTGATTGTAATAAATTCTCTATAAACATAGTTTTCATTTCCCTTAAGTAAATACCTGTGAGTAGGTTTGCTAGGTTGTATGGTGACTGTATGTTTAACTTCATAAGAAACTGCCAAATTGTTTTCAAAAGTGGCTGCACCACTTTACATTCCCAACACGCGACGCGTGCGAGTTCCAGTTGCTTTGCTCAGTCAGCACTTGATATTGTCAGATTGTCATTACTGTTGCCGTTTTAGCCATTCTATTTGATGTGAGTCTCAGACTTCCATAGCCCTTCTTTCTATCTCTGTGGCTTCTCCTCCCTGGGTGCCAGAGAGAAGGGGGTGTGGTCACAATCACAGTCTCCCAGAAGCAGAAGGGCTGGCTCTCAGAATTCCCCTGCAAACTGGAGACTTCAAGACTGCAGTTTTTAGGAGAGGGTGACAGCAAGCATGTTGGGGAGAATCAGGACAAGGCCCAAAGCAGGAGGGGTACAGGGGGCACAAGGCTGGCAGTGAAGGGTCGGGGTGGCCGCAGTACAGAGTAGCAGGACCTGGAAGGCCTGGCTCATCTGCTTGGGGCTTCTTGGTGGTGGAAAAGGGTCCCTTGGGCTTCAGGGGGAGGCCCTGCTGCCTCAGCACCCTCCTCTGCCCCTCCTTTGCCATCTAGCCATTTCCAACAGGGCAAACTGCAATCTCCTGGGATCCCCGCAGGCCTCAGGGAGGGGACAGTGGCCTGAAAACCAGAGGTCTGGCTTGGGGCCCAGTTGTGTGACACCTGAATCTTGGGGAAGGTGGCTGTGAGGCCAGGCCCCTGGGGCCTTCTGGGACAGCTGGGGACAAGGAGTGGCAGCTCAGCTTTCACCACCGCTTGATGTGTGACCTGGGCTCTACCTGGGCAGCAGAATGATGCCAGGTCCCAGGCTCTGCGGGTAACACCTTCACCAAGAAATTGCCGTCCTTCCCCCACTCCACAGGACTACTCTGGACGGGTCCTGGCGCCTAGAAGTAAAGGGACCAGATTTTGATCAGATCCCAGAAAGGGAGCCTAGAGATTCAGATAGGGAAGAGATGTGCGAGGTGTGTTATGTATGCATCTGTGTTGTGTGTGTGCATCTGTGTTGTGTGTGTGCATCTGTGTGTGTCTGTATCTGTATGTGTGTGCATCTGTATGTGTGTGCATCTGTGTTGTGTGTGCATATGTATGTGTATGCATCTGTGTGTGCACCTGTGTGTCTGTATCTGTATGTGTGTGCACCTGTGTGTGCATCTGTGTTGTGTGTGCATCTGTGTGTGCATCTGTGTGTGCATCTGTATGTATGTGCATCTGTGTTGTGTGTGCATCTGTATGTGTGTGCATCTGTGTTGTGTGTGTCCAAGGTGGAGAGAGGGACCAGTAGCCTCCCAATATTTGCTTTCAGTTTATTAGCTGTGTGAACTTGAACACGTAATTTAGCCTCTTTGGGCCTTGGTTTACCTCATTTTTGTTTCAAAGATTTCGACTAGATGAGTGATTTCTAAATTTCATTCAATATCAGCATTAACTGGGATTTGTTTTTAAAAACTACAGATTCCTGGGCCCCACCGCAGACCTATCGAATCAGCATCTCTGGGCCTGGGGTCCTGGCATCTGGGTGTGAAACTGGCTCAGGCTGGTTTTTGTGTGACCAGTACCATACTGACATTTGAGAACCACGACCTAAAAGTTCGCTAAGTCCAGTGGCCTGGGGCAGCCTTTGTCGGCCAATAGGAAGCCAGGTTCGGGGAGGTGGGAGGAGCCAGAGAAGGGGAGCCAATCAGTGGTCAGGAAGAGGAAGGAGACCCAGAGGGGGGAACCAATCAGGAAAGGGGATGCTGCAGGCTGGGATTCAGCTTGTGGGGGAAACTGAAGGTCTCGTCTGGGCTGGCAGAGCGGGCACTGGTTTCTGCACTTTGGCCGCTGCTCTTTGGATGCTTCTCCCAACCGCATGTGGAGAGAGCATCACCTTTGGGCTTCAGGAGAAGGGTTAGCACATCCCACGTCTGCTTGGAGGCTCAGAGCGGGTCTACCCGCTGCCTACAGGGGTACTATAAGTCCTGCAAACCCTAAATGGCCGTGGGAAGGAATAGGCTTGGGCCCTGGCTGGTGCACCCCCACTGTGTCTGACTTGGCTTGGAGGACAAGAGTCCCAGTCTGTGGCTTCCTGGCTTTGTGTCCGTGGGCAAGTCACTCAACATTCCTGACTCTGTTGCCGCCTCTGTAAGATGGGAATAATAGTTACACCCGCCCTCCCCCTCACAGGATTACTGCGGGCATCACCTAAGATGAGGGAGGGGACAGTGCTCTGTCACCTGCAGTGTGCTGTGCAGTCAGTTGGGAGTGGGCACCACTGAGTCCTCAGGAAGGAAGGGACTGACACCCTTCCCCTGACCCACGGCTGGAGCATCTAGGCTTAAAATAAAACCAGCCCAAGTGATCCTCTTGTTGCATTGTTAGATGGTCACAGGTAACCTTCCCCTGGACAACCTACCCTACTTTCAGAGACAACAAGTCTCATGTGAATTTGGTGTGATCCTTCCACACTTAAAATTTTTTTCACATATATGCCTGGGCCCATGGAAATATATAGTATTGTGTGAATGTGAGTGTGTGTATGTGTGTGGCTTGCTCTACGCAAAGGATGTCACAGCTACGTATCATACAGCAAAATGCTTTTTTTAAACTCAAGGTTGTGTGTTTGAGATCTAATTAGGTCATTCCTCTTAACTGCCATGTAGTGTTCTACCTTGTGTCTCTCCCACGTGTCATCTGTTTTGCCTGATGCTAAAATTGTTTTGGAGCTAAATTGTGCCTTTTCTTACCCTAGGCATGGCCAGATGGGCTGTCTTTGGTCGCAAGCCCAGCAGAGTGAGTAAGAAACCTGAGGCTGCCAAGGAAGCCTAAGGGTGAGTCGTCACCTCTGGGCCTGGAGGGAGCGTTGCCTCTGCCTGGCCCTGTCTAGTTTAGCCACAGCCTTCGGGAACGAGAGCGACAGAGAGAGAGCGAGCGAGAATATGAATATGAGATGTGCCCTGCTCCAAGCTGACCTCACACCTCTGTCTGGGGAAAGTGGAGTGGGCAGAAGGGGGTGGGATCCCAGTCATCCCAGGTTGGGGGGACCTGCTGCCAGAGAAGACCTTGGTGGCTGTCCCCCCAGTGCAGTAGCACCACCAACCCCCCCCTTCAGACCAGCTCCCTTCTGGTGAAGGTCAAAGACCTTTGTCCAAAATCAGGATGGGCTGCATAATTGCAGAGCCCAGTGCAAAATACAAATGCAGGGCAGCTGTCCAGAAAGTGCTGAGACTGCATTAGGCTGACGGCTCCTTCCGTGCTGCTCCGGCTGGCTGAACAGGCGGCATTCCTGTGAAGCCAGCCCTGCGTGAAACTGCCCCGTTAGGTGCGGGAGAGAGTGTGCAAAGCTCTGCAAAGGAAATGGCTGTCGTTTTGGAAGTGCTCGGGGTCTTTTAGTGCAGTCGAGCTGAACCATGGAGGTCATCGCTGCCCTGGACAGGTTGGGAAGCTCTGGTTTGTCCCCTCTAGGATGGGAGCTGGGGAGTGCAGAGGCTACAGAGCCAGGAAGGTGACTCAGAAGACTGGGGCACAGATCCTCTCTCAGTCCCTGAGAAGCTGAATGACTGTGGGTTTGTTGCTTTGCTTCTTTGTGCCTCAGTTTCCTTCTCTGAGATAAGGTGCCTACTTCACAGGATTAATCCCCAAACTGTGGAGCAGCTTAGGATGTTTCCTGGTGCATGGTGTTAGATAGTCTTGCCTGAAAGAACAGAATGGGGGGCACAAAGATGGCTGCTGAGTCGGGAGCCCTGGATCCTACTGCAGCTCTGTGACTGACCGCCTCGGACCAAAGGCAGGTCGTGCCCCGCCTCCCGAGGGTCACTTCTAAAATCTAAGGTGGTAGGTGAGGGATGATTTGTCCCTTCCAGCTTTATAATTCTGTTTCCAAAAAATTCCACCTCTCCCTCTCGTTGGCTTATCTCAACATTTATTTTCTCTGAGATTTAAAAGATTATTCCTCCTATCTGACTACAAATCTTCCTGCTTGAGTTAAAGTCCACTTCTCCTTGTTCTGCCATTCATATGGAAACAATTGCTTGCTGACCCATTTTATAGACTAAGAAACTGAGGCACATGAATCTTCTCTCTCCAGATGGAACCATCCCAGGCCCTTTAACATCCCCTTTCATTGGCCCTTCACTGCATGCTGCGCTCCCCCCCCAGGAATCTCCCCCTCTTTCCACATATAGAGACCCACACAGGTCACCCCTGGAAGCCAGGCACTTGGAGCTTGGTCCCTCACATCCGTGTCTGCGTTCAATGCCCTCAGCACCTGTAGGGAAGCAGATCTTGTTGCGTATCTTGTTTCACAGCTGGAACAGCAGGCCCTGGAGCCGGACTGAGAGAGGAGCAAGGCCTCTGTAGGCGACTGTGAGACCCCTGGTGCTGTGAGGCAGAGCCCCCACCCCTGAGACCCCGTGAGGCCACCTTCCCTGGAGAGGGCTCTCCCTCGGCACTTCCAATCCTCTCTCCCCACGGCTGACAGGATGATGTTGTTCCCTGCTGAACCCTGGGGCAGACACGTCTCCGGGCATGCCAGCTGCCGCCTGGCCCCTCCACTGCCACTGGGGAAGACCCCCACAGTGCAAATCGGTGCCAGTGCCCTTGTCAGGGAGCAAGCCTCGAACCTGGGCCCCTCCCACCAGGACCCTGGTCAGTTCCCGCACTAGCAAGGTGCAGTCTCAACATTTCTTTGGGGGGCTTATTGAATGCCCATCTCTTGCACTAAAATACCACTCTTGGGGGGTGTGGGGGGCCATGGCATGCCCAGAACTTAACGCGCTGCCTGGCACGTGGAGGTGCTCAGTACGTGTTCGATGGGTGCACAGACGCATGCGCTGTGATTTATTTACAGTAAATCTCTGGCTAATGTTGGGTCTTTATTAACAAATTCCTAGAGGCACATCTCTCACAGGATTGCTGCGAAGGGGTAGCAGGATAAGAAAGAGCCATTTCATGTGTTGTATTGTGGGGGTTCACTCATGTAGTTGGGATGTGCTGGGCACTCACTGTGCGCCGGGCCCTGGGGATACAGTGGTCAGCTAGCCTGTGTCCCTGCCCTCGTGGGGGTCCCATCCACTGGGAAGGCAGTGACAGAGCAAACACAGTGACACAGTACTGCCAGGTGATGCTCATGCTGGGGAGAAGGGCTGAGGACCGTGGGGTGGGCAAGTGCTATTTTAGATGGCAGGGTCGGCGCCGCCCTGTGGGACAGCTGGGATTTGAATGGAAGCTGCCTCCGAGAGCAAGTCGGGGGACCTGGGGCATCCCAGGTGAGGAGCAGCCCAAGTGAGGATTCAGCAAGAATTCCTGGATGTCCCAGGCTTCTTGGTGAGTCAGTGGGGATGCGCTCTGCTTGCCATCAAAGTGAATTACAAACTCATCCAGCTCAGAGCCTGTGCCAGGGTCATCGGGCAGCAGTGGCCTCTTTCAAAGAAAAGAGCTTGCCAAAAAGACAGCAGTACGGCATCCTGACAAGGACGTGGGCTTTAGAGTTTTAGGCAGGAATGTATTGAAATCCCAGCTCTGGCAGGATCGAGGCTCATTTCTTAATCGCTCTGTGCTTAGGAGTCTTTGTATGTAGCTGGGAATGATAATAGTGCCTCTCCCATAGGGCTGTTGTAAGCCTTCAAAGAAATCACCTGTGTAAAGTGCTCAGCACAGGTGAATGGTGGCCTTTACTGCCATTGTCATTCTCTTGGCTCCCAGCGGAGCCCTTTGCTTCTCACTCATTCCATCCACAATTATTGAGCACCTACTGGTTGTCAGGCACTAGACGCTAAGGTGCCCAGAGGAGGAACAACTGAGCTGTCCAAGGTGAGCCAGAGAAAAGAGCAATCGGAAAGGCGGAGCCCTGAGCATTAGTCTGCCACTCTCAGAACTTGCCCATGTGGCTTTGTCTCACTGGGCCTCGGTTTTCCCAACCACAAATGGAAGGCTCAGCTTGCCAACCATTAGTGATTCTCTCACTGAGCTCCTGGGCTGAGGCTGGGGCACAACCGCAGAGCAACCAGCTGTAGCTCCAGGTGACCACAGAGACAGCTGGCCTGCCTTGAGGACCTCTAGGAGAAGGGGCTCATAGGGTTTCCTCCCAGTGCCATTTCCCTTTCTAGCTCGGGGAGTAATGACGCAATTGATTTGGGGGCCACCACACTTCTGCTTGCCTCCTTCTCCTTTCTAGACCCCCAATACTGTTAATTCATTTTATTCCAAAAGCATTTAATGAGTTCTGTTTCAGGAATTCTTTGGGTGTGATATAGTGAACAAAACAAACAGAGATCCATGTCCTCGTGGAGCTTGCATTCTAGCAAGTGAGTGGATAGTGGTTTAGTTTAGGATTTCTCCAACTTATGTGCATACAGACTCCCCCAGGCGTATTGTTAAAATGTAGATTCTCAATCCGTAGATCTGGGGTGGGCGCCTAAGATTCCAACAAGATGCCCAATGTAGCCAGGCCACAGTTTGAGAGGCAAGGGGTTTTATGTGTTATCCCTCCCAGGGGGATTACATTCTGAGAGAGAACTCCCGGAGATAGCGATGACTTATCCAAAGGAATGGCTATCTAATAGTAGAGCCCTGGGGTGGTAGGGATGGCGGGTGGGTACTTGAGGACACTAGGGACTTTGGACTGGCCTTGTGGGTGATTGCTTGGCTTGTCTATGTCTAAGGCTGGCTCAGCTCTCCAGCCCTGGCTCCTTAGCTCCCCACTGCTCCTGCTCAGCTGGGCTGTGAGTGAGAACATCTGGAAGGGATTCCCTGGAACTGGAGGAATTTCCAGGCAAATGAGGCTATGTCAACCCAGCCGGGAACACCCACCCCTGCCATCTGCTCCAGACGTTGCTGCAGAGTCTGCGTGAAAGGAACCCGGCAGTTTCCAGCTCCTCTGATGGCATGTCTGTCCATGTCCCCTGGGTCCTGCCCTGGGCGTGTGGGGAGATTGCCCCTGACACTGCGGGGGCTGCTGGGGGCCGAGTTCCTGAATGAGGTTCCTTCCCTTTCCCCACTGGGAGGGAGGTGCCCGGAACTCTAAAGATGCCCCGAGAGTCTCCAAGGAGAGTGATGGAGGGAGAGGCTGCCCCAGTTGATTGGAAGCATCAGCCCAGAATTTTCTCATCCAGCAAACTTTGTCCAAACCTCCCCCCCTCCCGGATGCTGCCCTGTGCAGCGTCTTCGTGTTAAACACACTCTTCTGTGCACAGGGGCTTTACAATTAGACCTCACCTGATCCGCGTGGGAACTCTGAGAAACTCTGTGAAACTCTTGTCCTCACCTTAACACAGGTAAGACTAGGCAGCGCAGAGAGGCCAAGTTACCTGCAGAAAGTGGCAGAGCCCGGATTTGAACCCAAAGTCACTTGAACACAAAGCCCGGCGTTAGCCCCCTCAGTCACACTGGGTCCCGGCACGTTCTCCTAAGAGGAGGCTCCACCAAGCGGATGGCGGGGCTGGGTGGGAACTCGTCCAGCTGAAAGTCTCGCCTCTTTCAAACTCCAGGACTTCTCTCCAAGGACAAATCTCAGAACTTCTCCTCCTGCCCTGTGGGAAGCTCCTTGCCCAGGGTTTTGGGAGCGTGTACCTGACCATGCTTGTCACCTGCGGCTGTGTAGGACCAGGCAGCCCCTGTTAGTGAGTCTTGATGGTGAATGACTGTCCTCGAGTCTGGGGGTTACTCAGCACCAAGGCTGGGTCTCCTAGTGTGACATCCTCCTCAACAGCACATGGGAAGAGCAGGATGCCTAACCCCCAACCAGGAGGCCCCGGCGCTCCTCCGGAACTCCCAGGGGACTCCCGGGAACAGCTTGCAGTGGGGAGGGAGAGCCAGGGCTTCGGGGCTGCTCTCCGATGGGCTGAAACTGCGGTAGCTCCACCTTCCATCTGCCCATCTGCACTTGCCCAAGCCCAGGTTCACCCCTCTTATGCTGTGCTCACGCCACCACCCCTGTCCCTTCCAGTGCGGTGCCCCTGATCGGGTGCCCCAGGCTGAGCTGGCACTCGGGTTAATAAGTCTTGATGTGTAGAACTTGTGTCACCATAGTGATATAGACCCCACAGGCCTCCAAAATCCTGCCAGTCCCCTGCCTCTCGTGCTGGCCAGGCTGGGACCAAAGGACTCAGCAGACACCTAGTGGCTCTGTCTGCACTGGCCCCTCTTTGTCCGCTGTGCCCTCGGCTTCACACCTGAGCCTGGCAGCCTGGCGGTGTGACAAGGGAAAGAGGGCCCCTCCACAGAGATTTGCCAAGAGATTAAGGGCCCCTGAGGAAAGGCCTTTCTTTCTGTATTTGGTTTCACAGCCTGGGGAGATTGGAGATAACTCGCATTCCCCTGAGGCTGCACAGGTCCTGTGGGGCTCTGGCCTATAATGGCAGGACAGACATTGTCACTTTAAGAGGCCAGACCATCTTGCCTCTAGGGGAGGAAAGAGACTCACTCCCAAGGATGAGGCAGCAGCCCGACTAGGACAAAGGGCAGGGGACAGAATCTCAGGACACCTGAAGACAGGTCTAGGTGGTGGACTTGCTGTGTGTCTCCAGGTCAGTGAGGCACCTCTCTGGGCCTCAGACCCCAGTGGGAGGAAGGAGGGAATGTGGTCAGAAGTTCAGAGAGTTGGTGAGAGAAGTGAGAGAGCTGAGGAGGTAGCTGCGGGGTGGAAGGAAGAAAGATGGAACTAGGAAGCAGGGCTGGGGGTACCACAAAGGCTGGAGTGTGCTGTCCCAGAGGCTGACAGGCCCTTCGCTATTGGCCTTCTGCTCTTGCCTCCTAACATAGGTGCCTGTCCCTGTTCTGGGAGCCTGTGCTGAGCTGACAGGTGGGTTAACCAGTCTCAACATGTAGAACTTGTGCCAACCACGGTGACATGGACCCCTCAGGCCTCCAAAGGCCCCCGGGCCCTCCTGTGCTGCTCCCCCCCCACGATGGGGGCTGCTCTGCTTCTATCTGCAGCCAGCCTGCCCCGTCCTTTCCCCAGATTGAGGGAACTTTCAGGTAGATTCTACATTAAGTCACCTGTTACCTTCTTGGTTCGTTTGGAATCCAGCCTTCACCTTGGTCCCAGTTCCAGTCTTGGGTTTGGATCCCAGCTCTGCAACCTTCTGTGTCTACACCTAACTTCTGCCTCTTTTGTAAAATGAGTGTAATAATAGTTCCTCCATCCCAGGGCCCTTGGAGGATTGAATGAGATAACCGGAGCTCCCAGCAAAATGCCCGAGACACAGGAGTCTGGTGACGGCTAGATGGCGTCTTCCCCAGCCCTCTCCAGCGGCTCCCTCAGGTCGTGCGGTTCAGTGTGCGTGTTTACAGAGGCCTGGGCCAGGCAGCTCCCTGCTCAGGTGCACAGGTGACTGACTGCCCGCCACTGCCATTAGCAATAAAGGTGAGGGGAGTAACGAGAGCTGTCGTTTGCCGAGTGCTTTCAGAGGGCCAGGCCCTTGGCCTTCCAGAACCATAATCCTTGCTGCAACCCTGCGGGGAGGGTTTATCATCCCTGTTTCAGAGATGAGGACACAGAAGTTCAAGCTTCTTAAATACCCTGCCTGGTCCCACAGCGAGTGCATGGTGAAGCCTAAATTCAAATCCAGCCCCGATTCCCAAGCCAGCTGGGCCCTTTCTGCCACCCCACTCTGTAAGACATAGTGTCACCAGGGGATGGGTGGCTGAAGGCCAGTGGGACCAAGTGAGGAGCACCAATTCTGGAAGCAAAGCCCCCAGAATGTCAAAGCCAGGGCAGCAAGGCATGCTCGGGTGAACACGGAGACCAAGAGCAGGACAGAGCCAACAGCTCCAGGGACCGAAGACCCGCAGGTGTGGAAGACAGGTGGGTGGAGACCAAGCACAGCAGCACCCAGGGGACACGGCCCTTGCCGTAGAGCAGGGAAACACGGGAGAAGCCTGGGCCGTGGTGGCCGGGAGTGCGGAGGGAGGGGAGCTTGCGCACTTTCTTCCGGATAACACACTAACACACTGTCCCAGATCTAACAGCAGCCAAAAGGAAAAACGACTTACTCTACAGAAACCCACCGCACGCACACGACCCAGCCTCCACGCATCTCCAAACCGAGCTGTTTCTCCCAGAATCCTGCAAAAGGGCCCCACAACGTGCAGATTTGCCTAAGGTCAGAGACACTATTCCAGGTATGAATTTTATTGGTAACCAGGTGACACTTGATGCGGCTCAGAAATCAGGGCGAGAAAAGTCCCCAGTTGTTATTATTTAGTACAGCTCGGGAGGAAGAAAGGACGCTTTGTGAAGCAGTGAAATGGATCCAGACGGAGGCAAGCCCCTGCCCTCCCGGCAGAAATCATCTTTCCATCAGCACTTTCTGCTCGGCACAGCCCAGGCTCGTTTTCCCTGACATCCCGCCAGGGGCCAGAATGCCTTGGGTACGTCGTCGTCACCTTCTCAGTGCACAGCTGCCTGGATTTCCACACGAGGGGCTCAATGTAGAACTGCTCCAGCCGTCATCACTTAGAAATGTTTTGATGAGTAGTTTATTTAAAGGACCTGCTATTCCCTTTCCCCTCCCTCCCTCCCTCCCTCCCTCCCTTCCTTCTTTCCTTCCTCCCTCCCTCCTTCTCTCTCTCTTTTCTCCTGAGAGCAATGTAATTCTCTAACGCAGTTTGCATTGTATGACCAGGACAACATTGAAATGCAGCAGCGGGGGCATCGGAACAGAGGTGGCATGTGTCCCCGAGAAGAGTGCAAATCCAGGTGGCCACGAGCACCCACAACTCTTCCAGATAAGGCTTGCCAGGCCCACTGCCCCCAGGGGTATTCTCCTCCCCGTCCTCCTCCTCCATCTGTGCCGGGTTCTGGTGGAACTTCGCTAAGACCTCTTTCCATCCCGGGGGGCCTGGGGACCGGGATACTGGACAAGGAGGTTCCTAGGAGCCGCAGGTAGCCGGCACAGAGGCCGATGGGACCAGGTGAGAAGCATTGATTCGGGGGAAACAAAACACCCAAAGTGTCAAAGCCAGGGCAGCCAGGCATAAAAGAGATGGTCTTAACTTCGAGGGGTTTATATTCCAGCTAAGTAGTTAAGACAAGCACTTCAACATGTCACTTGGGCTGTGGCCTCAGTGCAGAAGGCAGTGACAGTGACGGAAAGGTTGTCAGGTTGACAAATGTGGGAGGGCTGGTAAAACACAGAAGCTGCCCTCGGGCGGGTTGCTGGTGGCAGCTGGTCCTGAGGACGGCTGCCTGCATCCTTCCTTTTCTGTGCACGCTTGTCACCCCCCATGGAGAGGTGGAATCTGCGCCTCCTCTCTGCTGGAATCTGGGCTTTCCTTAGAGATTCACTTGACCTGTAAAATTCGGTAGAAGTGGGTTCAGGATCCTAAGGAACATCCCAAGAAACTTGCAGCTTCTGCTGGGGCCTCTGGGGACTCTCGTTCTTGGGGCCCTGAGGTGCCATGCAATGGGGAAGCCCAGGGTGGCCACGAGGAGGTGGCTGGGGGTAGTGACATGCCCCACCACCTACCCAGCTCCCAGCCACTCGAGCCGTCTGAGCAGGGAGGAGCCATTCCCTCTGTCCCTGTCCAGGTTCCTGACCCACAGAATTGGGAGACATGACAAAACAAATTGTTTTAAGCCTGTACGTTTTTGGGGTGTGTGTGTCATGCATCCACAGATAACCAGAGTTGGGGGGATGGGCATGTGCAAGTGCCCGGCACTGTGTTGACCCAACCCTGCCCGTGCCCCGGACTCCTCCGCCATGGCCCTCCTAAGCCCCGGCACTCCCATTCCCCCGGACCAATGCCAATTCCTACCCAATTCCCTGCTAGAACTCCAGTGTGGGGCCAGCTTGGTGCTCAGGGAAGACCTAGGGGACTAACCGGTCCCTGGGCTAGGTCTGGGGAGAATGGCTGGGGGAGGGGGAGGGGCGTGTTGGGGAAGAGTGTGAGCCTGTGTGTGTACTTGCCTGTGTGGCTTCCTCTATGGAGACCATTCCTCGGCCCAAATCTCCTTCCTGCTTCCCTTCCAGAACTCAGCCCAGCATTCCAGCCACCTGCTGGACTCTCCTCAGAACCCTTCTCAGGTCCCTCAAATCCAGCACTTCCCAGACCAGAGCCTTCTCTAAACCCACCCCCGAGGCAGTTTCCTGTCCTTCCCTATGTCTGCCAAGGGTACAGAAGTCACCAGGTGTAGGCAGCCAACCCTCCAGGGACAGAACCTGCCCAGCTGCAGCTGGAGCCAGCAAGAGCTTGCCCATATGGCTGGAGGTCGGTTCTGGGACCTGAAGGTGGGGGTGGGGACACCTTGGGACAGAGACTGAGGTGGGAAGACTTGGTATATTGAGTTAATATTAAGAGCAGAGAGCAAAGGTGTATCTTAAAATTCTTTTCATCTCTCTTCTTTTTACTTTCTTAATGTGGCTACGAGAAAATTTAACATTATGTATGTGGCTGGAATTCTATTTCTATCAGATGGCACTTCTGTGGACCACAGATCCCTCAGTTGATCAATTGGGCCCCTCCCTGTCCCCTTCCCCACTCCTCAAGCTCAATCGCTGCCCCCCACCCCGGGCTTAGGCACGGCTGATACCGGGTGTGCTGAACTCGGCATGACACACGCACGTTTGCAAGTACATGTGTGCATTCGTGTGCCTTGTGCACACCTGTCTCTAGCCATGCACGCACGTGTGTGCATCTGTGTTCATCCCTCATCATGTTTTCCACATGTGAGCTCACGAGGGTGGGCCCCCGCCTGAAGTCATGCCCAGGCGGTGTCTGGATGGGAACCCGGTGCCCACGGGGAGTTGACGTGGGGACAGGACCTCGGGGTGAAGCCTCAGAGCAGGTTGTTCACCTCCAGGGGAGGCTGGAACAGACAGTGTTTCCTTGGCAAGGAATGAGGATGTCATGTAGGACAGAACCAACAGCCGCCCTGGAATCAAGATCGATGACAGCTCCTTCTCACCCATCGCCGACGAGACCCGTCACTATGGCTGGAGAGGAAATTAAACTGGTCTGGCACAGTTTGCCGTTCCCAAAGCCATTTGGTCGCTGCGGTGTAGCGTGCGATGCACTTCTGGGTGGTGTCTAATTGATCATTTGGTTTCTCCATAAATTTCCAAGGTGTGGTCTGTGGAGCTAACCACGCCACAGGAAATCAGGAGGGTGTACCTGTCCCTTCTCTAAAGATAGGAGGCAACCTAGCCATCCACCACGAGGCCACCCATGTAGCCATCTTGCCATTCATCTGTTGAGGCATGCACTTATTCAGCCAATATCTACAGAGCGCCTATTGTGTGCTGGGCAGTGCACAGGATAGAAACAACTGTGGGATGAGATTCCGATTCCAGCCCCCACCTGGTCCAGTCTCTGGCCTCTCTGGGCCTCGGCCTCTCTGTAATGAGGGGCTGGACCACGGAGCTCAAGGCCCCTCCCAGCTCTGGCACTCCGGGCTCTGGGGCCAGTTTTCCAGGCAGAGATTTTTCAGTCCCAAGCAGAGATCCTCTCCCGGACCCCAGGGGCTGCTTGGGCAATATGGTGGGATGGAGGACGCAGAAGAGGACTGCAGGGTCACGGGCATCACGAACTCCCGCAGGCTGAGGGCCTGACTGACAGGAATGGGGTAGCCCTGAAATATAGCGGATTCAGCTCAAGCGGGTGTTTGTGGGTTGAGTTGTGCTTCAGAGATTTGGGGGAGCAGGCCAGTCAGCGGAATCCAAAATCGGGTTTTGCAGGCCGTGTTTTGGAGTCCCTCAGCCCCTGGGGCATGCGGGGTCCCCATAGCCAGTGTCTGTGTTTGGGCGATTCTGGGGGTCCCCCACCTCATTACACCACAAGTGAGCCCTCACCATTTCCAGCTCCCTGTCCCTGTCTCCCTCTGCCCTGGGCCTGGCCTCATTTCTGGGTCTGCTTCCCAGTCCCCCTTGCCGGCTGGGAAGCCCACCCCTGGGGATCAGCCTGCCCCACCATCTGGCTGTCCCAGGCCCCCGAGACCAATTCCAGGTCCTCCTAGGAACCTTTTGCCTCAGCCTGGCTGCCTGGTGCAGAGTAACCCAGCTATGTCGATCTGGTTACTGAGGGCTCTAAATTCCCACGATGAAAGGCAGACACTGCAAAAGCTTTCTTGGATTCCTGTCCCTGTAACATCAGTCTTCGTAATGAAGGTGCCTGATTGCTGGCTGTCTGGGTTGTGGGTGGGCGGAAGCAGAGGGATGGGGATGGAGAGGGGAGAGGCTTTATCATCTCTGAGACTCCCTGCTTTGATCCTGCCAGCAGGGAGCAATTTCCTCTGGCTCCTCCTCCAGCATTCAAACCCCTGCCAGCAAACTCGGGAAACTCAGTCACAGACAACAACACGTTGGAACATCTCCAAATGCAGGGGAAAGGATAGGAGGAAAAGGAGATGTTGGGAGTGTCTATACGCATCTCCAGAGAACCCTTCTCCCCACCTACCCTCCTCTCCTCTGTAACTGAGACCACCAGTGGACTTGGCTTCAGTCCTGTTTTCTGCTGCATCCTCTGAGTCTAGCTCAGTGCCTGGCATATAGTAGTTAAATACATACTGTTGAAGAAATGGGTTTCTAGGTCTCGGAGCACTCAAAAATTTCTTGGTAATAAACCAATTCAGGAGTGACTGACGATATAATTTATTCATTCAATAAGCATTTATTAGGCAGCTCTCAGGTTCCTGGCACCATGCCAGTTGCCAAGGACTGAGATAACTAGAAAATCAAACCATTCAATAGTATGCGTTGAGTGCCTAAAATGTTCCTCTCCGTGGGAGACAGACCATAAACAAGTAAATACACGCATGGCTCTAGGTCTTGCAGGTACTATAAAGGAGATGCGTAGGGTGCCGGCTTGGAGCGCAGCTGGGTGGCCTCCTTGGGACAGGGGCAACCCAGGGAGGGCTCGCTAGTAGGACCTGAAGACTAAAGGGAAAGCGCCAGACGAGAGAGAACACAGCAAGTGCCCGCTGGGGCCGGAATCAGCTCGGTGGGTTTGAGGAACAGAGAGGAGGCGGGTGCGGCAGGGGTGCGGGACTGAGGGGCAGCAGTA
>VBSM01003215.1:11843338-11857431 GCA_008086735.1 Cheirogaleus medius | reverse complement strand
TGCACGGATGGGTGCATGGATGGGTGCATGGGTGGGTGCATGGATGGGTGCATGGATGGATGCATGGATCGGTATGCGGCTAAATGGAGGGAAAGGCGGAGGGAGGAAGGAAAGGTGGAGGTAGCCCGTGTGCCCCTCGTCTGGACTTCCCTTCCTGTCCAGCTCTGCTCTCCCTTGAGGCAAGCTGGGGCTTCCAGGTAAGAGCCGTGGCTGCAGGCGTCCTGTGCAGCCCGGCAGAATTGGAAATGCCCGGCCTGGCCAGGTGCAGCGTGGGGGCAGGCACAGCAGAAGCAGCCTGTCCTGACGCAGGCAGGTCAGATGTGGGCACCTGAGCCGTGCCTGGCTGCTGGCCGATGCACTCAGCTTCTCACTCGCTTTCCCACCCGGCCCCTGGCTCTCCCATCTCGGGGCCTGTGTAACGTACACAGAGCTCCCTGCTGGTGGGCAGGGAGGCAGGACAAGAGACCTCTGGAGATTTCTGGGCTTGTAAAGGTCTTCCTGGGTGGGTGGCGAGTCAGCAGCAGCATCCGTAGGGCAGGCAGGGGTGGGAGCCAGGCCAGGCCTGTGGGCCCAAGGCCTGGGGAGGGGCTGGAGCTGCCACAGGCCACACGGAGCTGGTAGTCCCCATTTCTACTGGACCACATGGAACTCTCCAAGATGAGAAGAGGGAGGAAGGGAAACCCTTATTCTCTGGCCCCCTCCTAGACATTCACAATGCAATGGGCACAGTAAAGGCTCTGAGGAGTCCTGCAGCAAGGGAAACCTATTTAATTTTAACTCACTGCTTACCAAGCCTCTACCATCATGTAACTTTTTTTTCTTGAGGGCACTTAATTTATATTTTGGAAATATTAGAGCTTTGTAGGGTGCAGTTAGAAATGCTGAGGTGGGCTAGGGGGTAGAATTTTGGCTCTGGAAGGTACCAAAGAAGTCAGTGAGGTCCCTCTGGAAAACTCCTACTCACCCTTTGAAGCCCAGTTCAAATACCCTCAATTCTCAGTACCGTTTCCCTACTTCCCCCTTAGGGGGAATTAACCTGTCCTTTATTTGTGTCTCCATAACCATTAGATACCACTTTAGTCCATTTCTTTCACATGGAGTTGGTTGGTTGTGCCTGTCTCTGCCAGACAGAACACTCCCTGAGGGCAGGAACTCTGTCTCCCTAGCACCTGGCATGTAATAGGTGCTCAGTGCACGTTTATCAATTGAATTTAGTCCAACACCCTTATTTTACAAAGAAGTAAGCTGGGACCTAGGGAGGAGCCAGGCCTTGCTCTTGTGTTCGACAGCTGGAGGTCCTCGGTGGGATGAAGCTCCGATCACCCTCCCGCATCTCACTTCCCCTACTGGCACTTCCTGGGATGACCTCCCAAATAAACCACCTGCCCTTGAATCTTCATCCCAGGGTCTGCTTTTGGGGAAACCCAACTCAAGGCAGCATGAATTGGTGCAATCTATCCAGAGAAAGATTGGGCAATAAGTATAGAAATTATAAAAGTACATGTTCATGGGCCAGCAGTTCCACTTTTGAGAATTTATCCCATTGATGCACTTTTTTTATTATTGAGATGGGGTCTCCCTATGTTTTCCTGGCTAGTCTCGAACTCCTGGGTCAAATGATCCACCCTCGTCAGCCTCCCTAGCAGCTGGGACTATAGGCTCATGTCACCACACCTGGCTTAGGTATACTCTCTAATATGTCAAATCATCCATGAACAAAGTTGTCTATTGCAGCACTGCTTATAAAAGCCAAAGATTGGAAACATCTAAATGCCCATCACTGGGGATGAGGTAAGCAGAACATGGTTCATCCAACCAGTGGAATACTATGCAGCCATTACAAAGGAATGAATGGGGACACCCTTTATGGGCTGATTTGGAGCATCTCCAAAATAAATTGTTAAGGGGAGGAAAAGCAAGGTATAGAAGAGCATGGTTGTGCAAAACAAAAAGAATATATAGCCACAATTGCTTGTTTGTGTGGATAGATGATCTCTGCAAATGTACCAAGAAACTGACAATCCTGGACTCTCTGGAGAGAGGAGTTAGGTGGTTAGAGCAGGGCAGGGAGGGAGATTTTCAGGATATATCCTGTGCACATTTTGATTTTTGCATCCTGTGCAAGTTCTGCATTATCTATTCAAAAACACAGTATATACGACTTAAAAATAATTATAAAGAGTAACCATATACCTGGGTGCCCACTGTAACTATCAATCCAATTTTAGCTTGTCTCAGGAAAGTTGAACCCGAGGCCGGCGGCATTCAACCTTCTATTTCTCATTTAGCATTCCCATAAGGTGGTTCTGCATCATTACTCCGGGTTTCTAAATAAGGAAAGTAGGCCTGAGTCCAGCCTTCCCCCAAGATGCTAAGAGTCCAGGCCGTCCTTCCCCTAACCCTTACCTGAGACATCAGAAATTTCCTGCATCCTCCTGACACAGAGAAGATCGCAGCCCTTCCCTTATTGAGCTGCTGGGAACGCAGACCACTGTCTTTGTAGAGGAGGAGACGAGGTGGGGGCTGGAAGAGACGACCTCTCCACGTGAGCTCTTTGTGGGTGGGCCCCGTGTTCTATTTCTGTTTTCCAGGGGCCTGGCGCAGCACCTGGCACATTTGTTGGCTGGCTGGCTGGCCAGATGGATGGATGAATGTGTTTTTGCCCCAGAATTCCAGGCACAGAGGAACAAAGGGAAGTGGACCCCCTCCTTCCTGCTCCTGGGGTCCCCGTCAATGAGGATTGGTGAGCAGAGCTCTGGAGTTGGACGCATTCAGCTTAAAATCCCAGTTTTGCCCTCCTTGCTGCCGTGCGACCTTAGGCGAATCTCTTCACCTGAATCTCAGTGTCCTCATCTATGCAATGAGTACAGAGACCCCCCCCCCCACCATCCCAGCAGAGGATTAAATAAGATCAAGGTGCTGTGTACTGTGCCTGACACACAGTGGGCTCTGCTGGGTGTCTGCTCGCCACCCCCCTTCTTTGGGAAGAAGAATGACCATTGAGACCAGACATTGTCCCCTCTTTGCCTGCAATGCCCTCATGTCAAGAAGGTCCTCCTTCTAACTGGAAATGCTCCTGCTTCAACCCAAGCCCATGGCCTCCTGTGCTATCATCCTGGACAAGAGGAAAAGCTGTCAGCTTGGTCCCATAGGAGGCTTTTCCAGATCTGAAGCCCCAAGGAAAGCTAAGGTTGAGCTTTGTCAACTGCGGGCCCAGCAGCCTCAGCCTCCTTCCCCTCCCTCCTCTCTGCCTCCTGCTGGCTGCAAGGTCAGCTGCGAGCTGTCAAGGGTTCAGGGTCCCAGGGCACACTCCTGCCTCTTTTCCACCCGACTTCCTTCCCCTCCACCCAAGGAGTCGGGGAAACAGCTCAGAATCAGATGACAAGCAGACTGAGCCCCAGGCCCCGCAGCAGCTGACAAGTTGCATTCTACCATCAATCCCCACAATTAGACCCTGCAAACAGCTCCCTGGCTTCCCTGATATACGGCAGGGAGTTGGCTTACTGTTCCTGGCAACCAGTTCTTGGACTAAAAATAGTTGGCCTGTAGCTTCACCTTTCCCTCCTCGGCATCCGTCCTCCACTGTGCCGGGGAGGGAGTGACCCTGGCGTCCAGGTCCTGCCCTGGCGCTGGGGGCATCAGGAGTTAACCTGGACTTCACTAATGTGACTGTCAAGGAATTATCCCGCAGGACAGGGGGGCCGGGGCCTGCTATGGGGGAGGAGAGCCAGCCTGAGCTGTTTTATTTTAAGTGAGGAAGAGTATGTAAGAGGCTTTTTAAGTAGGCAGCCACCTTCTCAGAGGACTCCCAGGTTTGCCTCCCGAAATACTACCTCTGCCCCACCTGCTCGTGCCACCCCCACCCTGCAGCGGCTCGCAGGAGCCCCCACCTTGCACTAGGAAACATGATGGTCTAAGAGATCAGTTCTAGCCCACAGTGCCACCTTGGGCTGTCACTTCTCTGCGTGTTTCTGTTTCCTCCTCTGCAAAACGAGAGAGTAAATAAATCGATCTGTTTATGTCCTGGATTCTCAGACGTTGTGCACTCTTATCATTGCAAGTCTCTGTCCCAGATGTGCTCACAAATGTCAGTCTCTGAAATGCCTACACATCGGTGTGCAAACCCCCTCGTAGCCCTTGGGCAGCACATGCAGAGCGACAGTCCTTTGTCAGACCCTGGGTACTAATTTTTCCCCTGAAAGATAATCAATTTAATGTTACCTTTAAAGTCCTGTCGAGCTCTAAAACTTCCCAAATTCCTTTGCCTTAGAGCCACTTGCCAAAAATAAAACACCAACCATCCCTATAAAATAAGTCATTCACAAACCCTTGTCAGTCAGTCACACCTTAGTATAAATGAGTCTAAAAGTCCTTTCCAGGAAGAGAGAAAAGCATGGAGTCTTGGGGGTCCCTCATGGGGCTGTTGGGATATTGAAAGCCTTACCTGGCTCCCCGCCATCCCTGTGGAAACCCCCCAAGTGGAAGCCAAGGACCTGCACATGGTGGCCCCAGCCCACATTTCCAACCTCAGAATGTCCCAGTACATCCTCTGTCCCAGGCTCATAAGACTTCTCCCTGTTCCCAAAACAGGTCAAACACCTTGGGCCTTTGCCCTCAATGGTACCTCCACCTGAAATGCTGTTTCCCCTTCTTCCCTCTGCCCCACTATGTTTCTCTGTTGGTGGAAACGCTACTCGTCCTTAAGAGTACAAATGCCACCATCTCTTTGATGAAGTTGTCCCTATTCCATGGCTAGAATGAGTCCCTCACGGTCCCTCATCTAACGGTATTTGAAACCATGCAGTGTTAGAGCCAGAAGAACTTTAGGGACCATCTACACCAGCGTTTCCCAAGATATTTTGACTGTGACCTACAGTAGAAAATCCACTGTGTTGTGACCCAGCGTATGCACACAGAGACACACACATGCACGGAACACACATAAACACACATATGTACATGTACGCACTCAACCGCACACATGAATAGACACACGCATACATGCTAACACACATGGTTACACATATATATACACAGACCCACAACTGAAAGTAGCTTCTTCATGGAATACTCGCCTCTACTCTGTGTGGTGCTCTGATACGGTCACTGTCTCGGTTTTCTTTTCTTGCATGCTGGTTCTAACCTAACTGTGTTTCCCCATCCTGTGATGGGCTGCAAGTGCAGTTTGGGAAATACTGACCTAGTCCAACCCCCTATTTGCAGAGAGGCACCAAGGTGCAGAGAGAGGAAGGGACTGGCCCCAGGTCTTTCAGCAGCTGGTGGAAAGAGTCCACTTCTGTCGCTTCGCAGCGGCGACCTCCCCTCTCTCACACATGGAGCCGTGAGGCCGCAGCCGCTCCCACAGGGTTGTGGCTCCACAAGTGAAAGGACCTTGTGCCCAGCACCCTCCACCCACCCCAGGGCCCCGCCTGTAGTAAGTGCCCAGTAAACGCTCCACTGGGCGGCTGCGTGAGGAGGAGAAGTCGTTTTGGCAGTCCGTGCGTGAGCTCTGCCGCAGGGCGGGCTAGCACATCCAGCCGCTGCGGCCCGCAGACAGGTGGGCTGGAGCTCATTAGTGGGGCTGGGCTTTCCCAGGGCTTAGGAATTGTGAGATCCACAGCCGAAAAAAACCCTGCCTCTGAGCGGAAGGGGGGGAGCAGGGCAGGAGGAGGGGAGGCTGGAAGAGAGGGGTTGGCAGGGAGGGGTGTCGTGGGGAAGCAGGGCAGCAGGTGGCATGACGGTGACGGTGAGTGTCAGGACATAAGGGGAGCTGCAGCTCATTGAAAATCTGAACAAGCCGCAAAGAGCGTGGAACTCCGTCTCTTCCCGTCTTTCTCGGAGAAGTGGCAGGGCGGTCGGGGCGGGGACGCGCTGATTTACGCAGGGAGAGATGAGAGGCGGCGGAGATGCAGAAATGAGTAATTTCGGCACAGCTCTGCCGAGTTAATATCAGAGGTGGCGCTGCTCAGAGATGGCCAAGGAGCCACTTGAGGCCTCTGCAACCCCCTCCCACCCCCTCCACCCATCAGAGCCCAGTCACCCAGGAGTGGCATCTCAGCATGGGGGCCAGTGGCTCATCTGCCCCCAGACCCCCCTCAGGTCCTGGGGCCTTGTGGGAGATCAGAGCCAAGGTGACAGGCTGCCCCGAGGGACAAACACCCATTCATTAACAGGATGGGCAGCTGGTTCGCCACACTGTACGCTAGGACAGGGGAGGACTTGGAGCTGGCAAGCTCAGACTCCACAGGGGTTCGGGGGAGCTGGTCCCATCCCCTGTGACCACCCCTCTGCTCCCCAAAGAGGAATATGGCTGGCACAGACACAGAACATAGCCAAGGAGACAAGTAGGGTGGCCTGCCAGAGCAGAGGGCCTGACTATTGGTTTACTTGTTCATGTGAGGAGTATCCACTGAGCTCTGCTGCGTGCCAGAGTCCCGCACACCAGGGCAAGGTGTGCGACAGTGTTGCTGCGAACAAGACAGGGCTTCGGGTGTAGCAGGGAAAGTGAAAGCCGGGGCTGGACAAGTGTGTTTTGAGTGGCAAAGGAGGAGCCCACAGAGCTAGCCTGGGGACACTGGTGAAGGCTTCCTAGACAGAGTGAGGTCTAAGGCAAAATTTCCAAAGATGAAGTTGAGGGGTCTAGAGTCCAGGTGAGGAATTGGGATGTGACAGGTGGCCAGGGAATCCCCTCGAGTCTGTGGTTTGGTGGGGTCTCTTCAGTCCCATGTCTGGGTCTCAGCTTAATAGCATCAGAAACTCCATTGTTTCAGCTGCCTCCAATGGGAGGCTGATTCACAATAAGCAAACCTTCCAGAGACTGAGTCATACATCAAAATGCCAATTTGTTTTTCTGTAATGGAAGCGTATTTGGCAAGCCAAGCCTCGTCAGCAGCCTGCTTTAGGATCGGAAACCCAGAGTGTGAGCCTCATGCCACTTCCCACCAGCTAAGGAACCAGAGCTTTAATGGTCCACATGCCGCAGATTCTCTATCTGAAAATAGGGATAATAATGGGTACTTAGCTATGGAGCTGTTACATGTAATAGTGTTTCATTTGTCTAAAAGAACTGTACACATTAGTGATTTCTTAAATTTGTGTTTATTTTTTATAGATGCCGAATGCATAAGGGACAAAATTCCGAAGGATGCCAGTTGACCAGGGAGTCTCTTCCCTGCTCCTCTCCCTGCCTGAACCCTCAGCTACCCCATTCCCCTCCTTGGAAACAACCACAATACTCAGCCTCTGTGTATGAATTTTTTTCACAAAGACCCTTTTATATTATAGTAGTAACTTGCAATGTGAAAAAAAAATCCAAAGAGAACAACAGGGAATCCAATGAACACATTTTCTTTCTCCCAAGCCCCAGAGGTCACTGTGGTCCGTGGTCTCTCGTTTAGAGGATAACTATTGTCTCTGGTTCTGGAAGGACCGTTCAGGGGCCTCCCCAGCCCTGCAGTTCTCTGGGCTCACAAGCAGAGAGCCTCCCTGTGTACTCACAGCCCAGGGTCTTAGCGGGAACAATGGCCCACACCCACTTGTGTCCAGGTAATTCGAGAAAGGATTGCTACAGCGACTGTTGACAAGTACCGGTATGTGCACAGGGCCAGGAGACCTCAAGAGACCATGCAACACCTTGAGGCTAAAGAGAGCTGAGCTGTTAGCATCCTTAGGTCCAAGAGGACAAGAGGAGGAAAAGGTTACCAGAACCCTGAAGGACAGTCATGGAGAGCAGCTGCCATGGGAGCTGTAGGGACCTCCGTCTAGGTCCACAGCCAACCCATGGCCAAGCCACAGGGGGAGAAGGGGTGGGGTAAATACCCAACCTCGCCCTCCTCCCCAGCCTGGCTTCCTGTTGGCTGAGCCCGGCTGGAGGGGGACGGGAGGAGGCCCGTTGGTGCCGGTCACCAGTCAGCCCTGGGCACAGAGCAGACGGGGAAGGTGGAGGGCCGAAGTGGAGGGGCAAATGGGTGACCCCTACATGGGCTGCTGACCCCCTCCATCACCAGCTGATGCCCATCCTCCCTTTGTGTCCTCCTGGATCCTGCCAGGCTGTTTCCAGCCAATGGGTCCCTGCAGCAGTCTAACAGCTAATACCTCCTTTTCCTCCCTGCTCCGGCCTCAGATGTTCCTGGCCTGCAGGTGGGACCTGCAACTTCAGCCTTTGTCACCCTCTGGCCCTGCCCACATGGGGTTGGGACTGTCCGGCTGGCCCCAGGCCAGTCCTCCCAAGCAGGAGGGACTTGGGAAGGGGTGAGCACGAGGCCTTTCTCTTCTGGAATGAGCTGCCACTGTGTGGCCAGTGGGCTGAGTCCTGGTCAGCACTTCTCTGGCTCAGGCGTGCCTGGGAGGTGCTGGCCTCCCTCCAGCAGAGCTACCGGGGCCTGGCCAGATGGCAGGCAGCACAGCTGAGGCTGGCTCTGAGCCACAGGCCTGGCTGTGGACACTGGGCCATGGGTGGCCCAAGGGAGGCAGCCTGCATGCCCTCAGCCACCTAGGGCGGGGGCGGCATGCCCAGCCCCATCTCAGTACAGCTCCTTGGACTTAGGCCTCAGGTCCACTGAGTCTGGCACGGGCGATGGGCAGCAGCCACGCCTGCAGAGGGCAGAGTAGACCGAGGGAAGCTGACAGACAGGAGCCTGGGCTCAGCCTGGCTCTGCCCCCAACACACCTGGTCTTGGGAAAATAGCTTCATCCTCTGAGCAGAGCCTTTTTCCCAAAATGAGGTCTCCTATGGAGCGCCACCATATAACACTGGTGGAAACAGAAGTGCAGCCCATCACCCCCTCCTCCGGCTCCCCATCCTCCCCTCTTCCCTCCTTCCACCTCCAATATCAGTTCCTGAACCATCTCCTTGGAATCTTGGGGTTCCACAGAAAATGGTCTGGAAACCGTGGTCTGTGTGCTCCCTAAGTGGTCCCAGGCAGCTCCCACATGCCATAAGTTTTGTAAATGCATATAAAAATAGACAAAACATTATCATAAACCTCCATGTACCCATCACTCAGATTCAACAGTTAACAACTCACAGCCAATCTGGTTTCACCAACATCCTCACTTCCTGTATTATTGAAAACAAATCCCAGACATCATGTCATTGCATCTGTAAATATTTCAGTTTGTATCTCTAAAAGATAAGGACTCATTTTAAATGCACAATCACAATGCCATCATCACTTTTAAAAATTAACAAGCATTCCTGAAATCATTAAATATCTAATCAGAATTCATTTTTCAAATTGTCTGTTTATAGTTTTTGGTTTTATTTTTTTAATTTGCTAGAATCAAGGTCCAAACGAGGTCTACATAACATTTGTAGCTGGGTGATATGTCTCTTCCATCCCTCTTTGTCTTGTTCTGTGAGTTGTAAGTGGCCAGTGAAGGTCAGGGTGGCCCTTTGTGTGGGCTTCCTTGGGGGCAGTGAAGACATTCCCAAGAGCCTAGAGAGGGGAGCGGTTCTGCCCTGAGCCCTTTTTAAGGCCGGTGGGATAGGGGCGAGAAGGCGTGGAAGGCTGGGCTGAGGCTGGCGCTGTGGGTCCCCACCAGGAAGCTGTAACTGCCTGCCTTGGGTGGGAGTGGGTGTCCCCCATCCAGGGCTGGGGTGACATTGAATCCCAGAAAAGGGAGGTGCCTTACTGGTAGTGGGAAGGAGCCAAACGAGGATGGGTCACAGAGAGTGCACTGCCCTGGAGGCGGGAGCTGGCGCCTAAGTCCCTGGTAAAACTGCCCATTCACTGGGAACACTTCGTGTGGCATCTACCAAGACATGGCTTTGCCAGAGGCTGGGACTGAGGACATGACCAGGAAGTAGTCTCTGCCCTCCAGGAGCTTGTAGCTCTTCTGGGCAACAGGTGAGCACATTGTGTATTTACCTCTAGACTTCAATATAGCTCTCTGTCAAAATGGAAATTATAGCACCTTACCTGTTAGAGCAGCTGGTTTCTGTGAAAACCCTTCTAGCTCTAAAATGGGATTTTTATGAATAAGAAAAAATGGACAACCTCTACCCATAAAAGAGGTGAGGGTGAGAGCTGGGGGCTAACATGGGGTGGGGGGAGGAACATTCACTGAAAGCGCCACCAACCTCCCCTGCCATAGGGGTTACCCGAGTGGCTGCCCTGGGGCCCGGTGTTTTAGAAATGGTGGAGTTCGGGAAGTATAGAGTGGGGACCCCCGGTCTTTCTGCGATTTTCAGACAGAATGGGGTGTCTAGGTTGGGATCATAACCTCCTAAACTCACGGCCTGAGTTTCTGCTGTCCATGGTACCAAACTACGGACGAGGCCGGGTTTCCTCGGCCGCAGCACTGTGGCTATTTTGAGCCAGATAATTCTCTGTTGGCGGCTGTCTTGTGCACCGTAGGATGTTTAGCAGCACCCCTGCCCTCTACCCACTGAACGCCAGTAGCGCTTTCCCCAGCTGCGGCAACCAACCCCCCTGGAGGGGGCGCCAAATCACCCCCTGGGTGAGAATTGTATGTCTAGGCTAGAGGGATGCTGTTCTTCTGTACAGATAAGTAGATTTGTGCCCTTGCTTTCTACTCTGCACTTCTGGCTGGCACTTCTAATCTGTTTTCACTTCCAAAATGTTGCCAAGGTGCCTTCCTATTCACTCAACCCTTCTTATTTCAATGCACCTTTAAAATGTTTTCTTAAAAAATAAACAAGCCAACTTCAATGGCCCTCTTGGCCATGCTTAATAAATGCAGAAATATGCTAATTGTGCCAAGGGTAAGCACACTGCCCCTGATTGATACAGACTCCGACTGGGGGAGAGGGGGAGAAGGAGCCCTCTGTGGCTGGGCAGCCCGCCCTTGCCTGCTGTCACTGCCAAGCTCCGTCCCATGGCTGGTCTCCACTCCTCTATTTCGCCCATCCACCGAGAAAAGAAAAAAAGAAAGATGAGTATTACAGCATCGTTTTCCTGGAGCCAGGGCCTCCTGTAGGTGATATCCCACCTCCCTGGAGGGCGAGGCTCAGGTCACCTCTCCATGGTGCACTGGAAAAAGTCCAGAGCAGGAGCTGGGGGTGTGGGGCTCCAAGCTTAGCTGTGCCGGAGCCAGGTGTGGGAGCTTGGGCAAGGTACCATCTGAGCTCAGCTTTCTCACCTGTAAAGTGAGGCTGTTACTATCTCCTTCACAGAGTTGTAATAAGGATTAAGTGAGAAAATGTGAAAGAGCTAAGTAGTGCCTACTGCCATGCAAAGCTTTATTTTTGTTGTTATTATTATCTGTTGCTCCAAATGAGAGAATGAATAACACCATGCCCCTTATCCAAGGGCCCCAGAAATCCACAGCCCGCCTCCCCGCAATCCTGGCCAGCCTCACCCCATCTCTGCTCCCACTGGACCAGTACTTGTTCTTCCCACCGTGTCTCCAAGGGACCCTCCTGCCTTGAAACTCTCCCTCTCCTGTCCACACCTACTTCCTTCAATACCCAACTCCCAACCCACCTCTTCCAGACAAGCCTTTCCTCTGACAAAGGGGGTGGGATCAAAGCCAGATCGCCCCTCCCCCGACTGAGTTACCTGTTGTGACCTCCACAACCCCACATTAAAGTTAAGCATGGTGCCGAGTAGATAATAATGACAATGACAGTAATTTATAATATTTAATAATAAAAATAGCAAACACACCTGAAGCACTTACTATGTGCCAGGCTCGGTGCTAAACAATTGAACATTTTAATTCATTTATCGAGTGCTGGCTGGCCACGTGGGATTGAGCATCTGCCTTTTTGCTTTCAGACCCCGGCACAAGTACCACCTCCTTGGTAGACTCTTCCCGTTGGTCTCAGGCAGGATTAATATTCCTGCCTCCGTGCCCACAGTGCCTGGTCTATTGTTGACCTAATTTCACTAGCTCTTAATTATTTATCGAAGTGGCTGTCTCCCATTGCAGCCTGTGAATATCATGAGGGCTGGGGCCCCATTATATTAATCTTTATTAGCCTTGGTTTCCAACAGTGACTGGTACACAGTTGCTCCTCATTAAATGTTTGTTGAATGAATGCACAGATGAATGGGGTAATTAACACCGTATCCCCCAATGTTCATGGGATTTTAAAAGCTGCTCCATCCGTGAGGCCATTTTCTTAGCCTCATACTTTGGGAATATTCTAGACCAGTGCTACTCCAAGCACAATCTACAGACTGGCACTTGTTTGCACATTATTTGTTGCCAGTCTGGGATGAGGTAAGAAATTGAGAGCAAGCATTTAGCCATTTTTAAGCCATCTGACACAGTAGTTTTATGTCCACTGGATCTACTAGTGTTTAAAACTGGGCTTTCATTTTGGATGTCTATTTTCTTTTCATTTTTCTAATAATTCATTCCTGCTATATTTTGCAACATGTTAGAAATTTAAAAATAAAGAACTGGTTCTTTGCCACAAGTAGTTTGAGAAGGATGGTTCCAGACCATCGGTTCCCCCAGGTGAGAGGTGTCTGCTCAGCCCTCCCTCCCCAGTCCCACCGGTCATGGCATCATTACATCCTGACATCATTACGTCATTACATCAAATCAGTCTCTCCTACTGTTTGGAAGGACATGCGAGTGTCTTTTATTCCTGTTTGAATTCCTTGCATTTCTCTTTTCTTCCAAATCTAGCAGGTTAAATGAATGAAAGCTGACTCTGCTCTGGGCCTAGACAAGAAGAAAAGAAGGCAAGGGAGGGCTTGGATCAGAAAAGAGTTTGGGAAGGGGAAAGAATACCGGAACGGAGCAGGAGCCTGTCCCCAGAAGGGTGTGGAGGCTGCCTGGGAGACCACCCTGAGCTCAGGGGGCTGCGGGGAGGAAGGTCACGATGGGCCTCCGGAAGGGAGGGACAGGACAGACACTGGCATCTTCTTCAAGCCCAGCGGAAGAGAGCTAGGCCCTAGAAGGTAAAAGGAAGTAGTTTCAGGACAAATGAAAGAGGATATTAAATCTTTTTACAAAGGGGATGTTACACACCAGACTCTCATAACCCCCTGAGGCTGTCAAGGCCAAAACTATAAATGCATAGGTCTAAGAGTTAGGCAGAAGCCCCTGTCTCCCCCACGGGGGGGGGGGGGGGGGGGGGGGTGGAGTGGAGGTTAAGTCAATGGAATCAACACAGATAGGACGAAACGTGGTGCTAACTGTAGATGCCACTTGAGAAAGTGAGGTGTGACTCCCAGGCCAAAAAAGCAGAAAGAGCAAGGCTTGGTTACTCTCAGATCGATGGCATTAGCATATTTAAAGATCAAGTCAAGGGGAGGATGACGGGGCTCAGCAAGACAAAATCTGATGGCGTTTATTACGAAGAGAGAAACATGGGATCTGAAAGCGACACAGAAGCTGATGCTATTTGGTCCCTAGAGAGCCCCTCCAAGGTGGGGCCTGGCAGGCCTGGCCTAGCCTGGGCAACCTCCGCAAGGACCAGCCAGCTTCCTGTCCTCCCACTGCGCAATCCACCACTGCTGGTGACCTTTTAGTCAGGAATTCTGCTTCTCACAAAGAATCGTTTAGAGGGAGGGACCAAGTCACCCCACCACTTGATCATCTGGTCCAATGAGGATGAGGATAGTGATGGCCACTATAGCTAACCCCCATTAAGCTCTTGTTGTGTGCCTGGCTTTATTTCCAGCCCTTTACAAATACCAACCCCTTTAAACCTCCCAACAACCCTAGGAGGTGGTGTTCCTACCCCATTTTACAGATGAGAAAATTGAGGCACTGTTCAATAATCTTCCAGATTTATACAGCATGTAAGTGGAAAAGCCAAGATTCCAACCTGGGCTGTCTGACTCCAGAACCTGTGCTACATCAGACTACCCTGCATGTGACTTTCGTTGAGAACAGTAAGTTGGCAATCTGGCTGGTATGTCCATCACTTCTGGGGTTGGTTGGGGTGAGTCAGTGCCCGACTCAGCAAGACCAGCTCTGGAGCACTAACCTCCCTGGGTTTTGCAAGACACAGTACTGTGTGCTTCACCTAGAGAGCGCCACCTGGTATGGCTAAGCCACTTCGACCAGCTGGCTTCCAGGGCAGTGCCCCTCCCCACTTCAGTGCCCCAAACCCCATTAGGGCCCAGCCCTGCAGGCACTGTGAGCTGGGAATCAGGATCGGGAGGACT
>VBSM01003215.1:11810181-11831098 GCA_008086735.1 Cheirogaleus medius | reverse complement strand
ATATGGTCAGAGATTGGGGTTGTGGGGCATGCAGACTCTGGACCCAGGAACTTGGCCAGGGGATGGCAGCGTGGGCTGGTGGCCTTGCCTCTTGGAGGGCTGCGATCTTGGCCACACTGGGGAGCCAGGGCCTGCCAAAGTCTCCCAAGCCAGGGGAGGCGACAAGGCCCAGTTCCATCTCTCACCTACTGAACTGCCTCCACAGCCCTCCAGACTCTGGGCTCTCACTTCCCGTTTTGGGGAACGATGACGTTGGCAAGCTCGGGGAGTCCACTGCTCAGGAGCTGATCTCGGCACTCCAGGCCTACTGGATCCATCTCAGCCCAGGGTCCAAGCCCGTCTGCAGGCAGCTGGCCCCACCCCCACAGGCTCGGACCCTCCTCTGGCCCAGAAGGCCTCTCGCTCTTTCTGACAGCCGCATCTGCCCCACCCATGCTCCTGCCCACCGCCCCCACCCCCACCCCTCACCCCCAGGAAGCCGGCCCTGCCCGAAATCTGCGGCCCCTGCTCTTGGCTGTGTGCACCTTGACTTGCTGTTGTCCTGTGTGTCTGTGTGTGTGTGTGTCTCCTCCACCTCTTCCGATGTCCTTTCTTGTTTCCAAATCATGTACTTAGCCGTGGGATCCTTGAATGTAGGATCCCAGTCCAGCAAGGGGGTTGGGGACATCACTAAATCTGGTGGTTTTAAACACACAAAAAAACCAAGTTTCTTTTTAAGCTGAAAAACCCTTTCCCAAAGAAAAGCTTACAGAGAAGGCAGAACAGCACGGCAGAGGGTGGGAAAGGCCGGCCTGCCTGCAGCGCCTCCCCCAGGGCCAGGAGGAGGACATGGAGTCGGGGAGCCCAGCCAGACCCACCCTGTAGGCCACGGGGAGGACCCCACTGGGGCCCAGAGCAGCCGAGTCATGACAGTGTTCCTGCTGACACTGTAGGGTGGTCCGCATCCCCGTGATGTGGGTAAGAAAGACCCCTCTGTCCCTGCTTCACAGATGGGGAAGTTGAGTCCGAGAGGGCTCAGGTGACTCACCCAGAGTGGCACAGTCAGTGGCAGGACTGGGCCGGGAACCCAGCAGAAGGGCGGGCATCTCGCTGCAGGATCACCCTGGAACCGCCGGCCATGAGAGGGGAGGGAGGCAGGGCCCCTCCTCCTCGAGGGAACTTTTAGGAACAAGGCCCCAGTTGCCACCCCTGCCTCCCCTCCCCCGTGGCCCTTCAGGACCCCCCCAGAGAGTTAATTTCCGAATTATTCCATCAAAGGAAATTGTACTTTGGTGTCTTTAAGACCAAACCGAGCTTCAGCAATGTGGTTATTTATGGTCTCTAATAAGCATTTTCCGGGTGTGATTAACCTTTATGCCAAAGTCACACTGGGAATTGGGATGACAGCTTCGATTCCAGCCTCGCTCTGTGCTGGCCGGGGCGTGGGGTGTGGCCAGCCCCCAGAGCCCAGCCAACGCCCCGCTCTGACCTGGGCCTGGCCGGGCCAGAAGGTGCCACCCTCTCCTCCATCTTCCATCCACCTGAAAGGCAGACTCAGATCACCTGCTTACCAGATCCTGGCTCCCACTCGGCTGCTAAAAACAGTTCTGTGACCTTGCGCACCTCAACTACCCCCGTGTTGACCTGGGGAGCATGAGACCTGCCCTATCTGCTTCTCTTCCGCACCAGGGACCCACAGGATCCTGGGACAGTCCTTGCATGTGCAGTAACCCAGCTGCAGTATCCCCTTGGCCTCAGACTTAACCGTCAAGGTTTGGCTCTTTGGCCAGCAGAGAGATCTGCAAGTTTATTTCAGGCCTCGGGGCTGTCGGGCGGCGTGCGGAAGCCAGGCGTCAGCTGGCGAGGGGACCTCTTGCTTTGCCAGCTTCGGAGTCTCAGCACCAGTCAGGTTTTCTCTGCTAGCTGGAAAATGTAAATCTTACAAAGTCCCGAAAACTCAGTGTGTCTGACAGTTCTGAAAGGACAGCTGGCAACTGGGGCTGAGGGTGGAGGGCAGGAGGAATTGCAGGGTCTGTACATTGCCTGCCTCTCCGATTAAGAATTTTCAGCTTTAAGAGGAAACAAACAACTTCCTTGCAACTTTGGGGCCTGTTCCTGCCGGTGCAGTCATTGCCTGTCGGTGGAGACAGAAAACCGTAGTGGACGTGGAAGAGATCAGCAGATGATGGCAGGAAACCGCAGGAAAACTCGGGCTTTCGCGGAAGTGAGACTCAGGCAGGAGCCAGAAGCCCTTGCAAACCTTCCGCAGAGCAAGAGGTGGGGCGGGCACAGATTCTGCCACAGAGCCGACCTTTCCTGAGAGGAAAGGTTTGTCTGGGAATTTTAAGCAGCATTTTTCTTTGCATAATGCAACAGCGGTGCTCTGTTGGTAGAAAATGGCTTTGTGAGCCGTCACATTCAAGAAAGAGACGTAAGTGTCAGGGTTATAGGCAGCCAAGGACAGACTAGCCCTTTGCCTGCGGCATTTGGTTTGGTTTTATGATGAATCTAGATTTGCTCTGCTCTGCTGTGAATCCCAGGACATTAGGATGCGAGAATAATAACTTCTGGCCTGTATATTTACCGTCTAATTAGAGCCTTGCATCGTAAGTGCTCTGTACGGAGGTGGTTTCCGAGCACTCGGGACTAGTCCAAGGGCTCCATGTATGAGCCGCGGGAGCACAGAGTACCGGGACAAGGGGCACACTGAAGGGGTAACTGAGCTGCTTTGCTTTGGAGGGTTGGACAGGTGCCACCAAGGGGAGGGCCTTGGAACGGGTGTTTGAGGACGGCAGGGTTCAGCAAGAACAGGGCAGGGAAGGGGCGGAAACCTTCAGGGGCAGAAGTGTGCAGACTCAGGCAGGAGACGAGAGACGAGAAGTGATCGCATGCACATAGAACGCGATGCGCCTCCGAGGGGATCTGAAAGACCCAAGCACGGGCTAAGGATTAGATGGAGAAGTGCGGCTGATGTTTCTGCACAGTGTTTCCAGTTTCTTTAATTTGCTTGAGCCTCTGGGAGCCCCAGTTTGGGGTGTGTGTGTGTGCGTGTGCGTGTGCGTGTGTGTTGGGAGGTGGCATGGGAAGGAGTGGGACGAGAAGCAGGGGGCAGGGACTCCTGGTGCCCTTCTAGAAGGGGCCTCTGGCCACGGCAGCTGTGCTGCCCGTCTCTGAGGACAGGGCAGAGGCTGGTCCCCGCTGACTGTGGCAGAGGGCAGGGCAGCTTTGTCATGAAGACACTTCGCTTTCTGCTTAGCTAGCAAGAGTCATGGCTGGCCTGGTGGCTTCCTCCTCTCTCTACTTCTGCGTTTTCATTTGGAAAATGAGGTAAAGATATTTCTTTATCTCTCTGGAGACTGTGAAGTTTAATTACTGATTAATAAAGTGTTGGAAGTTCCTTGGGGCCAGAGCGATGAATGAGTTTGTTATAATCACTCCCGAGTCCAGGAGCGAGTTAGCCAACCCAGTGCCTTGTTTTGCTGAGTGTCCCACGTGCCGAGCACAGGATGGGGGCGCAGGGCTTGGGGTGCCTTTGGAATCTGGGGCTTGGTCCAGTGACAGCAGAGAGACCCTTGTGTCATCAAGGGAATAGAATAAACACCATCACTAAGGACTTGGGCGGGCACTGAGGGGACGATGTGGTGTGTCATCGGGGTGGGGGCGCTTCCTGCAGGAGGAGGGGCGGGACCAGGCTCTGCCCAGAAGCCAGAAGTGGGGACTCCAACACCCCTGGGAAAGGGGTGGGAGAGGGGGCAGAGCCTGCCTTCAGCATCAGGACAGGAGAGGGAGGGAAGGAGTGGATACCGGTGGCTCGGTGGGGGTGGGGTAGGATGGGGAGGACGCCCTTGGCAGGTGAGCAGGGAAGGCTGGCCCCTGGAAAAGGGCAGGTCAGTTTGCCTCTAAGGGGTGGAGTCCAGCTTGGGAAGAGCAGGGCCCGACTAGGGAGAGGCCAGTGAGTTACTCCCCTCAAGTGCCCGTTTAAGGAGGTGCCAAAAACCTCAGCAGTCATGATAAATAATATTTAAATATTATTACTGGCCAGGGGCAGTGGCTCATGCCCATAATCCCAGAACTCTGGGAGGCTGAGATGGAAGGATCGCTTGAGGCCAGGAGTTCAAGACCAGCCTGGACAACATAGCGAGACCCCATGTCTAAAAACAATTGCTTTAAAATAGTACCTATCTTGACTACTAACTCTTTGATGCCCCCTGAACTTTTGCACTCACCCCACAGAGTCCCAGCCCTGTGCAGGAGGGCTGGTTGGGCTGGGCATCACGCTGGTTCTAGCCTTGCCTCCAGACTAGCCACTTGCTCACTGAGGGACTTGGATGAGCCCTACCTCTCTCTCGGTCCCATTTTCCTGCTGTGCAATCCTATAGGAAACAGAGCTAAGAGCCCGTGTCTGAAGTGCTGCAGTGAATTTTGCAGATGGTATGGGAACAAGCAGGGGCTGACACTCCCGGCTGGGGAGTCTAGGAGAGGGCCAGAGGGAGGGGACAGGAAGAAAGAGCAGAGGAGCGGGGCAGTGATGAGGAGAGCAGCCTCCCGTGCGGCTCCCTGCCTGGGAGCTCTGCTGGCCACCGAGCACTGGGTCCCCACGGAGGGAGGTTACAATGCTCCCCTCTCCTGACCCTCACCCCTGCTTCTTAACCCCTTGCCAGTCAAATCCCAGGGGAGACTCCCTCTCCTCCAACCCATGACTAAATAAAAACGACCAAGTTCAAATCAGTCAACATATCCTTGCTGAGTGCCTAGTGTATACCAGAAGCTCGATGTCATTCATTAATTTATTCAGCAAATTTGAGCGCAATGAACAAAACAAAATCCCCACCCTCGAGGAGCATGCTATGGTATTTAGAGGACTTCTACATACACGGTGTCATGCAAGCCTGGGAGGGAGGACGATAAACCTGTTTTTACAGGTGAGGACGCTGCAGCACAGAGAAGTCAAGTAACCTGCCCAGGACAACACAGTGAAACTGGGGGCTGGCCACTAGGTCTCTCTCTTCTGACTCTAAATCCATAGGGAGGGTGGTAACCTCAAGGAAGGGGACACAGTGATTGTGTGGGGGCTGTCAGGTGAAGAAGCGGCAGGCCTCCAGGCGTGGGGCCCACGCCATCTCCTCCCAACTGGGCTGAAATTCTGGAGTCAGAGTGACGCAGAGCCCTCAGAGAGGTTAAAGGGCAAAGGTCCTCCCTGGAACAGGGCAGCTATTTTTCTAGACACATTTGTCCCTTACCTCTCTGTGCCTCAGTTTCCTCATCTGCAAGGAGGCACAGCCATGCCAGCCCCAGGGAGAATTAATTAAGTGCCACTGCAGATGTAAAAGGGCTTGATAAACAGCGAGGCACAATTTGTCGTGACTGGTAATTAGTCAGGCGGGGACGAGGGCCCAGGAAGCAGAGCACTCACAAGAGGCCAGCTCTGGAGGGAGGGGGCGGGGAGAGGCAGGTGCACTAATGAGAGTCTGTGAGCCCCTGGTGTTCGGCAGGCTGGTGTGTGTGTGTGTGTGTGTGTGTGCACGCGTGTTGGGCACGGTTGGCCCGTGCTTAGGAACCCATAGGGTTGGAGGCGGCTTCCTCCTGCGGCACCCCATCCCCCGGGGGCAAAATTCACTCTGTCCTAGGAGCTCAGGCTCCTTCTGCTGTTGGAGTCCCTTCCAGGCCCCTCCATAAGCGAGGCAACTCCAGACCTTCCAGGCAGGGAGGACCCGCAGGGAGGAGGGAGGAGATTGGGGACGAGTATCTGGGAAGAGACTGGATGTGTGGCAGGGACGGGAGGGGAGGCAGGAAGCTGCAGTCCAGACTGCTCATGGCACCAGCCTAACCACGCCCTTCGCCTCCCTGTGCCCACAGGCCCTTCTCCTCCTGGGGCTGAACCCCGTGTCCACCTCCCTCCAGGACCAGCACTGCGAGAGCCTGTCTCTGGCCAGCAACATCTCAGGTGAGTCCCCCCAGCCCCTGCCATCAAGATTCCAGGTCACCACAGTGCCCCCTGCCCCAGGTCTCCCAGGGCCTGCACACAGACCATGCCTTAAAGTACAAGCAGCAGGGAGCTGTTCCCTCCAGGGCTCTGAGCAATTCTTCATGTCTCCATGGGTGCTGTGTTGAGAAGGATCCTGAAGTTGGGTGTAAGTTTGGTGGGAAAGAAAGCTGCAATTGGTTAACAGCAGCTGCCGTGGGCACAGGACGAGTCTGCGGCATATATGCCAAGTGGCTGTCTTCCCTGCTTTAGGGCGGGCACCAGGGGATGGCATCTCAGCCCTCGCTGCTGGGCTGTGACTCAGGGAGGCATGAGGTGAGGAAGAAAGGCCACTGCTTTCTGCTGCTAAAACGCCCAGAGTGGGACTGCACAGCGCTAACCGTGTGCCAGGCGCTGTTCCAGATGTGAGACACGTTAACTCGGTTTTCACAGTGTCCTTCGGAGGTAGCTGCTGTTACCCTCATTTTGCACATAAGGAAACTGAGGCACAGAGGAGAACTAGTAAGTGCCGGATGTGGCCTCCGACACCGTGCTCTGTGCCTCCCGGATAGAAACGACTGTGTAACTGCAAATATTACTAAGACCCGTGTAACCTCGCCACTCACAAAGGCTTTGGTGTAATCATCTTATTTCCCCCTCACAGGAGTTTAAAACCTGACATTTGCACAAATGAGGAAACTGAGCCACAGTTACACAACTCGCCCAGGACCGCACAGCCAGAACGTGGCATGGCTCAGACCCAAATCTGGATCTTTGGGCTCCCAAGGCCACGCCTTTTCTAACTTTTCATGTGGTCCTGGGGATGGCTGCTGCCAGGCAAAACCAGAGAGGTCCCCACACCTGAGGGTCTTTGGGAGGCTCCTTGTCCTTTGGGAATTTATCTTCCTCTTCAGGTGGCTCCTTAAGTCACTCCAGCTCATTAATTGAGCATGTACTATGCAGGAGGCCCCATGCATGGCACTGGGGGAGCAAAGAGGGGCCCCCGGTCTGGCCCAGGAGTCAAGTCCGCACACGCACGTGCTACGAGGCAGAGTGCAAGGCGTGCGCTGGCGGAGAAACAGGCACAGTGTGTCGGCAGCAGGGAGGTGCAGGCGTCATTCCTGAAGCTGGGCCTGCAGGGACAGGAGGTTTCCACAGCACCGAGCAGCTGCTCCCCTCGCTAGGGAGGCCTGGGGGTAGAGAAACGAGCACAGGACTTGGAGAAGGCAGACTGGGTTCCTGCGCTGGCTCATACCAGGTGTTCAGTCGTGTCCTGGCTAGGGGCAGGGTGTCCTGGCAGCCACAGGGATGCCCTTAACCCCCTTGAGCCTCCCTTCGCCTAACTATAAAGCTGCGGGGGGTCATACCTGCCTCGAGGATCTGTTACGCATTATTTACGGCATTTCACAAACCCGCGTGCCATGCTACTGCTGGTTATTATCACTGTTGGTGACATTGGCAGGCGTTTATAAAGCTTACGTATAGCTGGAATGAATAGAAGGTATTTGCCATGAATTGCTCACTACAATGGAGGTGGCAGGGAGGTTAGGACTGGAGTGGTGCAAATCCAGGAAGGCTTCTTGAAGGAGGAGGTTTCAAGGTGAATTGTAAGAGAGACTCTGAGTGTGAACTGCCAGAGAAGAGCCAGTGCTCTGAGCCAAAGCAAGAGTTGACCAAGGACCAGTAGGTGGGAGTGGTGGCATTCTTGAGTAAGAGTGTGGAGTTCTGGGGGAGAGAGATGGCAGGGGAGGGAGAGGGGGGAGGGGGGAGACCTACTCAGAGGCTGAGCCTGGCAGGAAACCCTGCCCCCAGCTCCCTCCTCCGTGCCCTGGGGCTGGTCAGGCCCCATCAGCTTGCTTGTGCTCAGGAGGAATGACATCCCTGGGCCCATGCAGTTGTCACCTGTCCTTGAAGGCAGCAGTCCGTGATGAATAGCGTTCATTCTTGGGTGATTTGTGCTCCGTGCCCCACCCCAGCCTGGCCCAGCCCGCCTGGCTTGTGGCACACGATCCATCACCTTCCACAACGGCCTCTGATAATGGGCCATTTGTCTTCCGACTCTGAGACCTTCCCAGACCGATGGCACTGGTAGAGACAGATGGTGAGGGTGGGGCGGAGGGGCCGGGACAGATGGATGGGTGTCTGGCCGGGGCGGCTGGCACCGAGCTGGGGCCTTTGGGGGGCCTTTCATATACATGCTTCATGCCAGGAGCAGGGTGAAGGTGGGTCCCCAGGGCTGAGCCCCCATCATGGGGCAGATCACAGACTTGGTGCCTCCTAAAATCATAGCATGAGCAAGACAATGCCAGGAATTAATAGAATTATTAACTAATAACATCATAGATAAATGGAATCAGAGTCGACAAGGAGCTGGGGTCATCAGTTCCCATCTGCAGTGGTAAGGTACATCACAACAATGTAGTCGGGAAGTTTCTTTTATCCCCATTTTACAGAAGAGGAAACTGAGGCTCAGAGGTTAAGTAACTTGCCCAAGCACACACAGTTACTAAGCCATGGCCCCAAGATTTAAACCAAATGGGCCTGATTCCAGACTTTACCACCAGAACCATGTTATGTGGCCACTGAGAGAGCCATGGTGCCCAGGGCACAGCAGTCAGTCATCTAGGGGTGCAGTGTCACCCCTGAAGTTTCCCATACCCATGTTGGGTTTGCACATGGCCTCAAATTTTCCTTAGCGCCTATCACGTGCCTGGCACTGTACTAGTGCTGGGAATGCAAAAACAGAGCGCACAGACCCCCAGGACAGGGGCCTCCCATCCACTTGTCCTGGTAGATCACACACCCTACAAAGGCATCTCTCTTCTCTGCCCAGCCAAAGAGGAGGCAGCTCAACTATGACAATGTGGCAAAGCAAAGACCAGGACTCTCTGCCTGCCCTCTGCCACCTCTCCATGCCAGGTGACCCGGCAGGAGCCCTGCCCATCCATCTCAGCAGCGCATTCGTCTGGGTGGGCAGGAATGTGTGTTTCAGAGGCTGTCCTTGGGCCACCTGGCTGCTCCCCTCTGGGCAGCCTTGGCTGAGTCCCTCTCCTGGGTTTAAACCAAATGGGGGGATGGGCTTCCCAGCTGCAGGGCTGTTGCCAAGCGCCTGCCTACCTCATGGTTCATTCAGAAGCCCCTGATGGGAGACCCAACGTAACTGGGACAGGAGCCAGGTGCCAGTTTCCCTCTGAAATGATCTGCCATGGAAGGGTCTGCTGAGCACATGTGGACCCTAAGCCTGGTGGGAAGGGACTGTATAACCTACTTGGGGGAAGAGACCAGTGTCCAGTTGCCCGTAAGCATTAAATAGGCCACCTTCAAAGGGTTTTTGTCTGTTCATTAAAGCAGGCCCCCCGGGACCCTGACTCGGCAGGTAGGAGCCCTCACACTGCTCCCCTCTCCTCTTCCCTCCATTTGCAGTGGATTGGGGCAGTCTGACCGCAGTGCTCCCACGAGCAGCCAGAGTGTGTGCGCCGTGCGTTTGCTCTGTGCAGGTGTGGGAAAGGAGGGAGACGTACAACTGGTTTTATGCATTCCTTTAGCCCGCTTGACTCCCCCCAGCATACCTCCAATATGAAGGCCCATGGTGACCAGGGTACCCCCACTCCCAACCAGGCAAGACCCTAAAGGTATCTACCTGCCCTAAGAATGAGGGGTTGAGCCACCGAGTGATAGGAATGTCAGCACCTCAGACACACCAGGCACACACGTGCCTCAGGGCCTTTGCACTTGCCGTTCCCTCTGCCTAGAACACTCTTCCCCTGGGTGTGCACATGGCTCCCTCATTCCTTTAGGGCTCTGCTTAAATTTTAGTACTTTAGAGACCACAAATTAAAATAGCACCCTGTCAGTCTTTGTCTCCTTGCACTGCTTAGTTTTTCTCCATAGTATTTCTCAGTGGTTAGCAGATGTGTGTGTTGGGGGTGGGGAGGGTTACAGTCTCCCCACTAGAACACAAGCACCATGAGGGCAAGACATTTATTTTGTTCATTACTGTATCCCTAGCCCCTAGAACATTTTAGGTCATAAATACAGTTGTCCGTTGGTATCCATGGGGGATGGGTTCCAGGGCTCTCCTCGATACCAAAATCCTCAGATGCTTAGGTCCCTCGTGTAAAGTGGCATATTATTTGCATACAGCCTACACATATCCTGTATACTTTACATCATCTCACATGACTTACAATACCTAATACAATGTAAATGCTATGTAAACAGTTGTTCAACTGTATTATTTAGGGAATAATGACAAGAAAAAAATAGCCTGCATATGTTCAGTACAGACACTTTTCTTCCTCCACATATTTTCTATCCTCGGTTGGTTGAATCCACAGAAGCAGAACCCAGGGACATGAGGGCTTTGCACTTGTTAAATAAAGAGCAAAGTCATTAACCCTCCCAGCCTATACTGCCGGGAAGGGGCACTGCGGGAGCCGCTGGCTCCTAACAGCAGCCCAGCCTCCTAACAGCAGCCCAGCCTCGGTGCTGCTGAGGCTCAGTCGGCTTGGCTGCTTGCAAGGCCGGCTTACTTTGGTCCAAACTGTTCCTCATCGCAGAATTATGATATCCAAGGTGGGAAAACACTACCTCCGCCCCCACCGCCCCGCCAGGGGAGCAGAAGAGGTTGGGCGTTTGTGGCAGTGGGACCTGGAGGGGACGTTGGCCCAAGAATCAGAGTCCTACAGCCCTGACCTTGAGGTCCTTGTAGCCACCAGGCTGAGTGACAGAGAGACTGACTTCCTCCTGCCTTCTCCTCTTCCCAGCGAGAAGATCGATACCCTCCCTGTCCCCAGCACCTTGGAAATGATCTTTCTCTGTACCTCTTAGCACTTTCTGTCTGCCTCTCCCTATTCTGTCCTTAGTGACTTGTCCCTGTTTTCATCTTTCTCTCCTGGCTCTCTCTCCTTGCCATCTTGGCTCCCCTACCCCACTTTTCTCCTACTCAGAGACTAGTGTGTGGGGGGGTTGAATTTTGTAATGCAAAGCACCCCTCACACTGCGGTGTTCAACAAACGTTGGTCCACCCTTTCCCGAGTCCTGCACAGCCTTAGAAGTTCCCCTTCCCAGGCCCTGGGACCCCTGCTCTCCTCCTTCCCCGCGGGGCGGGGAGCCGAAATCCTGAGTGGGAGCGGCGGACACCCCAGGCAGGGCGCGTTGTGGGAAGGCGCCAAGCCACGAGGCAGTCCCAGGCAGGGAGTCCAATGGGCAGCGCCGACTGCCTGAGGCCCTGTCCTGCTGCCTCCTGCCTGCCCTCCACCTCTGGGTCCCCTTCCTTCTTCCTCCACCCTGCCTCACTCCTCTCTTCTCTCCCTGCCTCTCCCTCCTCCACCTGCTCCCTAAGACCACGTGGCCAACCCCACTTGGCCAATCCCGCTAGTGCTCGTTTAGCGCCACTTCTGCCGCTGAGCCCGGCCGTCGCTCCGGATTGGCCCTCGCACCTCTGGCCACGCCCTGTCTGGCTCCACCCCTTCCCCAGACTCCGCCCCATCCCTGCACGCTTGGCCTTTTGCTCAGGGGGAAGGGGGATCTTTGTCTCGGGCTTTTTCCCTCTGCCTTCTCTTCTTGCTTCTTGTAGCCTCTCCTTTCTTCCTGTCTCAGACTTTCATTCCCTCCAGATTTCTGGGCTCTTAACGTAGAGATTGGCGTCCGCTGCTGTGTTCCCGGCGCCCCCTCCATGGAGCCCTCTGTGAGTCCCAGAGGGCAGGGAGGCGAGAGGCACCGAGATGCAGAGGGACCCTGGGCACAGCGTGGGTGCAATCAAATGCTGGGGGACAGCTGCCCGGATTGAGGCCAGCTGTGGTGTGATGGGAGGGGCCCTGGGCTGACGTCAAAAGACCGGCGTTCAAAATACACTTCTGCCTCTTAGTGTCTTTGGACACTTAGTATGTTGGAATAAGCCATTTGGCTGCTTGGGCCTCAGTTTCCTTATCTGTAAAACAGGGAGAATTAGCATCGTGGGTGCTGTGGAATCTGTACCACAAACTAGGGGCATGTGGCCTTCCTGCCCTCTGTTCTGTGCAGAACGGGAGCTGGGGAGCTGTCCAGGGAAGGGGGGAAGGAGGGTGGAGGCCACAGTGACTGAGAAGGTGTGTCGGGCACCCTTCCGGACACTGCCACATAGGACATCCCATTTCATCCTCCCAGCCTAGCTCAGTGGATACTGTGAGCGAATGAGTGAGTGAATGAACGAGCACCGCACAGAGGAAGGTACAGCAGTGTCATTAAATGAGGTGACATGTGCCTGACACAGCCAGCCGTCGATAAATGCTGCCCCTTTCCTGCTGCCTCCTAGACTGTCCCCACTCCTTAATGATGCACAATGTGGTACAATAGAAAGAGCGCTCAAGTCCAAAACACCTGCCTGTGAGTCTTGGTTCTTCTACTCATTGACTCACGGCCTTGGGAAAGTCACTTAATTTCCCTGAGCCTCAATTTCCTCACTCGTAAAAAGGCAATAATGGCATTGCAGGGTGTATGAAGCGCAAATGAAATAGATGAAGAAGAGCCAGGGGGAGAAATCTGAATTTGCTACTAAGGCACTAGGGAGCCAGTGTAGACTCCAGAGCAGAGGAGGATCAGAGACGGCTGGAGGTGGTGGTAAAAGCTAAGGTCGCGGCTGGCAATTGGAGAGCATGGTTCATAATGTTACCCTCTCCTCCCTGTGGCCACGTGCTCCTCCGGGCTCAGCGCTGTCAGCACGATCCAGGACGGGTTCAGATCCCAACCTGGCAGGCCCTTGCACGGATGGCCCTGCTTCGTCACTCTGCTGCTTCCACCACTGCTCTGTGATGACATTCACGGAGGCTCCACCGTGGCACAACACCCGGGCTTGGCCCACTCTAGCCGCCTGGCCTGCTGTCACCTCCTGTCCATTAAGCCCCAATCCAGATTTCTTTCTCTTTCAATTAAGCCACTTGGCCTTAAGGCCTCTGCCCCCTGAGCCCTGATTTGCACGAACACCCTATGAATAGCTTTGATTAGAAAGAAAAACAGCATTTGGTGCAAGTGCTGCCCTGAGTCCAGCAGGGAATGGAAGCCAATTTAACCAGGGATGTTTCCTGAGAGACTGGGGGCGGGCTACTGTGGGGAGGAGGAGGCAGGCGGGCCTGAGCCAGGCCTGACGAGGCTGCCCCCACCTCTCCTGGCTCATGGCTGTCCCTGCCTTGTCTGGGCATTCTTGTGCCAATTCCAGATTATTAACCCGGGGACACTGGGTCTCAACAGGACTCGTGTGCCAGCCTCATGCCAACAGGGGCATCAAAAGGCAGAGAAAGAAGGGGCAGCCTCAGGAGGGACCCCGCCCCTACCCTTCTGAAGTGTCACTGGGGCCTCAACACTGTCCCAAAACACACACACACACTCTACTCCAAAAAGCAAATATTTGGAAGGGGCCTTTGACATCCTCTTTCTAGTTCAGCTTGTTTATATCTCTTTTGAGTCACAGACCCCTTTGAGAATCTAATGAAAGCCGTGGGCCCTTTTCCCCATTAATATGCATATATATAACAAAATTTTTATTGTATTCAGGGTCTCTGTGAACCCTTGAAGCTTCCAGTAGACTGAGATTAAGAATTTCTGATCTAATTCAACTATGTTATTTTATTATAGATGAAGACACTAAGGCCCAGAGAGGGCAAGTGACTCGCCTATGGTCACACAGCAAATTAGTAGCAGAGCCCATTCTGAATCCATGGCCCAGACTCCCAGTTCAGTGCTTTTTCTACTCCCCCTGATGGTGTCTCCCTCCCTTTTTCCCGCCTAGTCCTCTTGGTGAATCCCGTTTCAGGGTCCAGCACAGAGGCAGGATAGTGTTTGCCCAGTGAGTGTGGTTATCCAGCCACCTGGAAGATGGAGCAGCTTCCTTTAGCTGGTTCTTCCCTGCATGGCTGGGGTGCATGTGGTTTGGTTCCAGAGACATGTGACAGGGCTGGGTCAGTGGTTGGCTGGGCCTGTTCTGAGGTATTCCTGTGAACTCTCAGAGTTCCAGGCTATCACCAAGTGAGGGGCTGAGAGAAGTGTCCTCAGGCTACAGATCTGGGGACCTGAAGCCTGCCCAGCCTTCCTCCAAATGCCAGCCACGACCTTAGCTTTTACCACCACCTCCAGCTGTCTCTGATCCTCCTCTGCTCTGGAGTCCACACTGGCTCCCTAGTGCCTTAGTAGCAAATTCAGATTTCTCCCCTGGTGTTTCCCCTGCATAGGATAAGCTCATTTCTGCACTGAGGTCATTGCTCTTGTCCTGTCCCTAGCTGGTGTGTGAGTGTGAGCCAGCGGGGAGGTGGGCAGGACTCTGGAATGTCCTCTGCCTGTCTGGGGCCTGGGGTGGGGATCTTGCTCTGCCTCACCAGCCTCTCTCCTCCAGGGCTGCAGTGCAACGCGTCCGTGGACCTCATTGGCACCTGCTGGCCCCGCAGTCCCGCAGGGCAGCTGGTGGTTCGGCCCTGCCCTGCCTTTTTCTACGGTGTCCGCTACAACACCACAAGTAAGGAAGAAGGTGGCAGGGGGACCATCTGCCGGGAGGTGGGACAGGGCAGGGAGAGCTCAGAGATTGGGGAAATAATAATAATAATAATAATGACAATGACAATAATACTAATACTTCCGTGGGTATAGCTGCTTTGCCAAAGGCTAGCTCTGGGCTCGTGTTCTGTGCTCATTAGTGGTGATTATAATGACAATTCTGGGAGACACTATCACCGGTTACATAACTAAGGCCTCTGGGGCTCAGAGAGGTTACAGAACTTGCCCAAGGTCACCAGCTGGAATTTGCATCCAGGCCTGTCTGCTGTTTTCATCTGCAGATGACAAAATGCAGGTTTGTCTGTTTGAGCTGCATCAATACGGTGGGGTAGGGTGGGATCATCAGAATGGCCCCAACTTTGTGGATGAGAACCCAGAGCTCAGAGAGGCTCTGAGACCAGCCCTGGGAGACAAACAGATTTAAATCCACGGACGGGGGCTCAACTTGCATCCCAGGTCCATGGGTGCGGCGGGGATGGGGCAGGGCTGACCCGGGGTCTGTTCAGATACTTGATCCCCACGTAAACACCTCGCTCCCCTGAGGCCCGAACCTCCACTGCGCGGCTTTGCAGCTCCTTGCCGCACACCTGCCAGGCTCAGAATTAATTTGCTCTCTCCTGTCAGTGACTCGATCCCTGCTTATCAAGAGAGCAACAGCTGCCCTCAACCTGTCCCTGGGGTTGGGGTCTCCTCTGTGGGCCCTTGGGACCTGTGCACCTGAGCTCAGAGCCCCAAGAGGGCACCAGGGGTGACCACAGACACCAGGTGGTTGCTCTAAAACTCACCGTGTGACCTCCAGCACATTTTCCCCTCTTACGGCCCTCCAGCCCCTGGTCTGAAGGTGGAGAGGGCTGGATGACATGCTTCTAAGACTTCTTCCAGCTCAGAACGCCCAAATTCCTTCTGTCCCTCATCCTGCTACCAGATGGATTAAGAGGATTAAAGCCAGGGGCTACAGCCAGGGAGGTGGGAGGCCCCTGCAGGGGAGTGGGGAGGTCAGAGCAGGGCAGGAGGCTAAAACAGCCAGATCAGGCAGCCTGTGTGTCTGTGCCACGTCCTGGCCATGGGAGGGACCTGGAGAGGGAGTAGAACACTGGGAGGGGCGTGGGGACAAAGGGGAGGAAATGCAGAAGGGAAGAAGGGGGGAGGGACCTCTGGGTCGAGTCAGTCCAAGAGGAGAGTTGGGGGTGCACAGTTGGCCAGCCTCCAATTTGTGGGGCTCATTTTACAAGGACATTGAGGCACAGAGAGGCTAATTACCTGTCCAAGGTCACAGAGCTTGGAGGCAGGGTCAGAACCCCAGAACCAGAGCTCTCCCACTTCTCCCCTCATGCTGCTGTGGCCTGAGTCCTTCTGGAGCTCCCAGGAAGGAGGCGGAGGCAGGGCTGGTGCATCAGGGGCTTCCAGAGGAGGCACCAGCACCTGTCAGTTCCACCTGCACAAGGGTTATCATGTCTGATCCTGCCCTCATTCCCCAATGCCTCTGCCCAAGCGGAAGGTTCTAGATCTGACCATGTCACACTCTCCTTTGGAATCCGCCCTTCTGTGGCTCCCCATTGCCTCCATGGCCAAGCCCATGCTCCTGAGTGGGGCCTGCCAGGCTCTCTGTGGTCACCGCTCTGGCCATCTCCAACAATCTCCTTCCACGCTCGTCCCCAAGGGTTACTTGACATGCCCCAAATAGGCATTTGCATGCCTTATTGCCTGGGCACACCCCACTCCACGCCCTGCCTCTGGTGGCAGCTGGGAGTCCTGGGTTCTCATCCCAGCTCCATCTGTAACTGGTTAAGGATCCCTGGTCATGGGCCTCTCTGGGCCTCAATTTCTCTGCCTGCAGGGTGACGGGGGTTGCGTGAGGTGTCTCTGGGCTCCCTCACTCAACCCTCTATGATCCCAGGAAAGGAGCTGGGATGAGGGTCCCTTGACGTCGGGGCAGCACGTCAGGGCAGGGCCAGAGACGCCCTTCCCAGCTGCCCCCGCACCAGGGGGTGCAGACACGCCCGGGCAATCAGTATCAAGTGGGAACCCAGAGCTGTCCCTAATCATTAGTCACTAATTAATTCATTCACTGATGAGGTGCTGCCAGGACTTCTAGGCCTTTTCCTTAACACCCTCCCTCCTGCTGCATCCGATCTTCAAAGGGATGGGAAGCATTTCCAAAAATATCCATTTTCCCCGTGATTCTTCGGGAGGACTGCTCAGCTCAGCAATTAAAGACAAGGAGGTCGCATCCTCCCTGGCAACGACTCCCTGCTTATTGGGCCTGCTTTCTTTTGGGTCACCCCCTCCTGGCCCATCAGAGCCTGCTCCCTCTGTATGACCTGGTCTTGGGAGGGACTCCCGGCTCCCCACACACATGTGGGATGCCAAGCAGGGCGTTGGGCAAAGGCGGCTCCTCCCGCAAGCTCCACCGGTACTCCCTTTGAAAGGGACAAGTGACATGTTCTGAATCTTGTGCAAGGTTATATAAATACAGCTCCAAGACAATCATAATACAAAATAACAGCTAATCCCGCATGCCAGGGACAGTCCCAAGCCCTTTGCGCATGTTAACTAAAAGTACTCAGCCTTTGAGGTAGGAGCCATTATTAAGATCATTCTAACTCACAGGTAAGGAAGCCGAGGGCTTGTGTGGTTTGCACAGCTATCGGGGTGGTGCCAGGGTTTGACCCAGGCTGTCCGGGTCTAGGGGCCGGCTCTTAGCACTGCTCTGTGCTTCGCCTCTTAAGGCAGGAACCACCCCGCCCCACCCCACCCCACCCCTTCCCGCCAGACCTGCCCCCCAATCCCCTCTCCCCGCTGACATTCCAGCGCAGCCTGTGGTCCCAGGCACTTCCGGCCCCAGACCCCCCTGCCTCAGCCCTCTGCTAGCTCATCCCTCATTTAGCAATTAGGAGAGAAGCAGCCTCTTCGCCAACTGTGCCCAAGGGCGCCACGCTGCCTGAGACTCAGGTCCACTGACAGGGAAGCCGAGCAGAGCTTTGAAAATCCATTCTGCCCGATTTCCCCACTGGCAGCCGCGGTGAGAGCAGCGCCTCGGCAGAGGGGTGGGAAGGGGAGGGGGCGAGAGAGGGGAGACGGCAGCCTTCCAGCCAGGCTGGGGGTGGGGGTGGAGGGCAGGCATCAACTCTCCTCCCCAGCCGGCATCTCCCTCCTGTCGTGGTGCTGCCAGCAGAGAGGCAGCTCCCGGGCTGGATGGTCCGGCCCTCCCCTTACAAGGGAGGAGAAGGGGCCGAAGGTCACTCCCACAGCCCAGCAGCAGCAGAGGCGGGCAGGGCCCTGGCCTCTGGCTCCCTTGCAGTGTTCCACCCCTGCGGGGCTCCAGACCAGCAGCTGGGACTCTGGCAGCTTCCCCAGCCCTCTGCAGCCCCGAGTCCAGCGGGAGCCTGCGGTGAGGGAGGCTCCAGGGAGGTGGCTCAGGGTTCAAGTCCTCTCCAGCCAGTGCTGCCTGGAGTCAGAGCCAGAATTAACTCAAGGAAACAGGTTTAAAGCCACTGATGCCAGAGCAGGGTACGGGGTAGGGTGGGCGACCTCCACCAGCAGAGGAGACAAGGTAGAATTTTGAACTCCCTCGGTTTCTTCCCCACTGGGTTTTGGGACCCTGGTGCCCAAGGAGGTGGGCAGGAGGGAGGCGAGAGGGACCCTTTGGGCAGCTCTGCCCTCCCAGACCCCTAAAGCCAGGCATCACGTGGGCCCACAGGACCCCCCTCCATCTCCGTGCAAGGCGACAGGTTCTGGGCCACAGTCCAGGCTGGGACTGCACAGAACCCCCCACCCCCACCCCCTGCCTCCTTCTCCAAGTGCCCGGGGCAGGCTCGAAGCAGTCCTGTTGGCTCTCGGTGATGAGATACCTACCCCGTGAGACCCACCTGTGTGATACCCCCCAGCACACTCCCGCGCCTGTCATTTTCTGTCCCAGAGACCTCCGTGGTGGATGTTCCCATCCCACGACCTTCTGACATGAGGCCACATGGGGGAATGCCACCACGGAGACCTTCCCAAGACCTGCCCTGCGAGCCCCCCATGTGAGACTGCCACGTGAGGACCTCCCATGTAAACCTCCACTATGGATGGTCCTGCCCCAAGAAACCCTGTCATTGAGATTTGCCACGTGAGCTGTCACCACACACCCCTCTGTCATCAGATCATGCCCAGCCTCGTGAGAGTTGACTCATGAGATCTCACCATTCATTTTCCTGTCATGCAAGACCCCAGAACGGGAGATTGCTCAGAAGAGCACCCACCACGTCATCTGCCACCACATGAGGGCTCACAGGGAAACCAGCCCCAAGAGCTGGGCAAGCCTGTCCACGGGCCAGTCCTGTGGCCTATTGTGCCAGCTTGGGTGGGCAGAGCCGTGGCCCCCAGGTGGGCATTAGGGGAGCCACTGAGCCCCGCTGGGGGACAACACGCAAAAATAGGGAGGAGGGTAGGGCAGAGAGGAAGCCCCTCTCCCCAGCGTCACTCCACAGCCCCCAGCCAGCAGGACCCTGTGCTGGCCCAGACGGATGGGTAGATGGGCAGACAGATGGACAGACAGATGCCCGCTGCTCTGCCCTCACTGCCTCTCTCTCCTTTTCCCAGACAACGGCTACCGGGAGTGCCTGGCCAATGGCAGCTGGGCTGCCCGCGTGAACTACTCCGAGTGCCAGGAGATCCTCAACGTGGAGGTGAGGCTGAGCGGGCCAGGCTGCCCGCACTGAGGGGGTCCAGGGCTCCTGGCAGGGTTTTGTGCGCACTGTGTGGCCGGTCAGTGTCGGGGAGCCAGAGGCTGACGCCGAGGGAGCAGGTGTCCCGGGGGAAGGCTGAGCCGCCTCCTTCCTGCTGCTCACGCCCGGGCGGCTGCATGCGCTGGGCAGGGGACCGTCCCCCGGGGTGCAGAGTCAGGCCAGACACAGTCACGGGCTCCCCACCCATTTCCACCCCACGCACCTGAGGGGTATGTCAAGGTCCAGCCACGGGGGCTGCATTGGAACCAGGGATGGGGGGAGCAGTGCAGTTTGAAAAAGACCTTGGGGATCCTTTTAAAAATGTAAATGTTTTTGAGTAGATATTGCAAAATCTAAAAGGTGCAAGTGGGGATACAGTGTCTCCCTCGCACCCCATCTCAAACACTGGATTCCCTCCCCGGGTTGCCAATTTCCTAAGTGCTCTTCCAGAGACATTCTCTGCATATACGAGTAAATATATGTATATTCTATTTTGTTTTTACCCAAATGCGGCATATTATTCATACTGTTCTACACCTTGCTTTTTTCATATAATCATTTATCTTGGAGGTCGTTTTATATCAGTACATAAAGAGCATCTTCATTCTTTTTTACATTTGCATAATATCACATTGTGCCATAATTTATTTAACCAGTCTTCGGTTATTACAAACAGTGCTGCAATGAATAATCTCTTAAGGGTGACATGTGGCAGTGGCACGGATAGATCTGTCCTTGTGGCATTGCTGCTACCCTCCATCCCCCTGTCCCCTCCCCCACACCTCCCGCCACTTTCTCAGTGGGTGCTGAGGAAGGTGAGGGTCAAAGGGCAGATGTCCCAGGCTGTCCGAGGGCCCTGGGCTTCTGGGGTGTGAAAGAAAGTCTCGAGAATCCCATCCCTGAAGATCTAAGTTGGAGGGTCTCTGACACCCTCCCTCCCATCTTGAGGTTCCCAGGCTTGTCTGGGAATCTCACCCAGAGCGCATGTGCAGATACAGGTCCCAGCACTAACACTTGAGAGAGCAAACTGTCCAGGAAGGACCTGGGAATCTGCATATTATAACAAGTGCCCCAGGGGAACCTTCTGATGGGGCAAAAGTGAGAAACTCTGATCTAGCGCAACCCATTCATCGTACAGATGGGGAGACCGAGGGCCCAGAAATGGGGAGTGACTCACGCAAGGTCACGTGGCCAGAGTGAGGCAGAGCCTGGAACCTGGGGCTCTGGAGCCCGGGCTCTACTGTGCCCGCTGCCAGGAGCCTGGCGTGCAGCCACAGCTCTCCCGACCTGTGGCGCCCACCCTGGCCCTGAGCGCTTTGGCGAGCCCCTCCCCGGGCTCCCGGGCCTTTCATGGCTGGACTCTTGGGGCTCTGCTGTCTCCTTCTAGAAGCTGCAAAGATAGGGCGATGTTCAGCCTAAAAGAGTGACCAGCTGTTTCACGGCGCTGCTCTGGCAGGGCGGGTGCAGGGCAAGGGGCTGCCTGGCATCTCAGATCCCGCCGGCCGGACGGTCGGGTTCACTGTAGGCTGGGGTGGGTTGGCCGGGCTCCCTGATGGTCGGTCCGACCTGAGCAGAGACAGCCCCCAGGTTGCTAAGCCCCCACCCAGTGGGCCAACCTGGGAAGCTGGGGAAGAGGCGCCCTCCTGGGCTGGGGAGGGAAGTGGGGTTCCAGGTCAGGAAACTTAGCTGGGCCAGAGGAGATGGCCTTGGGTGGGGGTGGGGTGGGGTACTCACAGCAGGGGAG
>VBSM01003215.1:11795978-11810081 GCA_008086735.1 Cheirogaleus medius | reverse complement strand
AGTGGGGGGGGGGGCAGGGACGGGAGTGAAACAGAGGCTGTGGGGATCAGAAGGGGCCTGGGGTCCAGGCAGGGAGGTGTCATTGCCGCCCTCCCAGCAAGGCCTGGGGACAGGTCTGACTCTGCCGACATCTGGCACAACATGCTGTGTTGCAGAGTCTGCTCAGAGCCGGGCACCAACTGCTTACCAGATTCTGGGCATCGAGGGCATAGCCGAGGGGCCTCCGCCGAGCACCACACCAGGCCACCTTCCTCCGCCACCTGCTGCCTTAGGTCTCCAAACTGGACCGGGACAGAGTGCTGGTCAGGTCCCCAAGGACCAGTTGTGTCCCAGCTGCTCCTGCAGGTTTCAGTGGCCATCTCTCAGGGTGTCACCGGGTGTCCCTTCGGGTGTTGCTGGCTGTTCTCTCCGGGTGTCACTGACCACTTCTCAGGGAATTGCTGCTATCTCTTAGGGTGTCGCTGGCCATCTCTCAGGATGGACTGATGTCTCTCAGGGTATTGCTGGCTCTCTAGGTAATGCTGGCCATATCTCTGGTTGTTATTGGAAATTCCTTGGTGTTACTGGGTGTCGCAGGACCTATCTGTCTCTCAGGGTATTGGTGGCCACCTCTCCGGTTGTTCCTGGCCATCTCTGGGTGACACTGCCGTCTCTCCAGCTGTCTTCTTGGGCTCTGTCTCTCCGACGGCAGCAGCTCATGTGCCAGGTGAGACAGGGGCTCGAACCCGGCCCGGGCCAGTAGGCTCAGGAAGTCACATAGAGACTTTGTCCCCTGGAGTGGTCTGGCCTCGGTCTCCCTGTCAGGCTCTGTGGAGAAACACCCTCCTGACCCCACCCCCAGGCACCCCCATGGCAGCCCCCTGAGGCTCCTGAGCCCAGAACGGAGCAAGACCCCCCCAGACAGGGCTTCTGTTTTCAATTCCTGTTTATCCCCCAAGAAATGTACCATGGGGACAGGGAAAAGAAGGACTTTAAAGCCAGGCAGACCCCAGTTCCAGTTGCTGGCTGTGTGGCGTGGACCAATTATTCGGCCTCTTCAGCCAGAAAAACAGGGTTGAAAGGGCCCGCCCGTCTCAGAGGGCAGTTGTGAGAAAGAAACGCAGTGATGTCTGTGAAGCACGTGGCACCGTGCTCAGCACACAGCAGGTGCTTTATCAATGACTCGTCCTACCCCAGCCCAAGGACCCAAGCACAGTCTGGCCCGGGGGGCGGGGGAGGGCTCCCTGCACCCCTGCACCTCCCGTCCAGCCCGGGCCTGTGGACCACGCGCACTCCGCAGATGTTGTCATTACCCAGGGGCTTCTCAGCACGGATTCGTGGGAAATTTAATAAAGGAAATTAAATACCAGCTCCAGACAGCCTGTGATGTGTGTGTATCTTCCGGAGCCTCTGCATCGTGGCATCTGCCGCCAGGCGCTTAGGAACCCTCCCCATTTGCATGGGCAACGGGTGCCCTTTGCTCCCCTCCCCTCTCTCTGTCCCTCTCTGGCCTGCCGCCATTTACATCTCCCTGGGTCCCGGCCCTTCCAAGGCCCAAGTTGCTAATGTATTTCCTGCCAAGTTCCAGAAAGCCCCTGCCGGGAAAACCAGTTCCCAGCACAGGGCTTCGGCCCCTGCCAGACCCGAGAGGGTCTCTGGTGAGGATGCCCCTTCAGAGGGCTCAGCGGCCCAGGCAGTGGGGCGGGGCAGGCTTGGCCCCTTCTGGGATGCCTGACGGACAGGGCTGGACCTGATCCCTGGGGACAGCTCTGACTTCAGTGGATTCTATGTTCCGACAGGAAGGTCCTCAGAGGGCCAGGAGCTCTTTGGTGGCTCTGGAAAGATGACAGGGCTGCTGTGAGCTTGTCCTTGTCTCAGCACTTGGGGGTCACCAGTTTCTGTGCATTGTCATCCTTAGCCCCACCCTAGAGCCGAGAAAGGGAGAGGGAGGGAGGTGCCAACGGAGACCCCCCCTTCTCAAAGCCAGCCGCTTTCCAACATCCGTGCTCCCTTCCCCCACTCACACACAGTCAGGGAGCCGCCGGGGGCCAGGCTCAGGTTCCAGGGCCCTGTCTTCTCAGGTCTTAGAAGAGGGTGGATGGCTGCTTTGCTGTCAGGGTGCAGGAGCCTGTAGAGAGCTGGGCACTGGGGACTGGCCAGTCCCACATTATGGGCTGGGGACCTGTTTGTAGCCTTAGCATCTTGCCAACCTGCCTGTGAAGGTAAGAGGCAGTTTTGAAGTTGGGTGACCTTGTGTGAGTCAACCTACTACGTCTGGGTCTGTTTTCCTGCGAAATCAGGTACAGACGCCCTTCCAGCTCCTCCCGCAGGCTTGCTTTGAGGTTTAAGAAGATAACAGACACGAAAATCCTCTGTAAATGGCTTCATCACTCTTGGAGCTTAAGATGATTAGAAAGTGGAGGGCAGTAGCCTACATCAGTATATTAAATTAATTAAGAAATAAAATCAGGGAATTTGTGATAGTCCTGGGAGGGCACCCTGTTCATTTCATGCAGAGGCCCTGGCCAGGGACGGGAAGGACCCTGGGGTGAGTCATGCAGCCTGGAGACACTCTGTGGTTGCCGATGACTGCAGAGGCCAGCTCGCTGTGGCTGTGCATCCCTTCCTCGCTCCTGGGAGCAGACAGTGACTGCAGTGGGAGGGATGTGGGGCTGACCGAAAAGGTGGTGACGCAGTTCAGAAATGGGTAGGGACAGAAGTCCTGGGAGGTTGGCGTCTCTGCACCCCCAGGGGCCACCTGGTTCTTTGACCGAATGGAAATGTGGCCGCCGTGAGCACGAGGGCACCCCGGTGAACTGGCCACACGTTTGTGCACTCGGAGGGGGGATCCCGTGTGATGGAGAGGTTCAGTTTGACCCATCTTTGTCCAACAACCTGGAGCAGTGGACAGAGCACGGGATTCAGGGACAGACAGACAGAGCCTTGGATTGACACGCTGCTGCAGAGTGATGGCTGACACACAGCAGGGGCTCCGAACACGGAGCACCATGGGTAATTACCTGCTCTGTCCTGCTCTGTCCTGGCCACCCGCAGCACTGTCCTTGTAGAGCCGCTCACATCCTGTGGGCACAGGGGTATGGCCATGTGGGAGCCTCACCTCTCCCCCTCTCTCCTGCTCCAGAAAAAGAGCAAGGTGCACTACCATGTCGCTGTCATCATCAACTACCTGGGCCACTGCATCTCCCTGCTGGCCCTCCTGGTGGCCTTTGTCCTCTTTCTGCGGCTCAGGTGAGAGGCCCTGCACTGCCTCCTCCTGTCCTCACCCTGAGCAGAGTGGAGAAGTAGATGCAGGGGCAGCTCTGGGGAACCGGGTGCTGGAAAGGGGACGCCCTGCCCTCCCCTCGGTGGGAGGGGACGGCATATGCAGGAGTCTCGGGTCTCTTGGGACCATTGGCAGAGCCGCTCTGCTCCTCCCCAGTAGCTGCTGGGGGCAGAGGGTGGGGAGGGAGGAGGCCCAGGCTCACCTTGTGTCACCCACACCCAGGCTGGGCTGTACCATTTTGGGGTGACCAGGCAGGTGGAGTCCTGGAAGTGGGGGCTCCATAGAGTGGCACCCCCTTTTTAGGTTTGAAAATGCCTGGGCCCCAGCACTGCTGCCAAGGACGCAGGTGGCAGGGTCGGGACAGGGGGCAGTGGGAGCAGGGCTAATGCCCCGACTCTCCATCCTGTGACTGCAGGGAGTGGAGGGCACCCTGGGGGTAGCCTTGGCCCAGGGAGCACGTGCCGTGTGCCAGGCACTGCCCCCAGGAGCTTACGTCTAGGTGGGTCGCAGGTGGGAAGGGTCCCGTGGGGCATCAAGAGAGCCTTGTTGCCACCTCCTCATGTGACTTGGCCAGTCAGCCCCGCTCTGCCTCAGTTTCCCCATCCCTATATCTGGGCTGGAGCAGCGCTGGCGGCCTGTGACTTATCTGCTCTCCTCCTGTCACTCCCATCATCCACCCACTCCGCTGCCCAGAAGCATCCGGTGCCTGCGGAACATCATCCACTGGAACCTCATCTCAGCCTTCATCCTGCGCAACGCCACCTGGTTCGTGGTGCAGCTCACCATGAGCCCCAAGGTCCACCAGAGCAATGTGGTGCGTCCTGTCGGGGAGCAGGATGGGGCCACACCCAGGTCAGAGGAAGGCCCTGGGGGGGGGGGTCTGCTGCAGGGGAGGGGCGGGGCCCGGCCTCGGAGCCCACGGGCCAGGGACAGGGTCCCAGGGTGTGTGTGCCCCATCCTGTCCAGAGGAGGCCCCAGGCCCGGGTGGGGTCCTGCCCCTCCTCCATCACCAGCTCTGGTTGGCGGTGGCAGGGCTGGTGCAGGCTGGTGACAGCTGCCTACAACTACTTCCACGTGACCACCTTCTTCTGGATGTTCGGTGAGGGCTGCTACCTGCACACGGCCATCGTGCTCACCTACTCCACCGACCGGCTGCGCAAGTGGATGTTCATCTGCATCGGCTGGGGTGAGCTGGGCCGCCACCTGCCCTCTCCTCACCCAGCCTCAGGCCAGCAGGCTGGGGGCCTGAGAGACGGAGCCCGGGTTGGGGTGGTGGGGTGCACCATGGCCCTCTGCCCCTCACTGGGGGGGGAGGTGCGTGATTCCAGCTCAACCCCAGTAACCCCTGAACTCCTCCGACCCTGGGCTACATTGGGGTCCTCCAGGCTTGGCATCTCCCAGCCCCCACTGAGGGGCTCTGTGACACCCACTCTCTCCCCCAGGTGTGCCTTTCCCCATCATTGTGGCCTGGGCGATTGGGAAGCTGTACTACGACAATGAGAAGTAAGTCACCTGCTTCCCCTTCTCAACCTCCAGGCCCCGGCTCCCCGCCCAGCTCTGCTGACACTCTCTGAGGACTGGGCCATGCTCGCTTCCCCGTCAGGACTGTGGTTTCTGCATCTGTAAGGGGAAGGAGTTGGGGGCGGGACTCAGTCCGAGGGTCCCTCCCCTCCAAGGGGGCTGGACAGGCGGGATCCAGTGTCCTTTATCTACCTCAGGCTTACACAGAGGCAGTCTGGAGCCAGACTGCTCAGGCTCTGAGTCATGGCTCCATCATTAAATAGCTAATTACTCAGTGTGCCTCAGTTTCCTCATCTGTAAAATGGACACTCTAGTAATAGTGCCTACCTCAAAGGGTTGTTGTAGGGGTGACATGAGTTAATATATATTCCGCCTTTAAATAGTGCCTGATACAGAGTAAATGAAATTTGAATGTGTTCTATTAATATTAAGACTTGTTCTAACAAAAGATTCCATGAATTTGATAGAAACTGATCCAGATGATCTCAGAGGCTCCTTCCAGCTCTGAAGCCCTGTGGTGCCTTATAAAATGGACTCAGGTGTCCCCAACCACCCCTGAAAACTTGATTTCTGCCGCAGTGGTTCTCAACTTTGGCTCACATTAGAGTCACCTGGGAAGCTTTAAAAAGTCCCGATGCCCAGGTGTCACCCCAGAGAGTTGGATGTAATTGGTCCGGGCTGTGGTCTGGAACTGAGATTTTTTAAAAACTGTCTAGATGATTCCAATGTGCATCTAAGATTGAGAAACAGTGAAAACCACTGAGAGAGAAAGAGAGAGAGCGAGCAGGTGGACATAGATGGGCAGGGGAGGCACCAGGATCATTTTTGGCCAAAGAAGTGTTCTCAGGAGCCCTCTTTCTGACTGGGGGTCCAGGCAGCCTCCATCACAGTGGCGAACCCTCTCCTCCCCCACAGAGGGGACGGGGCCTCCGCAGCCTTGCTGGGCCCCACGTGGAGCCAGGAAGATTATCTTCCATATCCATGATGCTTGCTCTCACCGCCTGTGCTCACAGTGGGCGGGTGGGGGCCCAGCGGGTCGGGGAGGCTACGCCCCAGAACAGGAGCTTTGTAAACCCTGGCGATGGTGCCTGTCCCTGCAGGTGTGTGTGTGTGAGTACAGGAGGGGATGGAAGAACAGGTTTCAGAAACTTGCTGTGTGCGTGCATGTGTGTATGTGTGTGCACACGCACTCATGCACCGTGTCTTGGAGGGAAGAGCATTCCTGGGCGGAGGAGAAAGTGGGTCTGAGCGGCTCCGACGCGCCACCTAGTGGTGAGATGCTGACAGCGCAGCAGAGGCCTGGGTGTGAGAAGCCAGAACTTGGAGACCAGAGGTGGGAGGACTGGACCCGGCCCTCAAACAGCTGCCTTTGGCCTAATAGTGTTTTCAGAAGACTTGATTTTGTAGCCAGCCTTTACAAAGTCGAAAGGTTTCACATAAAAATCCCAAGTTCTGGTGTATGGAGGCACCGTGAGATCTTGCCACTGCCCACAAGGACACAGGACTTCCCGTCCCTGCCCACTCCCCAGACCTCCCTGGGGCTTGCTGGAGGGAAACCTGGGAAAATGCAAAGTGATGCTGCCACCTGCGACAGGTGGGACCTGTGCAAGTCTCTCCCTCAAGGTCGATCAGGCTGCGTTTGAACGGACTCAGGCAGATTGCTAACTGTTGGGTGCCACTGTGTGTGCTGCTCCCCCACAGCCTCCCAGGGGCGTGCTGAACCTCGGCCACTGCCAGGGGACGGCCAGGGGAAGGAGGCAGCGGTGGCGTGTGAGGCCTGTTCCTGGCCGCAGTCAGTGTCTCCCACGTACCCTCCCGGCCGCAGCGCCTGCTTCCAGCTCTACATCTCCCGCAGGGGTGCCGTGCTCTCTGCAGATGGGACACCTGGGGCACCGCAGTGGGGTCGAGTGGCTTGACCTTCTGCCAGGGTCAGATTCGGGGCACCCACATCCTGGCTTCCGGCCCCAGTCCCACCCTGGCCGAGCACTGCCCCTCCCTCACACCACTGACGTGGACCCAAATGAGTCCCCCATTTCCCCTGTGGCCTTCTAGGTGCTGGTTTGGCAAGCGGCCTGGGGTGTACACCGACTACATCTACCAGGGGCCCATGATCTTGGTCCTGCTGGTAAGAAGCTGGGTGGGGACAGGGGCAGGGTGCAGTGGGTGGGGGGTGCCATCAGTGCTGACCGCACACAGAAAGACCCCTCTGCCTGGAAGTAGGGGCCACCCAAAGAGGGGGCACGGGCCAGGCCTGTGCAAGTGCTAATGAGGAGGAGGGAGAGCCGCCAGGGCTCTGAGCCCAGGACCTTCCACACCTCCACGCCCGTCCCTCCCGCCCATGTGCTCAAATTGCAGATCAATTTCATCTTCCTTTTCAACATCGTCCGCATCCTCATGACCAAGCTCCGGGCATCCACCACTTCTGAGACCATTCAGTACAGGTGACTGGGTCCGCCTCCCCCACCCCCGGGGTGGTTTAGAGCCAGAATCTCCAGGCCTGGCAGTCCCAGCTCCCCGCCTCAGACACTCCTGAGACCTGCCACTCCCTCCTCCGTCCCCCAGCCCTGGCACCCCCCAACACACTGAGCCAGAGGCAGCCCCTCTGGGCTGGGCTGTGACTCTGGGCCCCCACCCGCCTGCCCCACCCCAGGAAGGCAGTGAAGGCCACTCTGGTGCTGCTCCCACTCCTGGGCATCACGTACATGCTGTTCTTCGTCAACCCCGGGGAGGATGAGGTCTCCCGGGTCGTCTTCATCTACTTCAACTCCTTCCTGGAATCCTTCCAGGTACAGCCGCCCTCCCCTCCCTCCCGCCCTGGAGGGGCCAGGCCCATAGCTCCTCGGGTGGGGCTTCTCCCGGGCAGGGACCTGGAGGGCAGGAGGCTGGGAGAGGCCGGATGGGGCTATACCACCTGCCCAGGCCTTTGACGGGCCTTGTCTGTCCTCCCCAGGGCTTCTTCGTGTCTGTGTTCTACTGTTTCCTCAACAGTGAGGTGAGGACCGGGGCTGGGCTCAGGGTGGCTGAGGCCTGTGGGGGCTGGAGACCGTCCAGAGCCTCCTCCAGCCCTCGGGTGCTGGCTCTCCCCTCCTCCCCAGGTCCCATGGTGGGGGCCCTGCCACCTGCCCCCTCTGCTCCTTTGCTGTCAGAGGCATTGCCTGGACGCCCCGGCTTCAGTCTCACGGAGTCTGGGAACCCTAGGCAGGGCTGAGCGCAGGGCAGGGAAAGCGTGTGGGTTGAGGGCAGGGGCTCCTCACGGCAGAGACTGTGTAGTGAGTGCCCTTGTGTGGATTAGAAAAAGGTGCCCCTTCCTCAGGACGCTTGAGAAAATTGTCCCAACAAACATGCAAATCAACGATGTTACCAACGTTGAGTGTTGCCACCCCTGTGGACGCCTGCGCACTGCCGGCCCGGAGAGCTGCTCCCCGGACAGCGGCCTGCGCAGCCCAGGGAGGGAGGGGCCCTGGGCCCCAAGCTCACATGTGCCCTGCCTTGTGCCCACAGGTCCGCTCTGCCATCCGAAAAAGGTGGCACCGGTGGCAGGACAAGCACTCGATCCGCGCCCGGGTGGCCCGCGCCATGTCCATCCCCACGTCCCCCACCCGCGTCAGCTTTCACAGCATCAAGCAGTCCACGGCAGTCTGAGCTGCAGGGCCATGGAGCGGCCCCCCGAGGCTGTGGCCAGGGATGATGGCCAGGCTCGCTGACCACCTGTCTGTGGGGCGACCTGCTCCTTCCCACGCTCTCCTGGCACGAGAGCCTGGGAGGGCCGCGCTCCACCCTCCTCCGAGCAGGAGTTCTAGATCATGGGAGCAGCGGAGCCTGAGCCACAGGATGGACAGTCACCTGCAGGACTGGGCTGCGCCCAGGGCCGCTGGAGAAGGGAAGTGGGAATGAATGGAGACAGAGAACCGGAAACCCGCAGCAGTACACACATCCCTTCAGAGCACAAGAAGGCCAGCCCACCGGGTCCTGGGGCTGTCCTCAGCAACTGCGGGGAGGCTGCTGCCCCAGGGGCATCATGGGAAACTCTCATGATAGCATCTGAATAGTCACCAGAAGCCGCCTCCAGGGATGCCGCCCGGCAGCACTGGGAACCCAGGCCACGTGCTCAGGAGCCCTGGAGACATCATCAGACATTGGGCCACTTCACTAGAAATCACTCCCAACCCTCCAGAGCTTCACTGGCACTGTGGCAGTGCCACCAGACATGCCCTGCCTTGCTGCCTTGTGCCCTCCGATGTTTACTACCCTGCAGGCCAGGCCGGCTCCCCCCACTCCACTGTGGACGATACCCTGACTCCTGTCACCCCGCCCCTGGCTGTTTCCCCATTGTGAGAAGATGGGGGCTGGGAGGGGGACAGAGCAGCCTCTGAGCAAGAACCAGGTGTGCCCGGCCAGGGCCAGACCCCTCTGGGGTGGGCAGAGAGCTACTGGGAGCCTCCAGCTTGCCAGCTTCCATGCCCTGGCCTCCGGGGCAGGATCGCTAGCTAACAAAAAACGGGAGAAGGCCCCTCTCTGTCCAGGTGCCCTGGAGCAGGACAAGTGGCTCTCGGGACAAGCCCCTGGCCGGCAGATCACTTTCACCCCAGATGTGGACTGGCCCAGCCCCCACCGGACCCACCCATGTCCAGAGTGACTGGATAGCCAGTGGGGCTTGTGAGGGGCCCCTAGAAGATGTGGGTATCAGCTGTGAGTGGATGGCTGATGTGAAAATAATATTTATCTTTTGAACCAGCATTTGTAAAGGCTTGGACTCTGCCGGGGCTGGGTGGGGAGGGTGCCTCGGAGAAGTGGGGGCCGTTTTTCAGTCTTCAGGGGCTGCTGTGTTGCTGTGGACCTGACACCGCTTACACCTGGTCAAGGATGGGGTGCTGGGTGAGCCCCTGACGGCCAGGAGGGGCAAGGGCAGGGGACTTAGAGGAAGGAGGGGGTCTGGCCAAGGCCAGTTAGTTAGGGGTAGCTCTTTGCAAAGAGAGCAGCTGCAGGGAGAGACGGGCCATGGACTGGGGACACAGGGGAAGCATGCCATGGGGGGCAGCTTGAACAAAGGAGACAGGAGTGTGTCCCAGGCCCGGGGAGGAGCTGGACCAGACCCAGGCAGTGGAGTTAGGAAGCTGGCGGTGGGACAGGTGGGACAGCTGGAGGGACAGGCCTTGAGTGCCGTCTTAGGTTGGGGTCCCCCAGAAGCAGACCTTGGGACGAGGGTTCTAGCACACACCCGAGGGAAGGGGAGCAGAGGGAGGCGAGTGGGAGTGAGGCTGGGCTAGCAGGGCAGCCGGGAGAGGGTGGGCAGGTGACACCACAGCACAGTGGACAGCAGGGGTCCCTCCCGCTGGGGAAGCGGGAGCGGCTGGAGCATATGGGGTGGGGAAAGGGTGTATTTATCCATCAACTCCCACTAGTGGCTGGTTGAGGGCTGCTCCCAGGGGGACGTTAATGCCCCTGCATCTCCCACATCCACGTGGGCCACAGAGAGGGCGGAGAGAGTCCCCAGCACAGCAACATGCGGGTCGGTGGAAGCCAGCTCGCTGCCTCGTAAGGGCGAGGGTGTGAGTGGGACAGCAGAGCTCCGCACAGGGCCCCAGCACAGCCTGGGCCTTGCCTCTAGTCTCTGACCAGGGAGGAGGCCACGCAGGGTGTGCGTGCCCACGTGCACCCGCGTGCATACAAGGACATGTGGCGTCAGGAGCAAGGATCAGACTGAAGCCTGTGGCGCTGAGAGCTCCTGAGGGAGGGGAGGTCCTGGGTGAGGGCCTGGGCCCAGGGGAGCTAAAGGTGTCCCTATGGGGTCCCCCACTCTGCCAGTTCCCAAGTGCTGGGCCCTTAAACAGAGAGAGGTCCAGGGCACAGCGCGACAGAGGTAGGCCGATGGCTTCCAGAGCAGCTTGGGGCGAGCGGGGAGAAGCCCAGTGAAGGTCCTGGGGACAGGAGGGACCAGAAGCGGCTGGCGAGTCTCAGATGGCCACAACCGAGACAGCTTTCTCAACTCCGCCTCCCACCCAGTGAAGGAGAAGTGAAGAAAGAGGCTCTCCCTGCTCGGTGAGGGCTGGTATGGGGGGTGCAGCCCAATGATGGAGCGGTCTGCGGGGCTGGGGTGGGGGCAGGTGGGGGGAGCTGCACAGACAGGGGTAGAGATAGGGCCAAGCCAGGCAGCGCCCCCTTGCCTGCATGTGCATCCAGATGCTCTAACGCTGGGGTCCCCAACCCCCAGGAACTGGGCGGCACATGCGAGGGGTCTAGGTTGCACGTTCCTTATGAGAATCTGATGCCTGATGATCTGAGGTGGAGCTGAGGCGGTGATGCTAGCGCTGGGGAGCGGCTGCAAATACAGATTATCATTAGCAGAGAGGTCTGACTGCACAATAAATAGAATGTGCCTGAATCATCCTGAAACCATCCCCACCACCCACCCAGTCTGTTGAAAAATCATCTTCCATGAAACCTGTCCCTGGTGCCAAGAAGGTTGGGAACTGCTGCTCGAGCCAGCAGCCCCCGCCAGGCACCTCCTGTGCACTCAGCACCGTGCCAGGCCCCAGCGGCGGGTGGGAGGAGGGAGCTAGGACATCTCCAGGGCAAAGTTGGCAGTCGTCGGAGAAGCTGGAGAGGCTGTCCGTGAGCAGGCGGGTTTCCCATCCAGAAACTCTAAAGGCAGAGGGGCTGCTTCAGAGCACAGCTGGGAACATCTGGGCCCCAAAGCCTGCAGCCCAGAGGCCCAGAGCTTAACCTGTCCATGGCAGATGTGTGTTCTGGGCTTCAGCTCGGGGGACAAGGCAGGCCCCTAGACCAAGGTTCTGGGCTGTTCTCTGAGGTTCAGGTTCAGCTTGTGGGCGGGGGGAGGCCCCTCTGGGGGTGAGTGGGGCATGACAGGCCAACAAGCACACATCACTACACTGGGGATGGGGGATTCTGCAGGGTGGGGCTCCCTGGGGACCTTCCCAGACCCCAGGACAGGCCCCTCCCTCACACCTGGAAGGACTTTTCTCTATGCCATACCCCGAGGCTACAGCCCCCTAAAGCTGCCCCCACCTGAGCCATTTCTCCTTGAGACCCTCCCTCATAAGCACAGAACAGCAGTGGGGGAAACGCCACATGGTTTTTCTAGTTTGGGGTCCCCCAGCTCCCGAGTGTGACAGCGTAGCCCCTGCCCTGTGGTCCTCAGCCTCCCCTCCAGGCCTCCTTCTGAGGCCCTCTGCTGTAGGTTCAGCCACCCTAGGACAGGTCTGGGGAGGGAGTCAGGTCTGGGAAAACCATGCGTTAGGGAGGGAGGTGGGTTTTGGAGTCCACGTAATGATACCTCAATTGCGGGCACTGCAGACTGCTTTGCCATCCACGAACTCCTTTATACCATTTATTACCTAATCCTCAGCTAGCTCACGGAGGTAGGAACCAGCCCATTTTGCAGCTGAGGGCCCCGAGGCCTAGCCACTCCCTGAGACTGAGGGTCTGGCCCGAGTGCAGGGCTCTTGCCACCCCTCGGTTGGGTGAAGTCTCTGGGGTTTCAGTGTTGCAAAACCAGCACCCACCAAGCAGCTCTGGGGCGAGAGGGCAGCAAGGAGGCCTCAGGGTTTAGGATGGATCTGAGACACGTCCCACGTGACAATGGCACTGGCCCAAAGGCGGCCCAGCGAGCGGCCCAGCGAGCGCCCAGCTGCTCTGAGCTGACGGACAGGATCAATTCGGGGTCCGCATACCAGCACCTCCTTCCCCAGCTCCTGACGTCCTCCAACCTCCACTCCTTCAAACAGTGCAGCCCAGGCCACCCAGGCTCTGCCCAGCCCCTGCGAGGGTGCCACTGGCCCCCGGCTCAGAGATATCCCAGACGTCCAACTCAACTGCCTACACGTGGCCCAAACAGCGGGGGTTGGTTTCTGCAGTTCACCCACAGCCACACTGACCACTAGTGATGGCTTCCAAGGTGCCAGGCATTGCTAAGCCCTCCACACGGTAATCTCATCTACTCCCCACACTGCCCCTTGAGGCAGGGTGCTGTTATCCCCATTTAACAGGTGGGGGAAGTGAAGCCCAGAGAGGTTAAGAGACCTGCCCGAGGGCACCCAGCAGTGGCATGGCCAGATGAGAAGCAAGGGCGGCCTCGCATGGTCTCTGTGATGCTTACCCCTGTGCACATGGAGGTCTCTGTAAGGTTGCCCTCCCTGCCCCACTGCCCCCTCCACTCCCCTCCCCAGGGAAACTCTTCAGTTCCCCCGCATGTGGGCAACAGAGAGAAGCCAGCCACTGGAGCTGCAGAGCGTGGGCCTCGGGGAACCCACTCCCCGAACCCAGCCTCCAGGCCAGCCCCAGCCGCCAGCCTCCCCCTGTCCTCTGTCCCAGCCCTGTCCCAGCTCCACCTTGGGGCCTCACCCCCAGCCCACCCACCCCTGCAGGTCCTGCTGGCAGCCCAGGGTCAAGAGAGGTTCAAGCCGTGTATATTTTTCAAAGCTCTCAATGAGTTGGAAACACCAATGAGATCATCATTTGGAGATAACTCCACAGACCACCTTTGGCCGCCAGACTGCAACCCTGCCCCTCCGAGGCGTCCTGGACAGAGCCCTGCTGCCCAGCCTCATTGCACATGGACCAAGGCAGGTGGAGGCAGAGGCAGGGGCCTTAGGTCCTAAGGAGACGTTGGGGACAGGGCGTGGCGGAGCACAGCAGGCATCAGCGAGCATGGGCTTATGGGGCAGGTGGGGTAGAGGGGAGGGAGCAGGTGGTGGTCTGGCCCCTTGTCGGGTCCTAGGACAGGCAGCTAGGGAGGTGCTGGGCAGGGAAACGAGGGAAGATGTGGGGCCAGGTGAGCCAGGCACCTTCCCCACCCTTCCCAAGACCGGCTGCCCTCGCTGTCTTGTGTGTAAATGAAGATAAATGCTCTGATGGCCACCTAGGTCCCCAAACAGAAGGCGGGGACATTGCCCCTGGCCTGCCCTGCACAGCTACCCTGAGAGCCCAGGCCACAGCTGTGGCCTGTGCAGTGGGGAGGAGCAAGGCCGCAGACGCAGGGGGCCACCAGGAAAGTGGCTGCATCTGGAGGCCGGGGCGGGGCCGGGGCCGGGGGTGGGGCCGGGGGCGGGGCCAGGCTGCAGAGTCCTGGAGCAGCCACCCTGTGAATGCACTCACCAGGGCACAAGCCCACGGAGGAGGGCAATGCTGGGGCTGGTGGGGCGGGGAGAGGAAGGATCTGGGACGCAGGGCTTGAACAGAGCCCCGAAAGCCTTTAGTGACCTGAGTCCCAGCAAAAGGCTCAGAGGGAGCGAGCCTTCAAAGGGGAGGTCATGGGCCAGGCGCGGTGGCTCACGCCTGTAATCCTAGCACTCTGGGAGGCC
>VBSM01003215.1:11769901-11787414 GCA_008086735.1 Cheirogaleus medius | reverse complement strand
GGAAAACCACCTGCATTCCCCACACACCACACACACTCCACGCTCCTCCCCTACTCGGGAAAAAGTGCGGGGAGCGGGCTGCAGGCAGGCGACAGGCAGGACCCTTCTCTTCCCTCCCGAGAACACTGGGCAGCTGCTGCCCACTTCGCGGACGGGGCGGGAACGGACTCTGGGTTTAGCAGGCAGCCCGAGGGGTTTAGACAAAGGTGCCAAAGCATGGCTACAGGTCAGAATCACTGGGGTAGCTGCCAAAAATACAGGTTCCTGGGCTCCAGCCCCACAGATTCTGATCTGGCAGGTCTGGGGTGGAACCAGGCTCCTGCCGTTTTGAGGGACCCCCACCCCCACCTCACCCTCAGAGTCTGGCCTTGCTCTCTTGCCCCAGCTGGTCCAGGAGGAGGTGGGGAGAGCTTCAAGGTGCAGGGGCCCAGGTCCTGCCTCCCACCCTGACACCCTCACTCAGACCGGGGCCCACCTGACCACACCCGAAGGCTCCGCCTCCACCCGGCTGCCCTGGCCCGTCCTGGCCTGGGACAGGAGGAGTTGAACCAACTGTCCCAACCAACCAACCAACCAACCACTCCACCGCCTGCCCCGCTCTCTAGAACGCCCTGTCTCCGTGGCAGACTGTTCCTCTGTCCCTCAGGCACTGGGCCTGGTACATAGGGCGTGTTCAGTGAGACACCTGCCCAGTGAGTCCGTGGGACAGATGAACGTCCTCCTTACGAGCTGGGAGATCTTGGGGGTGCAAACATTTCCTTATCTATAAAATGGGTGTAAGAACACTGCCTCCCCCCAGGGGGTGTGGCAAATATTAGCCGCACAGGCGCAGAGCTGCGCCCAGTGCCCAGCGCAGAGTCCCACGGTCTTGTAGCGCTGCGGCCGCTGTGCCTGTGACAGCCCAGAGCCGCCCGCTCCTGCCGGGGCCTCCCGTTAGCCGCAGGCCCTGTCTCACTCGGCCAGTCCCCTTCCCAGGGACTTGGTCCAGGAGGCTGGACCAAGCTGCCACCTGCCAGAGGGGCCCAGAGCTGGCAGCCCCTCCCTGCATGCCAGAGGGACACAGGATGGATACTGCAAATGTGCATGTATGCACACGCAGGCACGCGCACATCCACGTGCACACCCACACGTGCACCCGTACTGGACACACGCATATCTTGGCGCACACTTGCACACACACACACACACACGCACACACCCCTGGGCTGTGACCTGCTGCTGCTCTTCCCTTTAGATCTGGCTCTTCCCCACCAGGCCTCCCCTGGGCCTATGGGAGTGGGGGTGCTGCTGCCTGGACTCCACACCCCAGAGGGCAGGGTGGTCCAGCTCCCCACCCCCCGGCCTGTCCCTTTCCTGGTGGGGCAGACAATGTCCAGGTCCCCTCTCAAGAAAGGACTCACTGGCCATCCACTCTGAGGAGCGTGGTTAGCTGATGGCCTCCTCGGGGAGCCTCAGCTCTCCAGACCGATGCGCTCATTTGCTCATTTGAGCTCTTTGAGGACGTGGTGGGGGAGGGGCACGGGACTGAGCTAGACAGTGTCCCAGGGCCTGGTGGGCTCCATCCGGCAGGTGGTCCTTGCGCGATGCTCGGGGGTTGGCGGAGGCTGTGGCCGGCCTGCATCGGTCCAGTGGCTCCCCCTGCTGGAGCCTCCTCCTCATCCCTTCTGCTCTTCTGATTGCATCTCAGCGCCCGCTTCCTGCAGAGCCCCACCTGTGACAGGTGAAGCCTCAGATGGGACCAGGGCAGGAAAAGACTCCTCAAAGCCACACCCAGGACTCTGGGTGGCCCGGCTGCGGTGCTGGGGCTATTTCACTGGGCTGCCAGCTCTTCTTTCTGTCGCCTTGGTTAAGCCCAGCAAGAATTCCATGAGTCGCCGTCTTGTTTTTCTAGTTAATGAAAGAGTTTGATGCTGGAGCTTCTGGATTCCCAGGAAAGTGAGAATCAGCAAGGACCCGTGAGGTGCTGTAATCCACAGATGAGGAAAGTAGAGCCCAGAGAGGGTCAGGGCCTGCCCAAGGTCACACAGTGATGGGACAGGAGAAATAGATCTCCTGCCTCCCAGCCTAGCAGCTGGGACCACCTCTCGCCTTTAACACACCCCAGTTTCCAATCCATGCTCCTCTGAAAACATGCCTCCCCCAGGAAAACTCTGGGTGTCCCTACTCCTTTGCTCTGTGCCCCCCTCAGTAGGCATAGCCCTCCATTTTCCTTGGAAAATACCCATGTGTGTTGCTTAATAAAGAAGGTTTGTGATTCAGCATCAAGCCCCTCCCCAGCTGGAGAGGAAGGGCACAGCTGGACTCTGACTCACTGAAACCTGAGTTCAGAGCCCAGCATTGGTGTCACCTGCCATGTGATGCCAGACAACTGAGGCTATCTGTCTGTGCCTCAATTCTCTCATCTGCAAAATGGGCTGCTAAGACTTACCCTGTGGTTGTCGTAAGGACTGGATGAGGTAAGGTATGTGTATGGACAGCTAACATTTGCTAAGCACGTATGACAGGTCAGATGTATGCAGTATGTCATCACGAGAGGTTAGAGCAAGCTGCCAGGACAGCACGCAGCACACCCCCAAACGCTGTCTTTCCCAAATGATTTCCCAGAGGTGGAGCCATCCTCTTCCCTGGGTGTCCCCTGCCCATGACCACTGGGCTGTGGTGGGTGGGTGCCCGGCGGTGAGCAGGGCACCACTGCAGAGCCAGGAAGAGGGGTTCTTGCAGTTTAACTGAACCACCAAGCATCTTTTTCCCCCTTACCATCCTGAACCTTGAGCGCTTCTGTGCTGCCACCTGCTGGCCAGTAAGATAAGAGCAGGCAGGTGCACACCATTAGGGAACTTGGGAATAGTTACAACCAGGGGTGATACTTAACATGTCCGTAATAAACTACCCACCAGCAGAGAGTTCTGAAGCTCCTACTGGGCCAAGGGATAACCCTTTAGAATCTGGGTTATGATAAGGTTGAGGTGTCCTGGAGAGGGTATTTTGGTATTTTATGAATAGCCCAACAGCATGGCTGAATGTTCCTGATGCCTGAGGACAATCCACGCCCTGAGGCTTATGCCACCCCATAGAATCAGGACACCGTGAATGAGTGTCCCTAAACCACCCTGGTACTGGACTACTCCTATTCCTAGGAGGGGGAGACTCCCCATATTGTCCTCCCGACCCAGGGCCCAGGTACACCTCCACACACACGCAGAGTAGGTGCCATGATTATTCAGTCTGTTTGTAAACAAAACCCTGCCCACCACTGCTTCACTTTTCAAATGCTTAGTGTTATCTTTGGGGTGGCTCTTCCTAGCGACCCACCTTGTGGCCATGAGGACCCTTGTGTGTGAGTCTGATCCAGGTCCCACACCTCCCTCTGACCCTCCTAGGATGATGGGAAGGTTCTCAGAGGGACCCCAGGAAGGGAGGACTGGAAGGAAAGCAGGAGGCTGAGGCTGCTGCTGGGAGAACCTTGGGCTACTACACTTGTGAAGGTTGTTCTGAGAAACATCTTTAAGTAGCTTCCCCCAGCCCCTTAGAGACGTAGATAGCAGAAAAGATGGGGGAAGGGGGAGGTCTGAATAACAGTGTTGGCAGTGACTCCAGAGACCTTCCAGAACTCTCCAGAACTGCGGACAGAGAAAGCAGCCTGCCCAAGGTCACACAGCAACGCCAGTGACAAGGCCAAGGCAACCAAAACCTGGGAACTAATGTGAGAATCCTTTGCGCACAGTACACCCTTTCTGGTTTGCCTTTCAGAGGTTGCTTCATCAAGTCCCAGGGCTGTCTAGGGGCAAGTTCGGGCCCTTTCTGGGCTCTGATTTTTGCTGCCATGTCTTCACTGACCTCACTTTCTAGACTTCTGACTTCCTCTTGACTTGTCCTCAAAGACCTCTGTTCGGTCGTAGATCCAACTCTTCTTGTCTTTCTTGGGCGTCCACCTCGACAGTCTGTGCAGGCCACTCACATGGCTGCCTGGGGACTGGGGTGGCCCAGAAGCACGGGTGACAGGTTGGAAGTTGCATCATTGTTTGGTATTGGCTGAAGGAGGAACCAGGTTTCTGTGATTTGGTTGTATTTTGGTCAGGTCGCCACCCTGATGACCTGAGATCTTGGCTTTGCTGCATGGGCCAAGGGAGGGAGGAAGCAACCGAGAGTCAAGGAGAACTGAGGGCAAGGCATTGGTGGCAGAAAGAGGTGAATGGGCGAAACTTGGGTTCTCTTCCCAGCTCAGCAACTAATTAGCTGTGCGAGCTTGGAAGAGCTCTTGGAGAACCACTCCAAGGCACTAGAAAAAAACAAACAATCCAAAAGAGAAAAAAAAACAGGTAAAGAATTTGAACAGGCATTTTACAGAAGAAATACAGATGGCCAAAAAACATATGAAAAGATGTTCAATCTCTCTAGCAATTAGGGAAATAAAATTTAAAAACAACCAGAATGTGAGTAGAACAAATGGAGACATCTGAATAGTGTAGTGTAGTTAATAGCACTGTATCAATGCTAATTTCTTGTTTTAGTCATTGTATTACGGTTATGCAAGATGCAAACATTACAGAAAGCTGGGTGAGGGGCCCATGAGAACTCTATTTGCACAACTTTTCTGCAAGCCTAAACTTATTTCAAAATGAAAAGGTAAACAACAGCTACTACGACAGCGACAAAAAACAACAAAGAGAGAGCATTGTTTACCTAACACAGTGGCAAGAAGGATCAAGATTCATAAAATCAGGTTGGGCGCAGTGGCTCATGCCAGTAATCCCAGCACCTTAGAAAGCTGAGGCGGGAGGATCACCAGAGGCCAGGGGTTCAAGACCAGCCTGGGCAACATAGTGAGACCCTAAGTCTACAAAAAATTTAAAAGTTAGCTAGGTACAGTGGCTCATGCCTGTAGTCCTAGCTACTCAGCAGGAGCATTGGCAGTGGTGTCGCTGAGGGGAAGCAGGCTGCTTCATGTTCCGTTAGTGGGAGGAATTGACATTTTCAGAGCGCTCTTTGGCAGTATGGATTATAATTTCACCAGGTATACCCTTGACCTGGAATTCCATGGCTTGGTATTCACCCTCCCTAGATCTTGCACTTGTATTCAAAGAGGTATGTCCATGGGTATTCATCATAGCCTGTCTGAGATAATAGGAGCAACCTAAATGGCCAAGAGAGGAAAGGTTAAATGATATAGTGTACCTAACCCTGAAATACTATGCAGCAGGTAAAAAGAATGCAGTATACCCACGTGAACAGAAATGTGAAGGTCTCCAAAGCAAAAAGTAAGTTGCAAAACAACATATATATGGTACGATCTTATTGATGTAAAGGAAAAGCACAGATAAAGCTATACATTTCCAAAATGTATGTATACGAATGTACATGCCGACCCAAAAGTCAGGAGAGATCCACTCCCTGTGGCAGGAGCTCCCTCTGGAGATGGCAGTGCAGGTGGAGTTGGGGATAAAGGAGAGTCTCCCTTTTTCTGTATTCTTCTAATGTTTAACAATAAGGCTGTCATGTATTTCTTGTACAGTTTTAAAAAGAAAAAAATTTTAAACAGGTGCTAACCTCTGACCTGCGGTTTTCTCCTTCCAAATAAAGGAGTTGGTTTAGGGCCCCCAAGGCTGCTTCCCGCTCTGGAATTTTTTTTTTGGGGGGGGACAGAGTCTCCCTCTGTTGGCTGGGCTAGAGCGCCGTGCTCACAACAACCTAGCTCACAGCAACCTCAAACTTCTGGGCTCAAGTGATCCTCCTGCCTCAGCCTCCCGAGTTGCTGGGACTACAGACGTGCACCACCACACCCAGCTAATTTTTTCTATTTTTAGTAGAGTTGGGGTCTCACTCTTGCCCAGGCTGGTCTCAGCCTCCCAGGGTGCTAGGATTACAGGTGTGAGCCACCAAGCCCAGCCTGGATTTCTTTATCTTGAAGCTGAGGCTGCGTCCTAGGCTGCCCCCTCCCCGCTCCACCCCCGCCCTCTTCCCAGTGGTCCAACCTGGCTTCTCTGTACTCCTCAGACTTTCCAGCTCATTCTTGACTTAGGGCCTTTGCCCTGTGGTTTCCTCCACACAGCTCAGCTGAAAGGTCACCTCTGCAGGGGGCCTCCCTGACTAGCCAGTGTGACAAGCAGGTGGGAGGGAAAGGCAGGGCTAGAGTTGGGAGTGAGGAGTTAGGGGCTCAGCTTTCTGGGTGGGAGTGCTGGCGTTGGGGAGGCCACCATGTCACAAAGCCAACGGTAAGTCTGAGCTTGGTCTTGGTGGAACATGGGACATAAGGTAGAACGAGTCTGTAAGCAATGGGGGAGGGGCTGTCTCAAGGTAAACAGAGCGCCAGGGCAGGGTGGCCTGTCTGCAGGGAGTCCCGCTGGTGTCCCGCCCTGCGCCTGTGTGGCGCCGCCCTGCCCACATCACGGAAGGCAATCGTTTCCTTGGCCTCTTTGCAGATCCTTGCACTGAAACTCAAATTTATTTTCAAAAATTTCTCTCCACACACCGCTACGTTGCACCTGCCCCCTTTTCCTCTTTCTGCCCCTGTCTTTCTTTCCACTGAGATTTTCCACCCGTTCTTTTTCCTAAACTTCCTAAGATTTCTGGCCATTTCCCTCTCCCCCTCCCCTCTCTCTGTCTCTCTTGGGGAGATCTGCCGTCCTTTGGCTGCTCCTCTTTCCAGGGGGATTTTGTTATGGGTCCGGCTCACCCTTTGCCCACTTCACACTGGGCCCCACCCGCCCTCTCGGCCTGGCCTTCAGGGCCGCCTCCCTCTTCCTCCTTTCCCCCAAGGCCAGCGCCTGCTGAGCCCTCACCGAAGGGTTAACTGCAACTCACTGGGGTGGGGGTGGGGTTGGTTCATAACATGCTGCAGGGAGGTCAGGGGAAGTTTGGCTAGGACCCCGGCCCCACCAGCCCTCTCTCCCTCCTGTTCCATTTCTCTCGGGTGGGCTTTCGCCACCAGGCTGAAACTATGCCCAGCCTGCGTAGTAGGGTCCATTCCTTCCCAGCTTGGCTACCAGAGAGGAAGGGAGACTCTTCCTCCAGTTCCAACCAGACAACCCGAGGGGCTGGCCGAGCTTGGATCCTGTGCTCACTTGCAAGGCCAGAGGGGTGGACACCAATCGTCGTAGGGGACCTCAAGCAGAGCCACATGGTTCAAATGGACAACGCGGGTATTTCTCCTAAAGAAGAGGACATCCGAGTCCTAGAAAGGAGGAAAGAGCCCCAGGCAGAGAAAACAATGGTGTCCACATGGCCCCATGTTCCGCCCACGGCCTGGCCTTGACGTGGGTGCAGACTGGCTCCCCTCGCCCAGCTGGCACCTCCAAAAGCAGGTGCCCCGACAGCGCCAGCGCCGGCTCCATCAGCCTCTCCTGCAAGGTGCTCACTTCTTAGCACCAAAAACCTTGGATGCTGCCAAATCTGACTTTTGCCAGCAACTAACCTATCTGTAAAAAAAGTAACTTTTGATTTTAAAAAGTCAGGTTTGGTGGCTGATTGTCTCAGAAATGCATCACATGTACACAGAGGATGGGCCACACTTCTTTCCAGGATGCTGCTTCTCAAAGAATCAGAGATTTTTTTTCAGAGCTAAGAGACCCTTACAGGTCTTCCTTCCCAACCCTCTCATTTTACAAACAAGGCAACAGGCACAGGCAGGTAAGTGTTCTGCCCAATTATACCAGCTAGTTAGTAGTACTGGCAATAAGAGAATCCTAAAGATTAATCAACACTCGGGGTTTCCATCTGATGTTTGCAAACTATTTCGGAAAAAACGTGGTAATGCACAGCTCCCCTGGACAAATGTGCTTCACTTGTTTTTTTAAGGCTTAAAGTTTAAACCAAAGATATTTTTTAAGCTATGTGAATATTAAATCTCATTTTTCTCTCTTGTGCATTCATCTATAAAATGCTTTATGTTAGCAGCGGCTGGTCTTCAGTGGTAACGAATCCTGGCTTTACAATTCCCTGCCCGTCGCTGCCACCTCAGGCACTTCGGCACCTGTAAGCAACCTTCAGGCCACCGGCAGAACTGGGCAAAAAGAGTTCCCTGTAAAAGAGTTGCTTCGCTTCGGTTATTGGTGTCTAGTTTATCTAGTTTGGACTTTCCCACTTTTCATACTTAAAGAGGAACACACCCCTATATTTATAATTGCTTAGTATAATTTTTCATTTTTCTTCTTTAGTTGTTTCATAATTTTGATTCCATATTCCAAACTCGGAGTCACCAGCCCGAACTTGCAAGAGAAAGAAGTTATTGTGAATGAACAAGTGAAGCACGCGGGTCCCGAGATGCTATTGTTGGACACAAAAGCCCCACTATGACTTCGCGAGAGCCGGTCACGCAGCACGAGGAGAGGACACTCGCTGTGCTCACGCTCTGTGTCACCCTCCTGAATTTGTAAACAACCGAAACACAACACAAGTTGTTTTCTTAGCTTGCTGGTGTTTTTCACTCAATAACATGTTAATTAACTTCGTGAGCTTTGTTTTAACCCTGTATAATCTCTCCATTTGAATGGACTCCGATCGCTGGTTTGAATTGGATGTTTTCTTTGAAGATGGCCAATTTCCGTGTATGCGCCTTGTACCCATCGGGATAGGCCAGATTATTGTGCAGTAACAAACAGGACCTAGATCTCAATGGTTCGACCAAAGTTTGTTTTCCGCTCATGCTACTGGCCCGTGAGGATCAGCAGGGAGTTTGGAGCTTCCAGAATGAGGGACTTGAACAAGCGATCCGATGCTCCAGCCTGGAAGTGACACCTGTCACTTTCCTGCACAGCTCATTGGTCTGAACGAGTCACATGGCTCCATGCAACCCCAGGAGGCCAGGAATTCAGAGTGCCGTGTGCTCCCCAGGAGAGGAGAGCTGCCTGTCGACCAGCGCAGCCCTCCGCGTGTGCGCAGCAACCTCGCCCGCACACCTGGCCAGGTGACAGCATCTCTGAGGACAGCCGTGTGCCAAAGCCATTAGTCACAGGTTTAAGTACTGATTATGAGCAAGGCAATGGATGGACCGAGGAATAAGGACCAGGTGTTTAACATGTAACCAAAGTCACAGGGGTGCTACTGGCATCTAGCAGGTAGCGGCCAGGGGTGCTGCTACACATCCTGCAACGTACAGCACAGTCCCCACGACAAAGATGCATGTGGTCCAAAACTGTGCCATGGTTGAGAAGCCCTAGATGTGAGTCATGAAAAGTTCACATTATGAAAACGAAGCAAAACCAAAACCAATATGAATCCCCAAACTACAACACGCAAAACGTCTGCCTGTGTTCTGCCCGGCACGCTGCATCAGCAGTGGCTGTGGTTGTGGATGTCGCACACGGGCTCCACAAGGCTCCAGTGGCCGGGTACCACCTCTGGCGACTGGCTACCACGGGTCTTGACCATCCAGATCCCTGGAGCACCGGCTCCCCAGCAGTGACCACCCAAAATGTCTCCAGACTTCGCCAAGTGTCTCCTGGGCCAAACCTCCCCCAGCTGAGAACTCTGCTCGGCTAGAACTTTCAGGTTTGCGGAGGGCACCATTTCGGTTGTGATGCCCTGGGAAGGGTAAGGCCTGAGTTTGAATCTGGCTGTGCCACGAAATCACTCAGGGTCTTTCTTCTTGGGGCCTCAGTTTCCCTATCTGTAAAACGAGAGGCTTCAACAGGACGATTCCTAAAGTTGATTCAGAGCTTGTCAGACTCCAGGGCTTGGGTTCTTGAATTTTTCTTTGTGACACCGTTCCGGTCATCCCCTTCACACACACACACACACACACACACACACGCACGCAATAATGGAGCGAGGATTTCAGCTGCACAGAGGACGGCCCAGATGGCAGGGAGGGGATGGGGCGATCACAGAGCGGAAGGGCCACAGCTGGCGGGGCGGCTGGGGAAAGGGGAGGACGGGGAGGGAACGGGAGGTCGTGGGGGCTCCAAAGGGCCTGACCCTGGGCTTCCCCGCTAAAGAGCCAGCCTGGGACCTACGGACTAAGAAGAAATGAGCTGGTAAAGGCTGGCAGAGGATGCCCAGCAAGCACTGTACCCAGAGAAATGAGCAACGGCTCCCAGAATGGGCGGGAAGTGTGTGTGTGTGAGCCTCGGCTGTGCACTTGCTCTTGGCAAGAGGAATTGAGCAACTTCAATTCAGTCTGAATCTGCCTGTGAGCTTAAGAAAAAGTGGTTATCGTGGGCTTATTGGGTTTCCTGGCGTCCTCCTGGCCTCTCGGCTTGTTGAGCTGTAATCAAAAGACACGGGCGATGGGAGGACGGGAAGAGATGCTCCCGCTCCTCCACACGCAGGTTCCCCTGCTCCGTCTCAGAATCCAATAAAGCTTGACAGTGATCTTGAAAGGGAGGGGAGTCGTATTTAATAAAAGGCCGTTCAGTCTGAACAGCGATTCAGGACTCTTTGAAGGCCACAAGAGACAGGCTGAACAGCCTCTTCCACGCTAGGTCCTCTAGAAAGGGTTTGTGCATATCTTTTATGGGTCTTAGGTTTGGACCTGCTGTTGTTTGTTTTCCCAGCTGCGTTAACCCTTGCCTGGGCTGCTCATGAATGGACTCCAGGCTGTGCTGGAATCCACCGTCGTCGGCACCTGGTTCTCAGAACCACGTCACCCAGTTGTTCTTCCATCCAGTCTGCTGGCCATTCGCCAGCTGTATAGGACGCACCTACTGTGCATCCAGGACCAGGTTACGGGCTGAGGATACAAAGGTGAATAAAATACAGTCCACGCCTTCCAAGGCGTCCCACGCAGGTGAGGGTGGGCGTGTTCACCAGCGATCACCCCCAGTGTGTGAGTGGGACACTCAGGGTGACTCCTGACCCTCAAAGGTAAGGGAGGCCTCCTGAGCAAGGCATCTGAGCTGAGCCTGGAAGGACAATTAGGGGTGTCCAGGAGAGAGGGGAGATGATCTGGCCTGAGAAGGCAGGAATATGACAAACTGGCCAACCGAGGCCCCATCTGCTGTGCCAAGGAGCTCGGCCGTAGGCCAGTCCCTTGTTACCCAACTACGACTGATTCTCATCACTCGCAGTAGCTAGGTCCCGGGAAGCCACCCAGACACTGAACTCGCCGGTGCCGAGCCATTGCCCCCAGGGGAAATGCAGCCTCAGGTTCCTGCCAGCCCCTGAGCACAACTTTGTCGTCACTTGATCAACATATAACCTTCTTTTATGTGTGTTTCTGTTTCGAAACACCTTACTTAATATGTGCCGTTGCTTCATTAGCATCGAACTCATGGCCAATGGCCCCGAATGAAGCTTCTCCAACCCACATGTTTCTCCAACACCGGACAACGCTTCAGCACTGCACTGGGGGCCGTTTTAAACAGTGAAATCACCAATAAAAAGCACACACCCAAAAAGTGGCACTAAATAGATCACAAAAAGGACACTTGTTTACAGTATGAGAGCTGAACCAAGAAGGCATAGCTCGACCTCAGCTGGGAACACGTGTGGGACCAAGCAAAGTCTTTGCCACTCTGCACCTGTCCACGAAGAGCCGCAAGGGTGCCCCAAGTGTTGATGCGGGGTGACAGATACATTTTAGCAAGTAGGCAAATTCCCAAATATGAGATCACGAGTGATGAGGACCCACTGTGTTTCAAAAATGTGATTATGAACCCCTAAATTCCCAGTACTGCCCACGACCTCTATGCTCACTGGAATATTTTCATTCTCCTCATATAGATTTCCCCTGGAATATGGGAAAAAGGAGTGAGTGAACGTAGAGACATCTGTGAATTGCAGACTAAAGAGGTGGGAACTCAGCCATGTTACACTAAAGCAGCGTTTAAACAGCCGACCCTGTATCACCCTAAGCACAGCCTGTCAGGGGGTGACTTACAGCTCATTCCCGGATACACGACAAGCCAGACTCGACTGGCACCACCGTCCCCAACAGGAGCAAAGCAAAGCGCCTCGGAGCCCCTGGGCTCTATCGTGTCAGCTGTCAGCTCTGCCGCTCTCTGTGCTCACTCGCGGGAGTCAGGAAATCAACGTGTCTTGGACCCACCGGTTGCCGGCAGAAACGAAGCAGCCTTTACCCAGAGACGTGTTAAAGAGAACAGTCTGGACAGCCTGGTGCTTCAGAATTTTCCAGAATAGAGTGACAAATAAACTCCGTGAGCTGCTCAATCCCAGGGACTCTTCCAGGGCAATTATTTATTTGAAATGCTAGACACGGGACTGACAGGTTTTATTTAATATCTTAAAATGCAGATAGTTTCTTGTATAGAGCAAAAAGGGGGCATAGAGCACAATCCGCCAGCGCAGGGTCTCCTGGCAGACGCGCTCAGTTCAGCGGGGACCTGCCTTTGCCATAGAGGAGTATCGTTCATGGCGTAGAATTTGATTTTTACAGGATGTACACTACCTGCAATAGTGTATGCTACCTGCGATAGTTGAAACTGACCGTTTGAAGCTGCCCAGGTAGTCTCTAGCCCCTAATTTTTTAATTTACAAAATAGACTTTATTTTTTAGAGCAGTTTTAAGCTCACAGCAAAATCGTGCAGACGGTACAGAGAGTCCCCACATACCCTGTGCCCCGACCCCGGTACAGCCTCCCCAGCTACTGACATCCCACACCAGCGTGGTACTTTTGTTGCAATCCATGAACCTACAGCGACCTGTCATCATCACCCAAAGTCCATGGTTTACATTACGGTGCACTCTTGGTGTTGTGCACCTGTGAGTTGAGACAGGTGTGTAATGACATGTGCCAACCCCCACAGTGTCATACAGAAGAGTTTCACTGCCCTGAAAATCCCAGTGCTCTGCCTGTTCATCCCTCCCTGCCCCCAACCCGTGCCTTTTCCAGAATGTCATATGGTTGGAATCATATACTATATAGCCCTTTCAGACTGGCTAAACCCCAGTGTTTTATTTTTTTCAGAGACAAAACCTCACGCTGTTGTCCAGGCTGGGGTGCAGGGCCACAATCATAGCTCACAGCAACCTCAACCTCCTGGGCTCAAGTGATCCTCCTGCCTCAGCCTCCTGAGTAGCTGGGACTACAGGCACATGCCACCACGCTGGGCTAATTTTGGAAAAATTTTTTTGTAGAGACAGGGTTGCCCAGGCTGGTCTTGAACTCCTGGCCTCAAGTGATCAAGTGATCTTCCTGCCGTGGTCTCCCAAAGTGCTAGGATTACAGGCATGAGCCATCACACCTGACCCTAACTCCAAATATTTAAGATCAATATAAATTAGTAAGTCACTTGCAAATCACTACACTGTAAGCAACTTGAGGCCTTTGTCATTGTTGTATTCACTGCACGTAGGGGACACAAATGGTTGTTGAATGGATAAACGGACAAACAACCTGCTTCTCTGATTTAAAAAGAAAAATCAGAACACTAATCTATGAACAGTCAGCAGTTGTACTTAGAAATTAATATTACTTAGAAAAAAAGATGCTAATTCTTTTCACCCTGAATAAAGAACAGCTTGTGAAAAATAAAGCCCAAGCCAGCTGTGGTAGCATTCACCTAAAGTCCCAGCTACTCGAGAGGCTGAGGCAGAAGGATCACTTGAGTCCAGGAGTTTGAGGCCAGCCTGGACAGCACAGTGAGTCCTTGTCCCTAAATAAAAAAATAACCAAGTACAAATGCCAGACTGTAGGTCATGAAATTTGACTCAGATCTTAACATTTTGGTAACTTTTAAAATTCTGATTGCACCTTCCATAGAGTGGGATTTCACAGCTGGTAGCATGGTTTAAGTGCAAGGGATTTCTGCTCATCATTTTCAAGTTTGTATTTAGGGCTCCCCTCTGAGCACCTTCCACATTATCTGACGTTCCCTACGCTGGGGTGTCCAGAATGTCTCAGCAAAGCCAAATATAACGAGACGATGAGCTCATGGATCCGTTATGCCTGTCCCTATTTCTGGACCCCAGGATCATCCTGGCTTTTTTGACAATAGAGTTACGCTGCTGAGTCATGTGTAACCTAAACCCTCATCTGCAGTTACCTGCTTCTCGCCAGAACCCGGGAAACCTAGACAAGGGGCAACTGGCATTGGCAGGGACACAGAGGGAAGGGCAGCTGGGTAAGAGACATTCGGGAGATATAAACGCAGAAAGGAAAACTTGAGTTTAAACAATAATCAGTGAGAGGTCAGTACAGGGAACTTAAAGCATAGATCTGCCTCACCTTATAAAATTAAAACATTTTAAAACATTTTGCATGTAAATTTGCAGGTACATCAACTCCTATTTCAATTGCCACAGGGGAACTGACATTTAGGGGAATCTGGTGATGGTTCTGTTTGAAGCGTTTGTCGGTGATGTTAATACTCACTGTCTAATTTTGCTGTATTTTACATTGATACTTCCCAACGCTGGCTTTGAGAGCGGACTGTCAGGTGTCTCATCAAAGCATACTGCCTGGAAGACAATTAGGCAGAACAAATACATGCGAGGCTGTCTAAATATGCCCTGAATCTGGTTTTGGAATTTACAACAGAAAATAAAGGAATGTTGGTCTTGAAGGCTGTCATCTGTCTCAGTAGAAAATGCCTCTTTGTGAAAAGTGTTTTCACAACTGATTGCATGGTTTAAGTGACAGCTTCTTAGCATTTTTGTGGCTGTTCCCCGATGTCCCCTTCTCCCCCTGTGGCTGATCACAAGGCCTTCTATAATAGAAATACATGTTCCAGCCTCTCTGGCAATTATGTGTGGTTATGTGTAAATTCTGGCCAATAGGATGTTAGCAAGAATGTCATACGTGACTTCAGGAAATGTCTTTAAAGTACAGAGATGCTCCTTTTCTCATCTCTTCCTCCTTTCTGGAGGCTAGATTGCAGATGTGGTGCCTGGAGCTCAAGCAGCTATTTTGGACTATGAGGCAGCATGCTAAGCATGGTAGAGAAACCACATAGACAGATTTGGGCTCCCCGATGATCATGGAGCTTCTAAAATAGCCTTTGACTCCTATTTCTGGACTTCTATGTAAGAGATAAATAAACTTTTTTCTTGTTTAAACCACTGCTGCTTTGCATTTTCTGTCATTCAAAAACTAAACCTAGGAATAATTGATACGATCATTAAGGAAATGCTCATTTCATCTCATTATAGCCTTTATGTCGTTCAATTAAATGGATTTATTAAACCCCTACTATACAGAAGAATAACATGGGTTCTTAACCTAAGGATCCATGAACTTAGGGGAAAAGTTCATCTTTATTTGTACAATTTCTACTGAAATTTACCATTTCAATAATGAATGTAGTATAGTATTAACAGTATGAGTGACTTTGTCATTAATAGTTAATTTCAGATCACAGCACATGTGTTACTGATATTTCAAAATATCAGTTATAGGTACCACTATTTGAACTTAGGAAAGTTATTAAGGCCATTGCTAGATTTTATTTTTAATGCATTAATGAAGGAGTAGGCTAGGTTCTCCGGGAAGCAGACTCTGAGACGGAGTCTAGCATGTGGGGTATTTAGTAGGTAGTGCCCTTGGGGTGCACACGTGTGGAGGGAGGGGGGGAAGCAGGAGTGTGCATGGGGTTAGCTGCGCTGCAGGCCTGACCACGGCCTAGGCCGACTACCTGAGACTCTTTGGAGCCAAAATGGACCATCGTGCTTGTCCCTATGTCGAGCCATTGCCCCCCTCCCTTTGGTCAGCCCTTAGGAATGGCACCGCCTTGGAGGAGGCAGCTCTCTGCAGCTGGGACCAGCCCTGAAGGCTGCCAGCGACAGCATGGCCAGCAGCTCAAGTCCTCCTTTAGAGGGGATCTAGGTGGCACATCCCCATGTCCAACCCAGCCCATTCCTTACACCGCCGAGACGCACTTTTCCACACACATTCAGGAACCAGCCTCTTCAATACCCCAGCAGGCCTTTCTTCTCGGGGGAAACCTGAAAAGGAAGGTTAGTTCTCCCTATTAACTGTAACAGGTCTTGGCCTGTCATTCTAGATCCCCCTGGCCTTCAGCGAGCATCTCCACTGGTCTCACTGCCTACTTGGTCACAAGACCCAGGCCATCTTCCATGAAGAGTCTGTGTCCCGGTCCCCACCCCTCCGCGGCAGGCAGAATGATGCCCCACCAAAGATGCCCAGGTCCTAATCCCTAGAACCTGTGACTATGTTACCATACTTGGCAAAAGGGACTTTGCAGATAAGATTAAAAATCGTGAGATGGGGGATTTTCCTGGATTATCTGGGTGGCCAATGCCATCGGAAGGGTCCTTATCAGTGAAATGGGGAGGCAGGAGTGTCAGAGGCAGAAAGGGAGATGTGACCACAGAAGCAGAGGTTGGAGTGACACAATTGCTGGCTGGGGACCACAAGCCGAGGACTTCAGGCAGCGCCAGAAGCTGGACAAGTCAAGGAAACAGACTGTCCCCAGGAGCCTTCAGAAGGAACGCAGCCCTGCTGACACCCATGATGTTGGCCCCATGAGACCCATTTTGGATTTCAGACGTCCAGAACTGTAAGATAATAAATTGGCTTTGTTTTAAGCCACTAAATTTATGATAATTCATTGCAGTAGCAACAGAAAACCGACATACTTTCCCAGGGTAGGATTGACCCTAGTAATTGACCCCTCTCCCTTAGTAATCACAGCTGGGCAAGGGAGTACCAGGCAATGCGCAGGTAGCACATGTATTCCTCCCTGCCCGCGTTGTATGGCAGCAGCCCTACTTCCTGCTGATGAGTACAGTTAACATCCCTGCCAGGACAGAAATGTTTCTTTTTCCCTGCTGCTGCCGAGACATAAGAAACGGAAGTGCTCAGGCAGCAGCCATAGCTTACAGTTCAATGAAACCCTCGCTGTGTCCCCTAGTGGAAGGTTTCCATTTTGGGGACCAGGACCTCTAACCCTGCAAAGCCAAGCGTTTCGATGATGAGAAACTCAAACTCTCCAGGGGGTCATTAACCTATGTGCTACCATAGCGACCACATCCATGGAAGTCACTGGAAGTGTCACTAAGAGGGGCCACTTCAGTTTCCACCCTCAGTTCCCAGACCCATGTCCTTTTTCCTGTTGGGGACTGTGAGTTTTCTATTGCACAAATTACAGTCATGTGTCGCTTAACGACAGGGGCATGTCCTGAGAAACGCTTCATGAGGAGATGTGGCTGTTGTGCAAACGTCACAGAGTGCTCACTCACACACCCCTAGACGGGACAGCCTACCATACACCTAGGCCGTGTGGGACGGCCTCTTGCTCCGAGGCCACAAACCTGCACAGCACGTCACTGTACCGAGTACTGCAGGCAATGGAAACCCAATAGCAAATATCTGTACATCTAAACATAGAAAAGGCACAGTAAGACTATGGCATAAAAGATAAAAATGGTACACCTGTACAGGGCACTTACCACGAATGGAGCTTGCAGGGCTGGAAGTTGCTCTGGGCGTGTGCGTGGAGAGCGGTGAGCAGACGGGAAGGCCTAGGACGCCGCTGTACACTGCTGTAGACTCGGTAAATGCTGTACACTTATGCTACACTAAATTTATTAAAAATATATTTCTGGCCGGGTGCGGTGGCTCACGCCTGTAATCCTAGCACTCTGGGAGGGCGAGGCG
>VBSM01003215.1:11758855-11769801 GCA_008086735.1 Cheirogaleus medius | reverse complement strand
TTGGCACTCTGCCCAGCTGCATCCTCAGAGCGTGCAGTCCTGGGTGGACTCCCAGCCTCTGCCCCAGGCCAGCGCCCACTCACTGTGGCTCTCCCAGTGAGGACATGGGCACCCAGTCTTCGCACTGCTCTGCCGGTGATCAAACTCCTGGCACCCCAACTCCCGCTGCGCATGCCCCTGCCAGCACCGGGTCACCTGCATCCTGGAGGGCTGTACCGTGGCACAGACACCGCACATCCCAGGCCTCACTCTGTCCTAACCTGAACACGCTCCTGCTGCCTCCTCCTCCTCGGTGCACCACCCGCCAGCATCTTTATAATTGCTCCTCTGTTAGCATTAGTGCCTCTTCATGTTAAAATTTTCCTGTTCAAATTACTTTGTGCTTCTGTCTCTGTTTGGACCGTGAATGATACAAAGAGATCTGGGCCATCTGGACGTTTTGCAGAACATCTCCTGCATCCACTCTGTGGCTGACATCATGCTACATAGGACAGACGAGCAAGAAGTGGCCAGCACATTAAAGGCCTTGGTAAGTTGCACGCACTCCAGAGGGCGGGAGAGAAACCCTACAAAGATTTAGGGGCCCGGCACACCAGTAACAGTTTTAGGGGTCCCGTGGTCAGGGGCACGTCAGGACAGCCCATGCAAAGTCCGAGTCAAACGATTGCATCTTGGACTTTGCACCATGAGGAAGGAAGTGTGACAACTAGAAGTTCTCTTTGGGTTATGGAGAGAGAATGTTGCACACCTGGGAATGCCACTCTCACCAGTCACCAACCGGCATGACAGGCTGCCGGCTTGAGGTGGGCCCAGAACAGGAAAGGGCTCCGCAGCAGGTCCAGGCTGCAGTGCACGTGGCCCTGCCATTGGGCTGTCAACCCAGCAGCCTGTGGTCTAGAGGTACCGGTGATGGGAAGATGCCATGCGGAACTGTCACGTGCCCCACCGGGAGGTTACAGCGCCGGCTCTGAGGGTTCCGGAGCAGGGCCATGCCATCTGCAGTGGGGGATCATATGCCTTTTGACACACAATTCCTGGCATGCCGCTGTGCCCTGGTAGGAAAGGAGCACCTGATCGTGGGACACCCAAGTGTCCCTGCACCTGGAACGGCCCTTCATTAACTGGGTTGTGTCATCCCAACCGAATCCTAAGGCTGGGTGGGCCTGGCCTCACCTGTTGTTAGGCTGAAGTGGTACATCAGGGACTGAGCGTGGGCAGGACTGGGGCATGAGCCGCACGTGCAGGCATTTCAGACCCTAGTGGCACCGGCCAGCGGTACACCAGCACCCTCCCGCAGCGCACACCTGCGGCTGTGTGAGGGTGTACCCAACTTACGGATGGCAATGGAGCTGAAACAGTCCTTAGCCTAGTGACTTAGGAGCCATCGTGACAGCATAGGGCAACCCGTTACTACGCATTTGTGGTGACGCTGGTGTGAACAAACCTACTGCGCTGCCAGTTGTGTAAACACAATTATGCACAGTAATAATACTTGATAAAGATAATACACAACTGTGTCACTGGTTTACATGTTTGCTGTACTTTTCATTGTTATGTTAGAGTTCACTGCTTCTACTTATATAAAAAAAAGTTAACTGTAAAACAGCCTCAGGCAGGTCCTTCAGGAGGCGTCCCAGAAGAAGGCACTGTTATCACAGGAGACGACAGCTCCATGCGTGTCCCTGTCCCTGAAGACCTTCCAGGGGGACAGGATGTGGAGGTGGAAGACAATGATATTGATGATCCTGACCCTATGTAGGTCTAGGCTAATGTGTGTGTGTGTGTCTTAGCTTTTAACAAAAAAGTTTAAAAAGTAAAAAGCCCCGAGGGAAATTTTTAAATATATAGTGTTGTCCATTCCATGTGAATGATGACTATTTTGAATCCTCTTTTATGATAGGGAGAGAAGAGAATGAATTTTTTAACAATGATCCAGACACCACGTATCTGAGACTGTTAATCTGTTCCAGCAAAGCTACTGTATCTGTCACAGCAGGTGCAATGGGGGCCGCCACTCCATTTAGTCTGCAGGAGTCTAGTGTCATTCCACAGAATCTCCCTTGTTATGTATGAGCCAGACTAATGAAATCAATGAATGAAAGACTCCTAAGGGTGGCATTAATCTCCTCAACTCTTCCATCCCAGGATGCAATATTATTTCTGACTTACTATGTTGACCCAGGGTGGAAGAGGACTGTTTGGAGGTTTCCCAACTACTATAGCTCTTACTCCATGAGCCACCCATTGTGTGTATGTCTATCTCAATTTTTCATGTGGGAACACTGGAGAGGATGACTAGGTTGGGGCTGAGGACCCAGTGGACTCGCTGTCAGGCCAGGACTCCGTGCATTATCCGGCCTTCCTATGCCCTACTCTAATGAAGCCCATGATGATACTTCAGGCCTCTAGCTATCGATGCTGACTCACACACTGTGTCCAACAGTGCTCAAAATATCTGGGTAGGAGCCAGGTGCAGTGGCTCACCCTATAGTCCCAGCTATGTGGGAAGCTGAGGCAAGAAAACTGCTTGAGCCCAGCCTCAAGCTATGATCGTATCACTGCACTCCAGCCTGGGCGACAGAGTGAGATACATGTATGTATATGTATGGTCATTCCCCATTCCCTACTTGCCATACTGTTTCAGGGTCCTTCTTAACGGGGAGCCAGGCTTCTGTTCCATCAATCGCTCTGGATTTAAAAACTGTCTCAGGTCTGGAAACTGTGCGAGGGAGCATGACTTATTATTGGGTGACCTTCGCTTCCTGATCATTCATCCTTGATTTCTTCTGATGGTGCAAGTTGAGTAGCACCCTTTGTGCTCACCCATCTCTTTGGCCCCCAGGGACTCCGTGTTCTGTTACCCACTTCCATGACTCTCTGTGGGTCAGGCCCCTGGGCGGCCACTACAACCTTGCCACACATTCTGGTAAAGGCATCCACCTGGCTTCTGATGCGGCACCAGTTGTGCCTAGAGAGTACACTCACGTGTGGCTTTAATGAAAGTAAAGGCAGTAATAGAGCAGGATAAAGGCGAACATCAGAGCTGTCCAGAACATCCAGGTGCAGCTTCCTGTCAGTCACATAGGATGCACTTGATCTTAGGGTAATGAACCACCGAGGTATGTGCCAAATGCCTTGGTCTCAGGGAAGCCACCATCTCATCTGGAGATAGTTTTTAATATCCTTCTGATCACAGCCAAAGCCAGTTTGCACGATTAGGCTCAACAATGGAAACTTAGATAACACGGCAGAAACCGGGCGCAAACAGTCCTTCCGTAGGTTTTCTATAAACAATGATGGCACGTTGGTACAGACTGCCCCTAGTATTTTTTTGGACTCAGCACAGAACTAATCTAATCACTAGTTCATAAATTCCATTCTGGATGGGTCGAGAGTCAGCACCATGGCTTTAGGATCCCCTGGAGATAAGCATAGGGATGCAACAAACCAGGAAAAATTACCCCTGTGTCTACACAGATAGTTAAGGGCCACACCTGGCTCCATTGTTTTGGGCCCTGTTGTTTCCACTGCCGCCAGCAGGCCTAATTCTGCAAGAACTTCTCCTGTGCAGTTCTGGCCTGCAGAGAAGAGCTACGCCTGACCTTCCCATTGATGCTGGTGTCCCTCTGATCAGGACATTCCTTGTGGCCTTGGAGCAGTTGTCCTCTGCTCCTCCTATGGAGCATTATCATCTGGTGAGCTTTCCAGACGTGCCACCATGTGTTCACTCAGCAGGCCAACTGCCCTTAGCCCTGGGACGCGTTCCTCCACCATCCACCGGCACAACGTGGGCATTTCTGCCCACTAAGTGCGGGCCTATGTTTTTTCATGTTTCGAGGAGCGAGTTCATACAGTCTCTGGGAATCTCTGCCAGGATGTTAAATTCTGCATTATGAGAGAAAATGCTCCCAAATCAACGCAGTCTCCCTTATCCAAGCTCTTGTTCTGGCCCCCCTGACCCAGCACCCTTGAAATCCATTCCACGTGTCTTCTTCATTCTTGTGGTTCACTCTGGGCAGGACTTGCAGCTCCTTTGGGGTCCAGTCCCTTTTCTCCCTTATTAGGCCACCATGTCCCTTACTGAGTTATGCTGTGACTTACCTAGTTCATGCTCATTGGCCGGGAGGGGAGGCGGGGGACTTTCAGAAGGGGTTCCATGAAGACCGTGGGAAAAGGCCTTCGCATTTTCTTCACGTGGGAGTGGGGGAAGGGCATTGCTGCAGGCCCAGAGCATTCAAAGGAATCTAGGAATCCATGATTTTCAGAAACAGCAACTAAGATGTCCCCTTTTCATATGTCAGGGTCCCATCCTTTCCCAACAAGGGCTCTGACCTTGTCATAGCCGGCCTGCCTTGGCCAGAAGCTTAACCTTCTTTGGAGTGTGATTATTTCACTGAACTTAGCAACAGTCACCCAATTACATTGTCCTCAGTTACTATTTTCCCTGTGTTCCTCGAACACCTGCTACGTCACACCAGCTAGTGCATGTTCTTCCACCAGCACACCATCCCAATTTACCATTTTAACAACTGGCTGCCGCCTGGTGCCACCTTGGGATGGGGTCCCCGCTGACAGCTGGGCAACAAGTGACCCACCTCTGAAACTCCACCTTGTCATCTGTTTTCCTGAACCATTCCTGACACCAGCTGTTCTTGGTTGAGTTCCCCAAGAAGCAGAGAGTTTAGGAAACCAAATGTTTATTAGAACTCACAATCAACACAGGAGGAAGCAGGGGACAGAAGCAGGACTGAGCAGAGAAGGAAGATCTGGAGTTAAAGGGGCCCATCAGTCTTGCCCGGTGTGGGACCAAGATCATGGGGCCTTTTTACCCCGATCTCCATCAGTCATCAGATGGGGTCTCCCAGCAGGGAGGTGACTCTTGCTTCCAAGGCAATCCCTGAAGGGACTGACAGCTGAGGCTTGAATGCCCACAGCATTTCCAGTGGCTGGAATGAGTCCTTCCCTAAAAGGGGACCTGGACAGCCCATCTCCAAGCCCATGACATGCCATATCACAGATCTTTAAATAATTTGAAAACTGTACATAAAGGGCTTTCTTTGTAATCTTGTGGATCTTTCTTTATGAATCTAAAAATATTCTTCTGAGATGGGGCTTTTATTAGACTACCAAAGGGTTCCATGGTATAAAAAAAGGTTAAATATGCTCTGATATCAGGTGTACAATGATGCCTTCTCTCTCAGAACTTAATTGGAAATTTGACTTTTATCTTTCTCTCCTAGTTATCAATCCCCCTGCCCCCCGCATGGTCTACCAACATATTCACATATGTCAGAATCTCACGATAGAAAAGTTCAGATTTTTTATCCCAGGGATTTTTTTTTACCCTCCATATAAAAAGTATATATCTATATGGCAGAGACAAGCTTCTACTCAAACCTTTCTCCTCGTCTTCCTGAGCCCATGACTCTCCTGCATTTATTAGTATCCCCTGCAGTTAGGGATGGCCACGTGAGTAAGTTCTAACAGGGGAACATGCTCAGATGCCACTTCCAGCCTCTAAGAAAGCCAGTGTGCTTCTTCCATAAGCTCCTTCCCTTTCTGCCAGCTGCACCCTCTAAGCAATGACCCAGCCTCAACCAAGCAAACAACAAGGCCCTAAGGAGTGGTGGAGCCACAAGACGGAAGGAACCTGGGTTCCTGAACCTCACCTGGAGAAGGCTATGCACCAACCTGGAACACCCACCCTAAACTGTTAGGGGAGTTGGATTTGAGCCATGATATTTTAGGGTCTATTTGTAAGAATAGTTTAGCTTACCTTGTAAATAGATATAGCTACAGAGCTCCCAAATTCCATAGATATCTGGATTTCAATTCTAACCCCATCTGAAGCCCACAGAAGGTAATGAATTTGTCTAAAGTCATACAAGATGGCTAAGATTAGAACCCAACTCTCTTGATATCGAATCCAGTTTTCTTTCCCATGTGATTCTGCCTCTGATGGTCCTACATATGTTGTATAACATATGTGTCATCTGGAAGGGCTTGTTGCATAAAAATATATAACATATGTGGCCATGAGATTTCTATTTTAGCAAGAGGGATGGGTAGGGAGGGATTGCATTTTCTTGGCCTGAATTAGTGAGCCATTAGCTACCTACAGTGACTAAATTATTAATATCTGGAATGAACACTCAGCTCTGCATCACATATAGTTCAATGGCAGATATGCGTAAGATTGTTTCTGGCATTCATTACTTCAGTTTAATGTAGGCAAATGTGACCATTCAGTATCAGGGACTACAGTGTCATTAGGTCCCTGTCAGTTCTTAATTACACTATATCTTAGAGGGGGGAAATGAGAAATTTGAATGTGGAGTGTTAATTTGACTGCTACTGTTTATTTTACATATAAAAATAATGTGTATCAAAAGCATTGATTATGAAGATGATGATTAAATAAATAACTAGTATTTATAATACTATTGTATTATATGCCCATTACTTGTCAGGCACTGTGTAAGAAACTTTATACATATACACAATCTCATTTAATTCCTATATCAGTTAGCTTTGCTGCAGTTAACAACTCCTAAAATCTTGGTGGCTTACATAAAAATGTTTACTTCTTGCTCATATTATGTGTACTTCCTTGGGTTTTTCATTCGGGGACCTAGGCTGAAGGAGCAGTCCTCTGGGGACATGCCACTCTGGTGGCAGAAAGGAAGAGTATAACTGGTGGAAACTTGCAATGCCTCTTAAAGCTCCAGCTTGGGCATGTCTACATCATGTAGACAGTAGTGGACAAGGATGTATAATCTCCATACAGGAAAACGGGAAAGGAAATTATTCGAGATGATAATAAAATTTCAATCCTGCAAGACAGATGTTAATTTCACCTCCCTCCCCACTTTCAGAGAGAAGATGAGTAACTTTGCTGAACTCCTTCTAGAGATTTGGAAATATCCCTTCTAGGTGGGGCAATTGGGTAAGGCTTTGATAAAATTGGAGCGAGGGTTTGAAGGTTAGATGGGATATTGGTGGGTGGGGAAAGAGCAAGGACTTTGTAGGCAAAGGAAAACCCCAGAGTAAAGAGGTGGGGACGAGATTTAGTCGAGCAACCTCAGTTGGCCACAGAGCAGGTGACAGATGAAACTGGAGAGGAGGGGGGAGGGCTCAGATTAAGGGGAGGAGGAGGGGAGCGTGAAAGCTGGGCTAAGGAGTTGAACTTCATTTAGGAGGCAGTTAAAACATTTCAGATATTTTTGAGCAAGAGACTGCCATAATTAAAAAGATCACTTCTGAAGACCGATCTAACTAGGGTGGGCTAATATACGGAGAAATTGAGAGCAGGGAGACCAGTAAGGCCCCTGCATGTCCAGAACCAAAGCAGAGGTCTTGAACTAGGATGGTGGCAGCTGGAAAGACAATGACAACAAAAGAGGTCGATTCCAGAAATTCAGAACCAGTGGATTTAGCACCATCTCCATCATCCACCCAGTGCTCGCGGTATTAATAACCAAACCCATGTGAATAAAGCATGTTTAATTACTTGCTTTTTCTATTAATCCGTAAGATACAACATTGGTTTAAAAAAGAACATAAGAGCTATGCAAATTAAAGCTTCAAGACAAGTTCCCATCTCCCTAGAATGAGACGGCTGCCCCTAGACCCCCATACATAGAAATCCTCCCACTGCCAAGGTTTAAATTTGATGCTGGGGAGACGAAGAATCCGAGCGAAGGCCAAAGCCCAGGGCTGAGTGACTGTGAGAATGAGCGCCACTAGTCAGTTTCAGTCCGAGGCGTATTATCCAGGTGACAATCTCTAGCAGGCACTTAAAAATTCAGATCTCAAGCTCTACTTACACTATAAAGGTGTTTCAACAGACGAGATAAAAATAACTGTCTATGTGAAAATGCTCTGCAATGTGGTAAGCTCCATTCCAACTTCGTTTAAGATTGTTTTCTAGCGTCAGAAATAGTCGATTCGAATGCTCCTTGTTTTTTAAAAAAATCTGTACTACTGTATTATTCCAACTGTTTCATGAGGATTTGTTAAGGAAAGAATTCGCCTTGGTCAATTACACAAAAGGTGGAAAGGAGGCGAGAAAGGAAGCGGCGCTGGGGAAGGTGATCTTCAACCAGGGGACCATTCCGGGGGACTCAGGGGAGGGTCGGGGCGCCAGGGGGAGGCCTTGGGGTCCGGGGTGGACGGCAGGACGGAATGAGGAGGCGGCCATCTGGAAGCCCGCCCAGGACCCCTCCAAGACAGGACACCGCTCCAGGCTGAGGGAAAGGAAAGGGGCAGCGGGTCTGTATCTGGAGCACCCGGCCTTGCCCCGACCCCGCAGGGCCAGAGGGAGGAGACCCCACGGACAAGACAAAGGCTCCAGCTGCGGGAGGCACAGAGTGCGCGTGCGCCAGGAGACGCGCGTGCGCGCTGCGATCAGCACCGCGGCCGGAGGCGCTGGGGAGAGGGGACTGGGAAGGGCGGCGCGGAGGGAGCGATCCAGCAGGCGCGGAGGGCGGAGCAGTGGGGCTCGCGCGCGCCCGCTGGTGGCCGGAGGAGAAGGCGCCGGTGGAGGCCGTGCTGCCCGCCCCCCGCCCCTGGGGAGGCCCGCGCTCCCGCTGCTCGCGCCTGCGCCGCCCGTCGGCCTCGAGAACGCGCCCTCTCGCCGGCGCGCGCGCTCGCAGTCACCGCCACCCACCAGCTCCGGCACCCGCAGCAGCGCCGCCGCCGCCGCCCACCTTCTGCCGCCGCCACCACTGCCACCTTCTCCTCCTCCGCTGTCTTCTCCCGTCCTCACCCTCTGTCGACTATCAGGTAAGCGCCGAGGCTCCCAAATCTGCCTCCGCGTCCGCCCCTCTGCACCCCGCGCCGCCGCCCCTCGCCCCCCCGCCGCAGAGATGGGTTTCGTGCGCTGGGCATCGCTGGGGCCAGCGGCGGGGGCCCCTCCCAGCGCCCTCTGTGTTCGACAGCCGGGGCTAGGGTGGCTTGGAAAGGGACGTGAGCAGGGATGCACGCACGCGTGTGAGTGTGAGTGTGTGTGTGTGCGCGCGCTGGAAGGTCTACACGACCCGCTTCACGCGGATCCCAGGTGGAGGCTGTGCCCACAGGGTGGGGCGCGGATGGCGATGGCTTGGGGGAGGGGGCTGCTCTGCACTCCGATCGCAGCCTTTTGCCGCAATGAGCGTGTGTGTCAGAGTGTGTGTGAGGGATTCCAATAACGACCCCCGAAACCGAACCCGAAATCTGATTTCTCTGCCCGTGTTTGCCATCAGCCCTTAAGGAAGATATGGATCGGGTTCTAGAAAAGATGAGTCCATGCCCCTCCCTACATCTCCCAGGCTGCGATTCCGGCGGGGCCTTCATTGCCCCTGATTTAAGGCAGTGGCCCGCCCCCTCCCCTTTTCCTCCTTCAGGAACCCGCAGGGGACATTTGGGGGCTGGGAGGAATGGGGGAGATGGGGAGGGGTCCAGGCGCTGTCACTTCAGCTGCCCTTCCCCCTGCGCGCGCCTGGCACCGGGACGCGAGCAGCGCCGTGCCTGGGAGAAGGTAGTGCGCGGATCCTAGTGGGGAAGCTCGGAAAGGCAAGGGTCACCTGTCCTTGCGATGTGGACCGACTCGGCGGCCGCCGATCCCTGCTAGCTGGCACGCACGGCAGCAGCCAGGCACAGACAGGCGCGGGGACTGCAGGTGCATCTCGGGGCGGGTTTCTTTCTCTGCGCTTTGCGCGCGGGGCGCCCGGCGTGTGCGCTCCCTGCCGGAGGCGCGGGGCTGGCGCGCAGGGCTCGCCCCTCACTGCGGCAGTGGGTGTGGACCAGGGTGGGCGAGGAGGGGGAGGATAGGCTATGCCTCCTCCTACTCCCACCCCCGTTTTTTTCCCCTCGGAACGAGAGGTGCCATCTTTTTGCGGCGTGTCACGTCTTTACGCTACCATGCCAAGCCGGGTGGCCAGGCTTGGGAGGACAGGGCGGGGCCTGGCATTGAAGGGGGGTGGCAGTCAGTGCTGAAATCTTGGCTTTTTGCTGCTGCAGGCGTGAGCACTGGGGGTGTTCACTCGGAGTCTTCGGGGGTTCGCCGCTTTGTTTGTAGAGGTTACGCGATCTGCGCTCCTAGTCCTGGTTTTTTGGCTTTTATTCTATGAGAATGTTTAAGCTAGCCCCCGCCCCACCCCTCTTTTTTCGTCCCTTATTTACGAGCCCTTTGTTGGATCTCAGGGCTTGCTGAGGTCGACGAACCCAGCCACAGCCCCGCGGCACGCGTGGAACAGGAGTGACCTCGCGAAGTCCCCTCCCGGAATCTGGCCAGCGCCAGGAAGCATCTGCAGGGCTGAAGGGGTGGGATTCGAGATCTCCGCGCGCTGTGCGGGTGGTGGCAGAGGGACCACGCCCCTCCCTACACCCAGAGCGTCCTGGGGACCACGCCCCACCAGGTTGCCCAGCGAAGGACGCTGCAACCTGCCGCTGATGAGGGAGAGCTCGCAGGCGGGCCCTTCCCCTTTACGCCCTGTTGCTTAGTCCAGCGGGAGAATATGAGGAGGGGGCATAAGGTTCCCTTTGGTGCTGCGGCCACACCCATCTTTCCTAGCCTACTGGGAGTGGGGCGCGGAGGGGGGGGTTGCCGTGGGACTCGCACGAGTCCTGGGAGGGGTCCTTGGAGCGTTGCCCCGCCCCTTCCCTCGCAGAGATTGGGGACCCTGGGATAGGTGGGGCCGCGCCAGGGCCGCCTCCTGGAGGCCACGAGAAGAAGCCCCAACCCTTGAGCCTGCCGCTCTTTATAATTAGCCCCCAGCAGCCACGCAGATAGACGTCCCTGGTGTATTTTTTATTATTATAGCAGTACTGATTATAATTATTTTATTAATATTATTTCTGTTAAGCGACGGATTTTCACTTAAGAGTCCAAGTTCACCGCCGCCCTCGAACCTTAGGCAGGGGGGACCGGGGAACTCCTGTGAAGTCCGAACCTCGCCCTCCTTCGA
>VBSM01003215.1:11720250-11758755 GCA_008086735.1 Cheirogaleus medius | reverse complement strand
CGCGATTTCGTTCCATTTTGAAATGTGTTGGTGGTTCGGCTGGCACTGGGGCCAGCACAGCCGGGGGACTATTAATGGAGGCACCTTGGGCACCAGGGAACAGTCCTTCGTGAGACAATTGGGAAACTGCGTCCCGGCTCTGCGAGCGCTTTAATGAAACGACCTTACCCCAGCACCTCGAGGGTTGCAGCGTTTGCGCCCACGAGGCTCTGACGGTGGAGCGCTGAACCAGCCGCCGGGGCGCCGATCAGAGGGCCGGGGACTCCTCCTCCCATCCCCAGCAGGCAAGGGCTGTTCACGTTCCTCACGACCCCACTCACCCTCTGGCGTTCGGGAACCTGTAACTCCAAGCCCGGTCTCGGGCTGGTCTGGGTTGGAATGAATGACAGGGACCTGAGACAGCGACTGCCGGGCCAGCCCCGCTAGACCACCGTGAGCGCTCAGGGTCCACGCTCATCAGGACCAATTTGAGTTCTATCTGATCCCTGTCCCTGCCCCCTCAACTGACCTGTCCTACAGCGGAAAGAACTGTCTTTCCTACTGTAGTTAATTCTAAGGTGTCATTTTGTGTTTATGATGCTACCTATGTTTACCATATAAGAATTGTTTATCTATTTTCCATCTCCGAACCCTACCTCTAAATAAATAAGTAAATGAATGAATAGATAGTTAGATAGGTAAGTCACCTCCTCCCTAGTCGGGTCGGGAGTGACTCTTGAAGCTGATCCATTCCTTGGCCAAATTTGCCTCCCCGGCATATGTGTATACAGCAGTCACCTGGCTTGGCTCTTGGGTTTGCCTTTGGACGATTTGGAGGAGGAATTTGTTGGCTTTGCTGGATTTTGGATGAGTGACAGTCAGTGACTGTGTCCCTGCCCTGCACACACCCATGGTGGAAGGGCGTGGCTTTTAAGTGGTTTCTAGTAACAGGCATTGCTCCCCCACAGCAACAAAAGAAATGAATAACGCCCACCAATTACTAGAAAGAAACTCAGAATTGGTTTTTTGGGGTCAGATTTACTCCATTTGGAAAAAGAGCCCTTTCCGTGGAACATGCCGTTTGACCCACATGCCCTTAGAGGTCAGGGTCAGCCTGGTGATGTGATAGGATCATGGTGCCTCTTGTTTAGGCTGACTTTTCCTTCTGCCTTTTTAAACATCAGTTAACGCAGCCCTTTTGCTGACAATGTTAAGAAGTTGTATTTTATTCCATGTTGCCTTAGCATTTATGTGCACGGTTGGAGTGGCTCCATAGCTGTTTGTATGAAAATGTGTCACTTTTCCACCCACTTCAGAGACCCCTCTCAACCCTGTCACACCCCCAGAAACACCCACAGGACCACTCCTAACTTGCCATGCCCAGGAGTTAGGTGCTTCCCCCAGTGACTTGCAGCTGGTCTTGGGGGACACTTCAGCAGGTGAGGGGAGATTAGCCCAGCGTCACCAGCTGAGCTGCAGCAGCAGAGCAACCCGGATGTTCCAGCTGGGACTCTCAGCTGTTCTCCTGCAAAACAGTGGTTCTCAACTGGGGGTCACTGAGATGTCTAGAGAGAGTTTTTATTTTCACAACTTCGGGAGGGTGCTACTGGCATCTCATGGGTAGAGGGAGGCCAGAGATGCAGCTAAACATCCTACAAGGCACAAGACAGTCCCCCATGTCAAGGAATGATCCCTCCCGGAGGAATGTCACCAGTGTTGGGGTTGCAAAACCCTGCTGTAGAAACATTGTTACCCTGGCATTGCTACCTTAATTATGTTCATCAGAGTGTCTTCTAGGAGGCACTCAGTGCTCACCAGACATTATCTTATTGCATCCTCACAACAATCCCCTGCCTAGTCTGTGTTACAGATGGGGAAACTGCAGCTCAGAGAGGTCACATAGCCAGTGGGTGGTGGAGCTGGGTGTCTGACTCAAGCCCCTCCGCCTCTCAGCCACACATGGGTTGTGGGCTAGCCTGGCAACCCAAGCACAGTCTATAACATTGACCCAGTGCAATATTCTGATTCCCAAACCACTGACTCACTGATGAACTTGTGCGCAAGCCTGTAAATAGAACCTGCCCTGGAATAGGGTTAGAGAGATGTGGAGTTAAGGGTCTCGATTTCTGATCTGGCCCTGATGTGGAGAATAACGGATTTCACTCTACCTTGGTTTGTGTTTATAAAACAAAGGGGAAGGCCGGGCGCGGTGGCTCACGCCTGTAATCCTAGCACTCTGGGAGGCCGAGGTGGGCGGATCGCTCAAGGTCAGGAGTTCGAAACCAGAGCGAGACCCCGTCTCTACTAAAAATAGAAAGAAATTAATTGGCCAACTAAAAATATATAGAAAAAATTAGCCAGGCATGGTGGCGCATGCCTGTAGTCCCAGCTACTCGGGAGGCTGAGGCAGGAGGATCACTCGAGCCCAGGAGTTTGAGGTTGCTGTGAGCTAGACTGACGCCACGGCACTCTAGCCCAGGGAACAGAGTGAGACTGTGCCTCAAAAAAAAAAAAAAGGGGGAAAATATCTCTTCCTGAGGACTTTAAACCTCTCTCCCCAGATCTGGGGTTTCTGGACTGCTGTGTCATGTGAAGGGGCAGCTGGGTTTGATGGGCTCAGAGAAGGCTGGAAATCATAACTGGGGGATCAAGACATAGATTCAGCTGTGGTGAGGGTCACATCACTGAAGTTGTCCCCACCTTACGTTTGTTCTTCTGAGAGGCGAGGTGGGTGTGTTCACACTCACTGAGGGGGCCCAGCTCTAAGATCGTGGGTGTGAGCTGAGTGGGGTGGGCACAGGAAAGTGCTCGTGTAAGAATCCCAGGTCTCCGTGGGCAAAGGTGGGCCCTGGAGGCTTTCCTCACTTCTGGGGACACAGGCTCTGCATTAGATATTCCAGTGTATTGCCGTGCCTCGAGGCTGCCTGAGAATCCTCTGTCCACGGGATTCACTGCCTCTCCAGCCAGAGAAGGTGCGAGGCAGTGCCCAGTGAGCGTGATGGGACATACACCACACACGCCTGTCTCAGCCCTGTTGCCTCGCCACACAGGTTGCTGTCCAAGAATTCCTTTCCTGTCTCCGGGTGCCATGTTCCTGCCACCTTGCCAGGTTCCTTCCCTGCCCAGATGGCTCCCAGATGGAACTTGAGGCTGGCCCAGGACAGGTGTTTAGCTTTTGGGGTCTTCATTTAGGAAACATTCTGTAAGTGTGCAGATAGAATGGGCTTCAGCAAACTACAAACTCAAATGACTTCCAGGTAAATTGTCTTCATTTTTTTGCTTTGTTATTTCAGTGGGCTCCATGCTGAACCTGCTCAGGGACACTCTAGAAATCCAAATACTGGGTCAGTTAATCCCCAAGAAATGCATTTTATACTGAAGCTATTCAAGGAAGATTTGTGAGCACCTCAAGGGCAGATGCTACCCCGCCACCCCCCACAGGACCCCAGTACAGGGCAGTGTCCTGCACGTGGAGGCAGTTTTGCCTGATGGTTAAGGTTATGGATCAGACCTGGGCGCCAGTCCCAGCTCCCCTACTCACTGTGGGACATAAGCCATGTTGTTTATCCTGTTGGAAAGTTTTTTGTCATCTGTAATTTGGGGTATGATAGTACCTATATCACAGGTTGCCATGGGGTTTAAACGAGGTGACTCAGTGCTCACCAGGGCCAGAACATAGTAGCTGCTCAGTAAATAGCATCGTGGGCAGTATCCTCCAGGTAGACACCTGTGACTGGATGAATGGGCAGAGGCATCTGCAGATCCTGGTGACAGGATTAGTTGTAACAGATAAATCGTTACCCTCAGTAGGGATCAAGATAGGAAAAGTGAACAGCTGCCCAACTCTCCCAGAACCAGGCATTGTTTGGGTGGAAGTGGATCCCCTGACAATCGTGCACACCCGTGTTTAAATGTACACACAGAACTCTTGCCACAGGCAAGCAGAGACTTATCATCTGTTGTCCCTGCCTCATCCTCCTCCTTCCTGAAATCCACTGCATGCCAGGAATAGACTGTGTACTCCCCACGCCAGTCTGGGCAGAACAGCTCTCCCCGGCTGGAACTCGTCCCAGCCCCCCGCCAGGAAGGGTGACCTGGCTTAGCGTGTTGGGGTCAGAGATCTTTCCAGTTTACTCATTGAATACAATGTGAGTGCTGATTGAGAAAGTCATGGCAGTCTTGGAAGGTGACGGGGTGGAGGAGAGACTTTACAAATGACATAATTCGACAGAGTACAGAACTGGCGTGCAGGCTTCATGGTGGACGGTTGAGAGTGGAGTGGAAAACCATTCCATAAGGCAAACTCGCTGTGTGAATCTTAGGAATTCGAAGCATCCAGTAAGCATAGTCATATATGAATTAATAAATTAGGCCTATGAAGCCTTCTTATCTATGAAATCAAGACTGAGTCATAATAATCGGTTTTAAAAAGCCATTATATCAGAAAATCATAAAAAGTGGTACATATATATTTTAAACATTTTACTTTAACTGAAACTATATAGTTGTGAATTTGTTCACCCATCTTTTGACATAGGGCCGAGGCCTTCTCTTAGTGTTGGATCAACTGGTTGCAATTCCTGTCTCTTGCCTGCGCCGCGCTAATAGTGCATTGTCTAGGTCCTCTGATTTCAGTTCTGATTTTGGATTTATACTGTGGAGTAATCTCAATGTAGAATCCCTCAGGGGTTTTATTATTTTTTTCACGGTCTTTAACATCCCATTTGACAGTAAAAAAATTACCTTCATGAAGTCTTTCCAAAGCATTCAACTTAATTTTCTTAATATCAATCAGTGATTTTATTTTGTATTCCATCAGCTTGTACCTTAAGTTATGTGATTATTGTAACAAGTATGATGGACCTAGAAGTTTGTCGAATGAGCACAGATGACATTCAGTGAGTGCTATAGTAAGAGACCACCGTGGCTGTCGACACCATGCTCTGTGGACCCCAGCCTTGAGTATTCACAATCCTTCATTTTTTCTTCATACGGGGTATCAGGAGAGCACCTGTTGGGGAGACTTTGTATTAAGCATCGTTAGTCCTGGTTGTCTGCCAGGCCTAGCACAGTACTTTGAAGTCAATCACATAGAACAGACTTCTGGGGGGCGTTACAAAATTCTCCCCATCAGACTCACAGTAAATTTAAATTCCCTTTAGTATATTAACTCCCCTTAGGAAAGAGTCTTACATCTAGGTCCAACAACTTAAAAACAGTTTCAAATCAGTAAGTGAGAATTAAATCTGAACCCACTGATAATGATATTTCATTCATTTGCCTCCTACTGGCCCTGTCCACCCCACTGCTAAATCCAGGCATCAAAGAAAACACAGACATAAATTATCTCTGGTCCCGGCTGCTGGTTTCCCTTCCAGCCTATGGCCCAGTTTTCTGTTTTCGTGGGACTGACAGGTGATGTTGTCTGCAGTTGCACTACAGAAAGTACAGGGGTGCACTTTCATCCTCACATCCTCCTCCCGGGGACACCAAGGGAATTATGGACCCCTGAGTCCATAATTGCTTGTCATGTGATCATAATGCCGAAAAGGAAGTACTGGGAAGGACCGATTCATTGCACCACGGACCGGTGCCCCTCCCCCAGGGTGAAGGCCAGCTCTTCCTGCATTGGATCAAGTGTTCTAAATTACACATAAACTGATTGTCCCAGATCAAATCCACTTCTGCCATTGAGTTACAGGCCATTTCAGAGTTGCTTATTTCCAATTGTTCTTAATTGGACAGTGCACAAAACTTGTCTTAGCTCATCCTCTCCCACAGCCTGTCCCTCAAAAAGAGATTTATTGGATAATTAATTTAAAATGTTTGAATGCTTAAGGGAAGGTTACACTCTAAAGAATCTCTTTGGTTACATATATAAAATTATATATATATTTTAAATGGGAATATTCACTACCTTATTTGCTGTATGTCTAGATTTTTTATGTTGGGTTTGCCAAAAACCCAAATAGCTTTCAATTTCTTTATTGGTAATGCATCAGAATTTAAATCAACATATGTTAATAAGCCAAGCAAAGGTTGTATATGCGAATAAAACAGTTGTATATAACCTCCTGCTACGTTGGAGTGCAAAACAAATCATGGTGTATACTCATATGAACCCGCCTCTTTCAGAGCTGCCCATTGCCAAGAACAGCCGTTTGGAAGCATCCCCAGCCCTTCTGCCCTCCATTTCCTCTCTTGTCTTTCCCTGCAAGCAAGGAAGATCCTGCACCGGCCCGACAGCAGTTCAGCCTCTGCCTCTGCTGCTTCCCTCCCTGAGGCCGGCTTAGAAAGGCAGGATTTTGCGTGCAGAACATCCCTAAATCCGCTTGAATAATGGAGTGATCGTTCACAGACTCACCTGAACCTTCTTAAAACCTATTTAATATTTTCCCCGGATAATCCTGTGGGGATAACTTGTCCCCTGGGCCGCTCTCTCGGGGCGGGTTCCTCTTCCTCCGGTGCTGCAGTCCCTCCCTTCTCAGCAGCTCAGCTGCACCCGAGAAAAGGCCAGTGGCGGCTACGCTCTGTTCCCCGCGGAGTGTTAATAAGGACTGAATAAATTGAAATAAATCTCTTTCAGTGTCACTAAAGTAGTGTAAATAATGCTAACCGATGTCTGATAGCTGATGGGAAAGGCAGGGAAAAAATTGTTTTAATCGGCAGGATTCATGTCATAAGTTGACAATCTGGGCCGGGTTAAAAGAGAAAAAAAAGATTTTTAAAAAGATCTTCTCATTTGTTGCCAGCAAGACTGAATTCCAGAAGCAAGCCATGCCCTCATTTTGTGGGCCCCTGTTATCACTGGCTGCTTGGGCTTGCCAAGTCCTGAATTTACTTGCAAACTTCCCATGTATCAACGAAGAGACTTTTGGCAAAGATTAAGATTTCCTGTACCTCCATATTTCCATCTGTAAAATGGGAATTATACAATCCCTCCCCCTCCCACCACCCCGAGAATGGACAATAATATGGTCTCTCTTCTTACTGGGTAGTCACAGAACTGAAATAAAACAATTTATGGGAATTCCTTTGAGGTTCTCAGAAGACAGAGTCACTCAGGGGGTGGGGTGGGGTGGCAGAATGCGTCCTGGAAGCCACAGTCAGGTGCCGGATGTGCAGTCTATCGTGGGCTGAGTTTAGCCTGACCTGAAATAGTATAGCTGCTGCCACCTGGCTCCCTTCGCTCCAGCCAGACGGTACAGCTGGTCCCCGGGGTCAGCGCTCAGCCGGCAGGTCCGTGCCCAGAATGGGTGGATAGGTGGCCGCAGTCCAGCCTGTGTTGGTCTTGTCTGTCACCTTCTTTGGAGAGAAGGAGACCCGAAGCCAGGGTGCTGGACAGCAGGCGGGGTGCGTTGAGCATGGCCTCGAGTGATTTCCAGCCCCTGCTGGTGCCAGCTACTGCAGGAAAGGGCTAGGACTTCCTTCTTGGCTCCTGTTGCCACCCTTGGATGGAATTTCCTGGGAGCTTTTCTGTTTTCAAGGGAGTTTTCAGTTTCTTCCTACCCAGACGGGAGTTGGTACAGAATCTCATATTCTAATTATGCCCAGGGGCAGCTTCTCCCCGCTGCTTGGTGTTTAGCATGTGACAAGAATCGATTAAGGCAAGAGTGATTAAATTAAAGCCAGGCGTTGACTTTGATGGTGTAATCTTCTGATGGCTGTTTGGTGGCAAGAGGCATGGTGAAGGCTCATTAATTGAAAGGCTCACACTTGGAATCTGAATTGAGCCAGCACTGGGGTGAAGTTTATTTGCCTTTGCCCTGTGCATGGAGGGTTTCTTCTGCCTGTGGATGGTGGGAAGTGTTTCGGGGTGTGTGCCTAAACCCACCCGACCATGGCCCGTCTATTCTCCCATGTGGCCGGGCGGGAGTGCCGGTCCGGGGTGTCTAGTGGCCCCACGTCCTTGCCCTTGGTGACTCCAATGCTGCCCCCGTTCCTGCCTGGTTCCCTCCACCTCATTCATTGGAATCTGCCATCTGCCAGTCCTCCACGTGGCAGAGCTTGGGGTCTTAAACTCTCCTTTTCCCTCCACATCCTGGAGCAGATCTAACCATCAGTTTCTTCCAGGCATTGCCTCTATTTGCTCCTCTCTTTCTAATCCCGCTCTCACCAGCACCAAAACAGTTTAGGCCTGATCACCGCACCACCCTAAGATCATTACGGAAACAATAATGAATTGTTCCCAGTTTCAGTTCCAAAACTCACACCCAATCCATTTTGCATATCTTTGCCCAATTCTTCCCAGAGCAGCCCTGTCATCTGCCCTGTCCCTGTCCAAGCCTGAGTCCACCATGAGCATCACCTGCTAAGCCAAGATGACCTCAAGCTGCCCGCCCAGGTCCCTTGCCTTGGCTCTGCCTCCCTGTCCAGGCCCACCTCCTGCTGCCGGCCAGCCTGCCCGGTGCCTCCTTCCGAGATGGCATGTTCTTTCCGCCCTGGCTCACCCACAGCACCCTTGCTGAGAATGTCCTGTCTCCCTGCCCCTCCCCCTGTTTCAGTCGCCCCACCCCTTCCTCGATCTCTGTCCTCCCTGAAGCCTGGCCCAGCCTTGCACTCAACGAGACCCAGGAGGTCTCCCCCTTCCCTCTCTCACCTGTCACAGCACTGCAGTGGTTAACCTGAACTGCCTCCCTCTGGCCTCCCCTCGGTGCAGCTGTCTTCTCCCCACAGGTTCTGCATCTCTGAGGGCAAGGACTGTGTCTTATGTGACTTTCCTGTTCCCCTGGGTGTGTGCGCCTGGTGACAAACACTTTTGATTAGTGCAGTTGGATGCTGATTAATCAACACAGGCTGGTGTCACATGAGTGTTCTCTATTTAAATAAAGTGGGTCCCCCACTTACTAGTACACGGTTCCATGGCTCTATATACTTGAAAATAATAAAAGTCGCATTTCCCTTAAAACATTCTGTAATTGTGACTTTGCCCTACTTCAGACCAATTTAACACACTCCCCATTGGTCCAAATTAGTTTTGTAATACGAAGATGCTGATAACAACAGCAGTAGCAGATTGCAGGTATTTTACTGAAAACATTGCTTCATTTAATCCTCACTCCCTGACGAGGGGGGGATTATTATCCCCATTTTGCACAGGAGCAGACTGAGGTTCAGAGATTTCCCAGGCCGTCCAAAGTCCAGGCCCGACTCCCCCGCTCGCCCTGCTGCCTTGCACCCTTGGAGCTTCCCTGCCTGGTCCCACTGTCTCTGCTAGTTGAGGAGGAGCCAGCAGACGTGTGCTCAGGACCGGAGTGGCCGTGCCCTCCAGCCTCTGTGAATGGGTCATATGTAACATGAGCCTGGAGAAATTATTTTAAACCGAAAGCAAGCCTCCAAACCAGGCTGCTGCTTCCTGTCGCCAGTGACGGCAGAACCAAATTTAGTGCTATGGGTAGGTCCACACTTATCAAATAGAGAAGCTCGTTTTCCTTCCATCTCACGTGAAGCATGACAAATGTTCACACTCCCCACACTTCCACGGAGGGGTCTTTGTGGCCAGAGGCTGGAAAACGTGGATGAGAGGGCCTGGCGTGTAAACTCGGGGAAGATGACGTTTGGCTTCCCAGCAATGTCTACAGGGAAAAATTTAATTAAAAGTGGGGCGGTTTCCCTGAGCAAGGCAGACAAAGCAAGCCCTTCACCGTTAGGAAAAGGGGTCACAGGGAGATGGGAGGAGGGGACGCTGAGTCTGTATTGTCCAGTCTACGGAGCTGCAATGCTCAATCCCCCTTACTCAACAATCCACTTTATTTTCTTCATGTCCACACCAGTGTGGTTCACACCCTAGGACCAGGAGGAGGGAGGAGCTCACACCAGTGAGGCTGGGGTCCTGCGTATATCGGTACTTAGAACTTGCAGCCTCGAGGGCACACTCTGATGGTGCTGGGACACGCCGCCCACAGCCACCACCCTCCCTCTCACTGAAAACAAGAGTCATTTCTCAGTTCTGCTCCTGCCACCCACTTTCTCCCCAGCACTTTTTAAATCCACCAGCTATAACACAAAGATACCATATGTGAGATCCCACCCTGCTTTCTGTTTTGTTGATTTTTTTGGGAGGGAACAGGGACAGGAATCATTTCGGTCTATAAATTGTATTAAGGGTAAGTAGTGAGTGATTCTTCAAAAAAATTCTTTCTTTATTTTTTAATTTTTTTTTTTACTAAACATCCTACAATGCACAAGAAAATTCTTAAAAGCACCCAAACCTGAGAGGTGGGGCCACATGGAGAGAACGTCATCAGTCTTGGCCCTGAGCACAGCCTGCTCGGCTCCGTGGATCCTAGTGGGAGCTGTGGAGCGTGGGCCCCTTTGCACACAGCCCTGGATGCGAAACTGGGTGCTGGGCAGACGGCTGCTCTCTGCATCACCGTTGGACAGCCCAGGGCACGTGGTCCCATTTGCACCCCAGGTGCAGGGAGCTTGTCGAGAGAGACTGTGGCCACATAATAGACACTGGTCCCCATGTCGCTGAGACTGTACTACTGAGGCTCCTGGGATTGCCACCTTCTAATGGGACAAACCCTGTCTTCCCAGGAGGCCCCAAATATTCAAAGAACACTTGGGACAACCTGGCTTTCTGGATATACTAATATTGATCTAATCTGGACTAATCAGGGAATGTCAATCTCAATAAAAAATCCAAGTCATTTTTTAATATTCTTATTTGGATGTCAGCCTCTGGGTGTTAGGGACAGGGAAGTAACATGGGAGCCCCTGAAGCCCACAGGCGCAGGGATGGCCTCATGTTTGAGTGGCCTACTGATGTGATTTCAGGGTGCTGGGAGGTCCTCCCATTCCCCAAATGACTAACGCGTAGGTAGCACTTTGTAGTTTATATTATCTCATTTCATTGTTGGCATGAGCCTGTGAGTTAAGAATTCTTTCTCCCTTTTACAGATTAGGACATCGAGATGCAGGGAGGTTAAGCAGGGTCCAGGGAAGTCACGGGGCACCTGAATCACGTGGCTAGTGTGAGGCCGGCAGGTAATTTGAACCCAGGACCTCTGCCTCCCAAGCCTGGGTTCCTACTTCCCAGGGCGTGGCTTCCCGGGCTTTCCCAGCCCTGGCTTTTCCATCCACCACTTTACCCGAGAGGTCCCACCTTTTATTAACATCCCGGTGATAAAGAAAAAAGTGTTTCTGTTTTTTTGATACGGCAGAGACCTGGAATTTCAGCTTGAGGACTTATACCATATGATAAATAAATGAACAGATCGCTTTTTTCTTTAAAAATGCCCCACAACTATAAATGTATTGTGGGTGTGGGCGTAGTTTGTGCCAGTAGGTGCTCCCCGTGGTCCCCTGGTGGTGGTAGACAGCAGGCGGCCGCAGGTGAAGGGCGAAATCAGAGTCCAAGCAGCTCCAATCGGGGCTGAACTTAGGGGGCCGGTGGGGCGGGCTGCAGGCCCTGCCAGGCTCTCCCAGGAGGTGGCGGCTCCCACCTGTGACCGCTGGGGCAGCGGGAGGAGGCGGAGGACCAGCCTCGGGCACACCCAGGCTTCCAGGGATCCAGATGACACAGAAGGAACCACTACCGTGTTCAGGCAATGCATCTTGTAACACAAGTTAGTTTTTCCACAATTAAAGGCTAAAAATAGTTGCTAGAATTTAAAGATAATTAGTAATTAACTGTGTTTCTCTAGTTTCAAATCAAATTGATTGAATCGACTGAATCTTCTGCTTTCACATTACTAAGGCACATTATTTGTGTTTAATTTCCACAGCTTTGTCTGATTCCGCTTTTTGGGGCTTCCCTGGGGAACCAGGCTCCCTAACTCACCCATCTGTTGATGGTATTTTATTCATCTTTTTGTCCCCCGTGCCTGGCGTGGTGCATGGCACAGGATAAGTGCTCAGTAATTGTTTAGTGAATGAATAAATGGATGAGTGCGTGAATTCAACACTGATTAAAACTTAAAGCTTTTCTTAGGCTTGAGAACAAGAAGAGAAACAGATACATGGCTTATAAATTTGTTCATCCTTCTACGTTCCTGGAAGGTGGAGGGGTACAGGTCTGTATTTGGAGATTTGAGTGCTAAAGATGGAAATACACTATTTGCCATAATCCTTTCAAAAGTTAAGTCAGATGCCAGTGGATTCTCCTAAACACTGAAATACCCCCGAAAGCCACGAGCCCCACTTCAGAGATACAAGATCTTGATGAACAGAATTGGGGCTGTGGACTGGGCCCCCCCCCAAAACACCAGGAAGGGTGGTGGGTACTTAAGTCCCTGCTGTCTTCTAATAGGCGGGGGTCCCTGGTAGGGCTGTCAGAATTAGCAAATTAAAACACAGGGTATCTTGCTAAATTAGAATTTCAAATAAACAACACATATTTTTCTTTAGTTAATTGTAGTTGGCTACGTCATGTCCCACAATGATATCAGGTCCTAATCTTCATAACCTATAAATGTGACCTTATTTGGAAAAAAAGATCCTTGCAGGTGTGATTAAATTAAGGCTTTTAAGATGAGAGTATCCTGTAGTTTCTCAGCAGGTCCTAAATGCAATCCCATGCATCTTTGTAGGAGAGAGGCAGGGGGAGATTTAAAACACAGAAGAGAAGACAATGTGAGGACAGACGCAGAGATTGGAGGGACGTGGCCACAAGCCAAGGATTGCAGGCGCCCATCAGAAGGGGTGGGAGAGGCAAGCAAAGGATCCTCTCTGAGAGCTTCCAGAGGGAGCGTGGCTCTGCCAGCCCCTCATTTTGGCCTAGGCATCCTGAGTTTGGACTTCTGGCCTCCAGAACTGTGAGGGAGTGATTGCCTGTTGTTTTAAGCCGCTCAGTTCATGGCGGTTTGTTACAGCAGACACAGGAATCCAGTATAATTAAGTACGCCCCATGACATACACTAAAAACATTACTTCTCGTTTACCTGAAATTCCGATGTAACTGGGCCTCCTGCATTTTATTTGGCAATCTAGTTCCCAGGGCCAAAGAAAGTCAACTGGAGCTGTCGGGAAGTGGACTTTGCAAACACAGTACTACTGAACCAATCTGAGCTTTACTAACTACCTCTGGACAAGAGGGGGCAGTTAGACAGGTGTTAGAGATTTATTCTTTCAACAGTCATTCGAGCACTTACTATGAAACAGAAGCTACGTGTAAGGGTGGAGGATTTAGCCATTAATCCGGGACCTCTTGGCTCAGTTACAAGCCACTCCGGATCAATCACGTGAATTACTGCCATTAACAGAGTGAGTCTGCGGTGAGTTCCTGATACCTGAGCTGCCCCTGGGGATCTCGAAGCCGTGGGGCTTCCCACCCTTTGATGGCGGCATGGCGGCCCAGGTTCTGAAGGAGAGGACGTTACAGCTGCCTGAAATGGAGGGACCAGCAGATGCTGCAGGAAGGTGCCGGCTCCAGATTCCCAGGAGGAGCCTTCATGGAAGTAGATGCAAAATGTCTCCATCATTTCTTGTCCCATCACAGTTTAAAATGAGTCGGACAAGGGGCAAATGTTAAAAATAAGTGTAGCTCATTTTCTTGTGCAAAGAAGGCTGCCCCCCATGCCAGGACATTGGCGTTGGCGGGCACCAGGCTTTCTCCGCTGTCCTGGGGTGGGGGAGGGTTCCCTCCACTGCCGCTGGCTCTCTGACACCCGGATGGTCCCCACTCACGGGTTTTTAATGATGTTTATAGAATCCACACTGTTAGGGCATTAAAGGGACTGGGGGGTCAACTGGAACAGGCAGGGGGTCCTAAGACAACTGAGAATTGCCCCAAAATGCCCAGACCTGGTAAAAGAGGAAAAACAGGTAGTTCGAAGGAAAAAGAAAAAGGCCCGGGGTGCTGTGGGGGTGGGGGGCGGGGTTGGGATTAACATGAAAAATTAAACATGAAAAGATGCTTGCTCTCATCTATAATAAAAAGACTGCTGATAAAGCCACAGTGAGATGCCACTGCTCAGGGATCCGGAGGGTGTGGGCACGAGCCTGCCGTGTGCTGAGAGTGGAAATCCGCCAACTCTGGAGAGGGATGGGCCGGTCCATCACACGCCCGCTGCAGAGCATTGCTGCTCCTAAGTAAGCCCTTCTATGTGAGCAAAGGCATCTGGATGGGGATTCACTGGCGGATTCCAAAGTCTGGAAGTAACCGGGATGTGACTGGTTAAAGTGCAGCCCCTCGAGAAGTGGGGCGGTCCTTATGCAGTGCTGCGGACACCCCTCCCGCACCACACCGGGGCGCAGTGAGGAAAGCAAGCGAGGAACTGGGCGGGTATCTGTGCTGGCATAAAGGGCCAGCGTGTGCGAGTGAGTCTGTAGACGGAGCCTGACTCTGGAAGGAAAGACGAAAACCAGGTTTTAGTGGTAGCCTCTGGGGGAAGAATTGTGCATATATGTTACATTTTTAAGAAGATAAATGCATGTGTATGCTCAGACGCCAGCACATTTCAAAAGGATGAAAATATCTGGAAGGAGGGTTCTTTTAAAAGGCTGCACAGGTGATGTTAGTACACGTGACGTCCCCGGTTAGGAGGCTCTGATCCCGCCTAACCCTCTGGTGTCATAGAAGGAGACAGAGTGTGTGCGCGTGTGTATGTATGTATGTGTGCGCGCACAGTGTACATGAAGTATGTAATAGATCACAGCACCTTTCAGAGTGGATGGGTAGGGGGACAAGGGAGGTGGTGACTGTGTCTCATCCTGGTCATGGTTTGTGACAACCCAGACTGGCCTGTGAGCCACCCTGGGCCCTGTGTTTCAAGTGAGACCCCATGGAAGCGTTCCCTGAGGTGAGGCTGGCTGATGTGCCACTTCATGATTTTAATGCCAAATCCTCCGATATCAAAAACAGCCTCCTGGCTCCCTGAGGCCGAGGCAGGAGGGTCACTTGAGCCCAAGAGTTCGAGTCCAGCCTGGGTGACAGAGCGAGACCCCATTGCTATGAAAAACACACACACACACAAATAACCTCAACGCTGTCTTTTCTCTTAGTGCTTTCACACAAATGACCTCATTTCATCCTCCTGGCCACTCTAAACTTGGTGACACTTCCGGTTTGGAAGGGAAGGAAACAGACACTGCCATCCAGTGTGGGGCGGCAGCCGCCCTGGGGTGACTTCCGTGTCCCAGACTCCATGCCCCACCCACAGTCCTGGCCGTCTGCCCGCCACGGTGGTCCCGAGTTCTCCAGAATCCCGGCTTGTTCAGCTCGTCCCCTACATCCCTGAAGGACTGAGATTGCAGTCCCGAGACCCCGCTCTGTGGGGACGATCTCCACACCCAGAGAAGCAACGAGGCACTTACAGTTTTCTCAGACACAGCATCAGTGCTCAGGGATGTTCTGGCCAATCCCAGAGGGCTCGTTTCTGCTTTAATTATTGCCTTGCTGCGTGGCCTCTCCCCGGGGTGGCTGGGCAGCCCAGCCATGGCCAGAGTGTAGGTTTCCCGACCCCAGACCTGAGCCTGTCCCATTGTTTATTAGTTAAGGATCTACCTGCTTGGCCTGTAGGACCCTGAACTCCCCAGAACCGCGAGATGAAAGAAAACCCCAGAGGCCCTCTGGCCCCACCTCCCACCCACTGCCCAGACCCCCTCTTCTGCCTTCCCGACAGCCACCCCAGGGCCCCAGTGACCCCCATTAGCCACTGACAAGGGCACTGGGAGGAAGGGCCCAAAGAGAAAGATAAAAGTGCTGGGAGCAGCCCCAAACGTGTGACATCCTTCAACTGAGTCACTCACTTTCCCTTCTCCCCCCACAGGGCCTCCCTCCTCCCCAGGCCTCCCCCGCTTTCTTAGGTTACATTGAGAAAAAGCCACGAAGAGGTGCCAGCCTCACAAGGTGTTAAGGATCATGAGTTTGACATTTTAACAGATGCCAGAGCCACTTGAGAATGAGGTAACTGAGCCCAGAGAGGTAAAGTGACCTCCCCAGAGGCACACAGCGAGTTGATGCTGAAGCTGGGCTCGGACTCCTTCCTCCCTTCCTGCAGAGATCCCCTCTGGCACCCCACGTCACCTCCCTCCCCCCACATCACCTCCCTCCAGTGTCTGGGCCAGCTGGGGAGGGTCCTCAGACTCTCCTGGCCAGTGGGGCCAGCTTGTGGCAGCATGGATTACATTATAGTCAGAAAAGAAACAGGTATCGTTTTGAAAAGTTTCCCCTCAATTCCGTTTTCCACCCTTCCCATCATCTTGAATCTGCTGCAGCCTGAATGTTGGTCCCCCCCAAGCTCATGTGGTACTAGGAGGTGGGGCCTTTGGGGGTGAGTAGGTCATGGGGGACCCTCCTGAGTGGGATTAGTGCCCTAGTAACAGAGGCCCAGAGAGACCCTCGTGCCTCCCGCCATGTGAGGTGACAGTGAGAGCAGAGACGGCTGTGTGTGGGAAGCCACCCTCGCCAGACACACACGCACACACACGCACGCGCACACACACGCACACACACAGGCCGATTGTGGTGAGCTTTTATAGAGCAGGTTGTAGAACCCAAGGCAGGTTGCAAAGGACCTCTTGCTTTCTATTTTCTACACTTGACTTTTTTTCCAAAATCAATAGGTCCATATTTCTTGACCTACTTTCTACCTTGATCTTGGACTCTGTGGTCTTTAGAACTGTGAGAAATAAATTTGTAGTTTTTTGTTGCCACCCAGTCTATGGCATCTGGTCACAGCAGCCCGAACGGACTACGACAGAGCCTTTGTGTCTCCCGCGCTGCCTGTTGCCCCCTCTCGGCCTCCCCCTGGCCACTCTGCCCCTGGCAGGCCACACGGAGCCTCCTCTGGAAACGTCTCCTCTCGGGTTGGTTGTGCATCTGCTCACATCACGCGTGCCGGGACTTCCGAGAACTGGAGGGAAGGACGCCCGGCCTCCTCCCGCACACACTCACGCTGCGGAGGCCAGAGCCTCATCCCAGACCCTCAGCTGCCTCTGCCCTGGAGGACCCCAGGGGCGCAGAGAGGCAGAGAGCTCTGCCCACGGTCAGTCCCCATGGCAGATCCATAGATGACCTTGTGGACGACAGTGGGCTCCTAACCAGAGCTGGCTCTGACTACTCTGCCTCCTGTTCAGGTTTTCTACCTTCCCCTCCCGCCACCCCCACTGCTGGGCTACGAGTGGAGGCAGGTGGGGTTACAGCTCAGAAGGGCTTAAAGGGGCTCAAGGTGGGCCTGGCAGCTCAGAGCTAAGAAGGTCTATCTCAGACACAAGCTGTCACCAGGCCTCTGTGGGCTAGCCTGAGCACTTGGCTGCCTTAGGAGAACCTTCCAGATGGGCTGTAGGCATGGGGCACAGGTATCGGGGACACTCTTCCTGGGCTCCATCCACACGTGCAGTACCCATTGGGCAGTACACACACTTTGTACACGTCCTGGGCCTCAGGTATCTTCATCTGTTTTTTTTGTTTGAGGGTAGGTATTTGGTCCTGTGCCCTCCTGTCACCTGTCACTAGGCGCCATTGACCAGCTGCCTGGCTGGTGTTGGCAGTGATTGAGGACATCAAAGCCAACACATGTTCCTCATTCATCTTGTTTAGTCGCCATAACATCCCATTGAGTTTGCAAGTCTCCATTTTTTTCCTGGGGAAACTGAGGCTTGGAGTAACGAAGTCACCTTCCCACAGTCCCTCAACTCATGAGGGCCACACTCTGCAGTGAGTAGCCTCCCCCTCAGCCTTGGCCCTCCAGCCCTGGCATTGCTGCCTTGAGGGGTCTCCTCTCCCAGGCTGCGCACCTTCTGCCTGGCAGCCCTGCTGCGGCTGCTCTCAGCGGCTCCACTCTGCCCCTCGACCCTGCGTCGTGCTCCAAGGACGCCAGGCTGGAGCACTCTGGCAGGCTAGGGGTGCCTGCATGGGTCATGTCATCTCCAAACGCCTCCCACTGCCTGGGAATCCTGCAGACACGCCCTCCGAGGTCACCCACTAACCCACAGAGGACATTTCTGAAGTCCCCGAGACAGCAAGGGCACCTCTGCAGGATCCAGCCACCGGGCCTGGGAAGAATAGCCGCAGCCCCGAGGGTTATATTAATAGCTGACTAGTGGCGTGGAACCTTCGCTGCCCCGCCCCTCACCTGCCACCTAGCACCTGGCATGCTGGGGATACTTGGTGGTAATGACATTGGTAATGAACATCGGCAAGCGGTAAATGTATGCATCTTTGCAGGTCATCAATCGTTCCTAAGGAATAAATGTGAGTGTGAGACACATATGATTGCAAAGTTTTTTCTACTCCTTCCTCTCTCCTCTCCAGACTTGGAAATGGAAATTTCAGGATAAATTTTTGTTATTCTGGTTGTAGGGTTTGTAATTAAAAGAATTGGGCCAAGAACGCTTGTGGACCTCTCCTCTTAGATTTGGGCAAAAATTCTGGGCACTCCTCACTCGGTGTGGAAAGTTTTCTCTTCCAGAATGGGCTGTCGGCAGCCCTAGCAGAAGAATCCTCTCCTCCAGACCCGACGTCCCGGCAGCCATTGTGCAGGTGTGTCCTAGAAGATAAGCTGGCTCCGAGTGCGGGGGCTTCTTAGCATTCCTGATGCACGCTCGCGGTTCCGAGAGCCCCACCTCGCCTTCTCACCCCGGCCAGGACAGCGCACCCTGGAGGAAGCACGGGACCTGGCCTGTGGTCACCAGCCCAGAGGGAGAGCCGAGGGGTTCACTGATGGTTTAGTTCAATGGGTCACAGCAAAGCACTTGTGACCGCAAGGGTCAAGGTAGGCATGCTACCCCAGTGCCACAGGGTGGCCAGGCATAGTGTCTCATGGGAGTGTGGGCCCCGTGTGGCCAGATCATCGTCCCAACTTCTCAAGATAAATGAGAAATTGTCCTTCCATTAAATATCCCTATTTTCAAGTGTTGGTAACTAATTTGGGAATTTTGTAATTCTGTAATATGCTCATGGGCTGTTTGTCCAGTTTAAACTCTATCTGGAGGAATTGAAGCTAGACAGCAGGAAGAACTTCTCGAGGTGAGGCTTTTCAGACCTTGGAGAGAGAGGTGAGTCTTTGGGGTATTCTGAGTGTTGTCCTGCTGGAAGTGAGGAGCAGGGGATTGGAAGATTCCCCTGAGCAAGGTTCAAAGTGCCCAAGCCCATGGCCCTTAGCAAGTGTTTTTCGAGTCACTGACTCTCCCTGAGGCCTCTCGGCTCCATATACTAGCTGACTCTGCAGCTCTGTGACTCTTGTTACAAAGGCCTTATATTTTGCTCTTTGAGGGTGCTTTTAGTCTGATGCTCATTGGCTGCCACCTTTTAGCTAGGAATGTTTATCAAAATACCCAGCCAAGGTGTCCAAACGAGTTATGCCTTAAAGTTTAGAAATGTCCAGCGTATCTAACGGAATACCTGCTCTGCCAGGCACTGGGCCGCTTGGGAACCGCTCGATCCCGTCCTTGAGACGCCCAGAGGCCGGCTAGGGAAGACAGACACACATAGGCCGTGGTGGTTTTACAAGTCAGCTCTATATCCTACCTATATCAATACAGGTAGTACGTTGTTCTGTTGAAGCGTTTCGACACACAAAGATTTCTTAAAGCAGAGGACACCTAGAGCAGGTGTTACCTGAAGCCTCCACTCTCCAGGGTTGTCTGTCTTCTGTCACAGCTAAGGATTGAGAACATCTGACCTGCAATTTCACTGATGTGGCAGTGAGGTTTCTTGCACAGTCTAGAGCCAGGTGACCTGGGCTCAACCCCAGCTCTGCCAGGTCCTAACTGTGAACCTGTGCAAGTCACTAAACCTTTCTGTGCCTGAGCGTCCTCATCTGTAAGATTTGAACAATGAAAATACCTGCCTCATAGGGTTATGAAGAGCACTATAAAATAAATCAATATCAGGGCTGGGCATGGTGGTTCTGCCTGTAATCCTAGCACTTTGGGAGGCTGAGAAGGGAGGATTGCTTGAGGCCAGGAGTTTAATAATCACTTGAGCACCATAGGAAGACCTGGACTCTACAAAAAAAAATAAAAAATTATCTCCGGGTGTGGTGGTGTTCCCCTGTAGCCCCAGCTACTCAGGAGACCTAAGGAGGGAGGATCGCTTGAAGCTAGAGGTTGGAGGCTGCAGCGAGCTATGATGATACCACTGCACTCTAGCCTGGACGACAGAGTAAGACCCCGACTCAAAAAAAAAATCAATAATGTGGTTAACATAGAGCTTTGCATATAGTAAATGCTATATGCAGTGTTTGATTTAAAATAAAAGATCCCTAAATACATTCTTTGTGAATTTCATGAGCCCTTCATTTTGCATTTCGCAACCAAGCTGAGTTAGAATCCAGCTGTAACTCTACTTCGCAAGTATGAGACAGGCCGCAGATCCGCATGAAGAGGAGAGAAGGCAGCACCCCCCCACCACCGTCTGAGACAGCGAAACCAGGGCATGGCCCCCTCGCCACCCCTGCAAGTGTTCAGTGTCTGCAGTCTCCAAAGGCTATTGCAAATATAGGGAGAGAGCCATGTGACTTTTAAATCAGCCACCACTCTGAGGGTGTGACACTTGAAGGGGAACCACTTTGCTCGGTTCATCATCTTCGGCAGGGATCATGGGAAGTGCAGGAGCGCTCGTGACTCCCAGATAGTGGAGAGCGCTGGGCTGGCTTCCCAGCCCCCTGGCTTCTGTTCTTTGCCTGGTCATCCGTCACTTGTGCTTTGAAGGCACACAAACAAAAAACAGCACCAAAAGCAGGGAAGAAAGGCCCCAGAGCTCCATGACTTCACAGACCCCTGGGTAAATGTGATGTCATGCCCACCCTCCCTGGCCATGCAGCCCCTGGGGACTCTCAGGGCCTGAAGCATCCATTTCCATCACTCATGTACACCGTGTGTGCCCATAGTGGCCCTGCAGGCCAACTCAGCCCATAACAGCCAATGGGGCTGCTCCTGCCGCTTGGAGTCAGGGTGACACCCAAGTCAATCATGGGAAATCACCCCAATGGACTGACAGCATGTCCACTGCAAACCGCTGAGACAGGAACCGCCTCTCATCTCTGTAGCAGGAGCCTGCGTTGCCACCCGGCTTCTGGCAGAGAAGCGGCACCCCCTAGTCGTCGAGGGGCCCAGCTGCTTCCTTAGGGAACGTTGCTGCCGTTTCCTGGGCGTTGCTAGGGGAGTGGTACCCAATACACACCTGATATCCCCACCTGCATCTCCTGAGCTGCTTGGATCTTGGAGCTGAATTAGGTTGGGTCTTGTCTTATGCGGGAGGGAGGACCATAGACTCTCAGCCTAAGCGGTGGTCAGACTGTCCTCACCTCGCTATTGTAACTTCTACTCATTGTTCGGGTCTCGGCAGAAACATTACTTCCCCCAACGAAGTTCTTAAGGGTGAAGTATAGTGATGTCTGCAGCTAATTTCCAAATAGCTCAGGAAAAAATTATATATATATACAAATACATACATATGCATGATTTTATGTATAATTATATATGTACATACAGAGAGTGAAAACGTTGCCAAGTTAACAGTTGGTCAATCTGAGTGTTTATTGTATTCTATGTACACTTTTTCTGTAGGTTTGAAAATTTTCAAAACAAAAAACTGGAGGAAGGAGTACCAGTCCACCCCAGCCCTCCCTCAGAATGCTGGAAATATCCCCAGTGGGGTTTGGCAGTGGAATTTGTTTTCTGCTGTGGCCAGTGGGCCTTAAATGTTGGGGGTGGGGTAGCTATTGGGGTGTGGTTGTCTTAGGACAGAGCAAGCAAATGTCCTGGGGGAGGGGGTGAGGTGCTTTGCTCCGCTGACCCGTGTTGTGGGAGGCCCCGAGTCACGAGTCCCTGTTTCAGGTGCTCACTCAGCACTGTCCTTTCCCGGCCAAAGTCCTCTCTGTGCACCGCTCCGGCAGCAGCCGTGGGACTCACCTTGCTATTCTCCCCCGCCTGCAGTCTAGTCCCCTAATTCCTAAGTATAGAATGTTCTGATGATTTATTCTTCATTACCTACACCTAGCACGTGTTCATTTAAGATGCCAGGATTACCTGGCCTTTGTTCACTGTTAACCATTGTTTGCTGTTAATGGACCCCCGAAGCACAGGCTCTCAGGGGAGCCACCCTCTAGCAAGCTAAGCTCCTTCCTGGATAAGGTTTGGCCAACTCTGTCTTCCTAGAGAAGTTTCTGGGCCTGACCACCAAGCCAGCTCAGAAGAGGGTGCCTAAGCCCCACCATGCTTTGGTCCCTATAGAATATTTTATGTCGTTTTGAAAACTAAAGGAGAGAGAACTAAGATGGTACCAGGTCCTTGGAGCAGAAACTCAATTTTGCTTCATGCAGGACAACCTTTAGAGGTGGGATTATATCCTCTCATTACCAATAAGGAAACAGGCTCAGAATAGTTAAGGCACTTGCCCAAGGTCACACAGCCGGGAAATTCCAGAACCAGAACTTCAACCCAGATCTTTCAGCTCCAAAGCCTGTGTTCTTTCCACTACCCCTTGATTAATTTTAAAATTTCCGGTACCAGACTCTTCTATCCATGACACCTGCCTTTCATCCTCAGAAAAAGATGAACATTGTTCAGAAGTTTTTCTAGCCTGAGCTCACTGCAAATTCACTTATTTTTGCTTTGTCACGTCTACTGGGTCCCCACCCGTAGACCGGGAAGTAGGTCATGGCTGCAGGGACCACGTGCTCTCGCTGATGCGAGGACTAGCCTCTGAGTGCGGGGCTGAGCAGGGGCCAGACCCTCTCCAGGAGCACCCCCTCCGCAGGTCCTGCTGGGATTTCACATCCTGGCCCTCAGAAGTCATCCCGAACCTTCTTGTTGTTGAGCTGTGCATCCTAGAATTTTCTGTCTGTGTGGCCGCTGTGTGTGTGGTTTTTAGAGAAAGGAACATTGGCATTAATGGGGAAATCGGTGGTCTGGGGAAAGACTCATCTTCACACTCTTGCAGACCTGTGAGTGATTGAGACTGGCTGATTATGGAGGCGGTTTCTCAGTTATGAAGTGCCCCTTTACAGACAGGAGTGTATCCAGCCATTTGACACCCAGAGCTGACCTTTTTATTTAACAGTCCCCCTTCTATATGACAAAATTATTTTCAGAAATAATCATGAAATGAAATGACTGCAGTAATGGCCAGAAAAGAAATACAGATAATAAAATGCTTCTCCTCTTGAATGCTATATTGCATCAAGATTTCTTATATAAAAAGTAAATATAGTATAAAAAAGGAAAAAACACAGTCTTTATTAAATAGTTTTTATATCTGAGTTGTGATCCTTTGCAGCCTGATGTAATGATATTTTATGTCCATCATTGTTCAGTTACTAATAAGTGAACTTTAATAAAAGGGAGACATCTATAAAAGTTGCCCACAATTTAGGAACTACTAAATCGTACCACTGATGTACACACGACATTATTTTCTTAATCGATTCTCTAATTTGAAACAATATCGTTCACAATTTAAAAAGAATAACTTTCCACTCAAAAAATATTATTCAAAGTCAGTAAAATATGTCAGATATGAGTGAAATTTGTACTTACCAAGCTAATTGCAGTTCACCCTGCCTCACTTTTAAATTTTAAACACAAATAAAAACTCCACGTGGTCGCCCCTAATGACAGAATCGAAGTAACTCAGCTTCTGTGTGTTTGTCTTTGTAGTCACTGTGCTGCCACGGTGCCTAGAACGTACTGCCTAGAACGTACTGCCTAGATGCAGGGACCTGTGGTCTCACAGAGGCCGAAGATGCAAACAGTGCCTGGAGAAGGCTGCAAACTCTGCACCGTTACCAAAACCAATGTGTGTGGCTGACTCCACGTATGTTGAGGCCGGCCGTTATAACTGGGAGTTCTCCAAATAAACTCCATGGAGAACACAAGGTTAACTTTTTAGAAAGGCTAATTTGAACCTTAAATTTGTATTATTAACACTCAGAAGTTGCACCAATTGTTTATAACTTAGGCCAGGAAAATATTTTTTCAGGAAGGATTATTTCATCACTGGCATTGTTTAGGATCACCAGCATGTGATGCTAATAAAAAGCAGGGTGGCTTTTAGTTGGTGTTATAATTGTTCTTGAACGCTCTACGGACAGTCCCCCTGGTCCCTCTCATTGTGTTCCGAACCCTGGTCCTGCTGGCGCTGAAGGCAGATTGCAGAACATCCCTGTCAGTCCTCTCAGGACTGGGGAAACTGAGGCCAAGTGCCATGCCATGCCTTGTTTGTTCAGGGAAGAAAGACTAGGCCACCTGCTGGGTCCCAGGTCTCTTGACCCTTCTTCCGGGCCAAGATGAAGCGGCTCTGGGTTTGAGTGCTCACTCTCTCAGCACTCCAAGTGTCTGTGCACATTAAAATCTTTTCTGATGGGTTTTTGCTGTTATATTTACTTTTTTTAAAAAAAGATAAGCAATAAAATGTTAGTTTTGAGAAGGTTTAAATGAACAATTGGTTTGAGCTAAATTCTGGTAGGTTTTCCTTGGGAGGAATGATATCATCGTCTCTAGTTACTTGTAGTTGACTTACTCTGAATCAAGAAAGAGGCTTCCATTTGTTGTTTATACCTTGACTCTTGGTTTGTTTCTTTAAGTTATGATCATTAGTGGTCATTAGGATTTTTAAATAGAGTATGTTGAATCTAAGTGATTTCCCCCGCCCCCAAGAGTAGTTTATATTGTGGGTTTTCATTTAACTTTAAAACATTTTTTGTTGGACAGCTGCCCAGATGGTATCATCAGCCGTTTGGTTGAGAAAGTGTGTCCTGCTGGCTCCTCTGTCACTAGACTTTTGCTTGCAGACAGCTAGTTAGAGACTGGAGTCATAGCACCAGCAGGCGTGGGCTTGAGCACGTAGCCAGGTCGATGTGAAGTCAGCACTTCTTGGAAGTACCGATACCTGCTCCCTGAGGCCGTGGTGCAAAGAGGTCTGCTCTGGGAGGCAGAAGCTAATTTCTTCCTGTGCCCTTGACTAGCTGGGTGACTTCGCACAACTTGCTTAGCCTCTCTGTTGCCTCGCCTACAAAGTGGGACCTTCTTTTCCTTGCCAGACAGAAGTTGGACCCTGGACCTGAGGCCTTTTTGAGTCTTTCTCCTGTAAGAAGAACCTCTGATCCTACCAAGCTTAACAAGCTCAGGTTAATAATTGGGAAAAGCAAAGGGGAGCACGTCTGTTTAGAGAATTATGCATGTTTTTGCCTTTCTCTGGCTGGAAAGATGTAAGAGCACCTGGGAAGGTAACTGCCTGCGGTCCCAGCCTTCCAGGACAGACCTCTCTGGGGAGGGCTGCTGTATCCAAGAGCCCCTCACCGGAATTTGAGTATCGACTACAGTGGGGTCTGCTGACCTTGACAGCTAATGATGTGCTGAGAACTGTCCCTCCAGAGGGGCATTTCCATTCCCCCGGGAGAGTCTGGGCAGCCCCCCGGGTGCTGTGATGCTGGCTCTTCCCTCATCACCCCCCCCCAACTGTTCCCCTCCCTCCTCGCTCCCCGGCCCCCTCATTCCTCTCACAAGGCTTTATGCAGCTACATCCTTTTCCAATGAGGAAGTTCTGGCCAGCGGCTCTCTGCAGCTTAATTATGTAACCTTCCACCACTCCTGGTTCAAGGATCACCCTGGAAAGGCGGTCAGAAGTGGGCACGCAGCCGGGGTCAGCTTACTTCCCATCCCCACCCCCTCGGAACTCGGAGGCAGTGCAGGAATTTGGACTCTACAAGAATTAACAGCTCACCGCTGGCCCTAGAGCCCAAACTTTAGGATGCCTGCTCTCCGTCCTTGTGGATTTCCAGTGAGCAGGCGCAGAGACAGCTGGTAGCTGCTGAGGTTCCTTACGGATGTGTTCGGGATGCTGGTTCAGGGCTCTTAGCTGGCTCCTGGCCTCAAGTCTCTCTGCTCTGGGCTCCTCCAAAATGTCTCATCTCTCAACCATCCCCCCTTTGCCTGGTGATGGCCTAGTCACCTCTCTAGCCTAGAGGAGGGCGTTTTGTCCCTCCAAGCCTGCTTTCCCCTTAGGTCTTAGTTCAAGTTCACTTTCTCCCCTGTGCACACACAGCCTCTGAGCACAGAGTCCATGGTGCATTTTGTGCATGATCCATAGAAAGCGGCTCCACACTTTATTATACAGCTGAAATATCTGAATCAGCTCCCAAATCCACCTCCCAGTGTGTTGCAGTTGACGAGCCTATCACTTAGGAGTCCACTTTTCTCTGTCCATTAATAATAGATGCTTCCTACAGCCCCAGCTTGGCAGCTTTGATTTAAAGTGATCTTAACTGAAGAGACTAATGGATGGGTCTGAATTTTTGCCTTTCAAGCACAAAGCATTGCTCTTAATTAACTGGGTTCTGTCTTTTGAGCGGGAAGAGGCCCTCTCCCAATTGCATCATTAACTGCCTGCATCTGGGCGTCTCCCAAAGCCGTCTCTTGTTTCAGGCCAATCCCAGGTGCGTTCCTGAACAGCCAGAAGGCTGCAACAGCTACATGAGCCACCTGAGAACACACAGTGTGCAGGTCTGGCATTGCACAGCGGTGTGAGAAGTCCCATCCCATCTCTCCACACCTGGGGGAGGACGGGTCTTCCATTTAATTCATGGTTCAAAGTAGAAAAGGATCCCCCCACCACCCCGTGCCCACTGCTAGTCTGCAAATATGTAGAGCTCGTCAGTTAGCTGTCATCAGTGTGGTGCGTATTCAAGGGCCAGACTCCCATTTGACTTACTTCCTCCTTCAGCACAGACCGTCACACCTTGTACTCCTTTACACCATTTCACTGTGCAGAGGTTGGGACCAGAGAAGGACCAGAGCTATGAAGGGAGAAGCCCCCTCCCTCCTCGGCCCTCCTCCATCCCTCTTTCTCCAGGAAACTGGCTGGTGCTGACAGGGGCGAGAAGGGAGGGGAGGCCCAGCAGGGTGTGGGGAGAGGAGGTGGCTGTCATTCTGGGCCCTCCATGTGCATAGCCAGACAGAGCAGGCCCTGTGGGCTTTTGTGCCATACAGCATGAGTGAAGAAAGGAGGGCTACCCCATGAAACAGGAGGCACTCTGGAGGCGAACAAACCTGGTTCAAAACCTGGCTCCATCACTTTCCCAGCTGAGGCCTTAGACAAGCACCTTCTTGGAGACTTTCAGAGCCATCAGCTGCAAAATGATGCTGTCAGCACCTACCTCGCTGGAGGGCAGGCTGGGGGAGGCGGAGGGGTAAATGGCACAGGGGCTTGCAGGACACTGCCACACAGCGGGTACACCATCCAAGTCCATTTCTTTCTTTCCTTCTCAAAAATCAAGTTGTCATTAATGCACTAGTCCACATTAATGAGCAGATTTAAAGAAATTACTTGTATTAGGGGTTTATTTTGCTGCTGTAATAAATTACCACAAATTTAGTGGCTTAAACCAATACCTATGTATTATCTTATAGTTATGGAGGCCAGAAGTCAAGGTGTTGGCAAGGCCGAGGTCCTTTCTGGAGGGTCTAGGGAAGAATATGTTTTCTTGCTTTTCCCAGGTAAATTCCTTGGCTCTCAGCCCTTCCATCTTCAAAGCCAGCAAGGATGGGTTGAGTCTCTCTTGAATGGCATCACCCTGATGCCAGCTCTTCTTCTTCCCTCTTCCCCAAGTAAGGACCCTCGTGATTACAGAGGGGCACCTGGTAGTCTAGACGACCTCCCTGTCTTAAAGTCTGCTGATTAGCAACCTTAATTCCATCTACAACCCTAGTTCCCCTTTGCCACATAAAGTAACATATTCACAGATTCTGGGACTAGGACGTGGACATCTTTGAGAAGGCTATTATTGTGTCTGCTGCATTGAATGCAAATTCATATTTTTACTTAATAGAAGATTTCATAATCTTTTAAAACAAGATCTGGAAGAGGTGGGATAAATAAGTAAGCTAGGATACAAATAATCTCAACTGTATTTGCTATTAGGTTGATGCAAAAGTAATTGTGGTTTCAGACTGGGAATTTTAAATCATTATAACTAGGCTCAGACACATCTTTATTAATCAAAATAGGAACCATTACAATCAGCACATTTTTGCCAACGGGAAATAATTTTGTTTATTCCTGTAGCATAAAAATCCGTGCTTTGGGACTCAACAAACTCTTAGAAAGAATTTTCTGTATCCTGCTGGTTGTGGAAGCATTTTCCCTGCAGAAAGTTGTCGAGATGCTTGAAGAAGTGGTAGTTGGTGGCAAGAAGTCAGGTGAATATGGTAGACGAGGCAAATCTTTGTAGCCCAATTTGTTCAACTTTTGAAGTGTTGGTTGTGCGATGTATGGTCAGACATTGTCGTGAAGAAGAATTGAGCCCTTTCTGTTGACCAATGCTGGCTGCAGGTGTTGCAGTTTTCGGTGAATCTCATTGATTTGATGAGCATACAACTCAGATGTAATGGTTTCGCCAGGATTCAGAAAGCTGTAGTGGATCAGACCAGCAGCAGACCACCAAACAGTGACAGTGACCATTTTTTGGTGCAAGTTTGGCTTTGGGAAGTGCTTTGGAGCTTCTTCTCAGTCCGACCACTGAGCTGGTCATTGCTGGTTGTCATATAAAATCCACATTTCGTGGCACATCACAATCTGAGAAAAGGTTTGTTGTTGCATACAGTAAGAGAAGACATCAAAACGACATTTCTTTTTATTTTTGGTCAACTCGTGAGGCGCCCACTTATCGAGCTTTTTCACCTTTTCAATTTGCTTCAAATGCTGAACAACCATAGAATGGTCGACGTTGAGTTCTTCGGCAACTTCTTGTGTAGTTGTAAGATGATCAGCTTCGATGATTGCTCTAAATTGGTCATTGTCAACTTCCAATGGCTGGCTGCCACATTCCTCGTCTTCAAGGCTCTCGTCTCCTTTGCAAAACTTCTTGAACCACCACTGCACTGTATGTTCATTAGCAGTTCCTGGACCAAATGTGTCATTTTGCAAGTTGTCTCCATTGCTTCATGACCCATTTTAAACTTGAATAAGAAAATTGCTTGAATTTGCTTTCTGTCTAATATCATTTCCATAGTCTAAAATAAATATAAAACAGACAACAAGTAATAAGTCATTAGCAAAAATAATAAAGTGAGAAATGCACATTAAAATGATGTATAACATAACCGCATTTATTTAAGAATGCATTCCAATATCAAATGGCAAATTTCAACAATGATAAAACTGCAATTACTTTTGCACCAACCTAATAATTCCCTTGGTCACATTGCACTTAATGTCTTATCAGATTTTCCTAACCAGCTCCTTTTGCAGCTGTGTTGCAGCATCTCATCACATTTTGTATTTTTTCACCTAGAACAAGCCTTTAAATCATTGGCTTGAGGTGTTCAGACATTCTTCGTTCCTAGGATGTTGCTTATAAATCAGCATTTCACGGCTCCCTGGAAAATGCCGTCCAAATGTCCAAATGGCAAGCCCTAAGAATGGAAAGGAAACGACAGTGCTCTTTAACTGTAAATGGGCTTCTATAAGGAGGTTTCTAATTATTCTCCTCTTTCTCTTGAGCTGAGGAATTGAAGTGTGAGTGGCAGGTTATCTGATTAACAGATAATCATGTGATGTGACTTCATCCTGAGCCTCCCAGGTCCAAGTCACAGAGCAGGCACACCCACTCTCCAAATGTCCCTGTGGCCACTTCTGGGGAGAACCCTGGATTTCATGCATGGCCTAATTGGCAGGGGGCTCTCTTGACATACCATGTTCCCTCTGAGCTTGTGACAGATTCTGATACTCTCATTTTCCTTCAGTAGAGAGAGGCATACTCAGTGACCTAACTCCCCTTGTCATATTTGTGCTCATTGTTTATGTAGCTTGAAGGAATCAGATAATTTTCCTCCCCTCTGTTTGGAAGCACAGATGGAATGCCCTAGAATTGTGCTGGGGACTCAAAGAGAAAAGGGAGTAGTAAAATCAATTAAAAGGGACAAAGCTAGCCTGTATGCTACAAGCTTTCTGTTTGTATGGCAAACACGTTGTGGTATTTTCTAAGCAAACAGAGAACTGCATTCAACCCGCGGTACCAAATGCGTGGATTTGACGCTGTGGGAAACGGTGGTTTGCTGCCTTACTCTGGGTATCTTCAGTGAAATGTCCACCTGGCTGCACCAATGACTCGCTGTGTAACCTTGAGCAAGTTACTTCCCCTCTCTGTGCTTTGGTGTCCCCATCTGTGAGTTGGGGATTCAGGACAGACCCTCCCTCCTGGGTCGTGGTGAGGATTTGATGAGTGACGCCGTGTGCCCACACATAGGAAGCGCTCAGATGATGTCACCATCATGGGTGCTATTGCCGGAGTCTGGAGCTCGTTCTGATGCCCAAGACTGTCGCCCACCCGGGCCAGGAGGCAGGAGGAGTCGGGCATGTTCAGCCTGGAGAGGAGAAGACAGCGGTTGCAGGATGGTTGAACCTGTGAAGCCCCTCTTGGGAGGAAGGGCTGGCGTGTTCTGTGTGGCTCCAGGAGCTGAGCAGGACCAATTTGCCAAAGTTTCGGGGACACAGTTTGTAGCCATAGAAAGAAAAACTTGCTGTCAATCAAAGATGACTAAAATAGAATGAGCCCCCTTGAGAGGAAATGAGCTCTCTGTCATTGGAAGGATTCCAGAAGAGCTAGATGACCACTTTCAGAGATATCGAGGGGCTTTTCCTTTAAAGTCCTTTCCAAGTTTGAGAACCCAGGATTATATTAATATAATTCTGTCTTAGCTGAGCAAGGCCACCCAGACAGATGCCTGGAGAACAAGTCTGTTTGCGGGGAGGGGGAGAAAGAGCCAAAATGGGAGAGACTTTGATGGCAAAGGTGACAAGTTCAGGGTCATTCCTGGTTAGCCCAATGCCCAGCAGACACAGCACTTATGTCTTATTTATTTTGGTCTCTTGAGGTTCACAGTATAGGAGAGGAACTTGAACCCCCTGCCCCATCACAGAAGAACAGACATTTTCTCCTATGGGCTGTCAGAGGTACGGCTGTTACCCAGGGAGCTGGCGTGGTCCATGCAAGAGAGCAGGCCAGCTGGCAGATTTGAAACAGCCTGTGAGCTATGAGCTTGGGAAGTGTTGGCCTTGATGTTGCTGCACCTCCTCTCCCATCCCATTAACCCACCCCCATCCCCCGCACACTCTGATCCAGCAGCGTTCCCTAGAGGCCTTCCTCAAGCCAGGTGTGTGGCCAGGTGCTGAAGACATAATGGTGAAGGAGGAGGTTATGACCCTCCCCAGGGTGTAAACATTCTAGTACCAGAGATGAGTAACCAGAGAGATTACAGCCACAAGTGTTCATTAGGGGCACCCTCGGGGGAGTTTAGCAGAGTCAGGGAGGGCTTCCAGAAGCAGTGTCTGCTTGGATGCAGCCTGCATGTTGAGCATCAGTTATTTAGCCAGACAAAGGAGAGGAGAAGTGGAGGACAGGGCTCTCCTGGCAGGGAGACCAGCACCTGCAAAGGCCTGGAAGTGAGAAGGTGGAGGGCTCAGGGTCCCACATGGCAGTTGACAAAGTATGAGGAGTGGGATTTAGTAAACATTCATTCTTCCACTTGTCCACTCATCCATGGAGCACCACCCCTGTCCGAGGTGCTGAGCTGTTTTCAGTAGTTAAAAAACTAAGCTCAGGAGTCTCTACCCTCAAGAAACTTACAGTCTAGTGGGGAATCCATGGGGTGCAGTTGGTGTGTGATGTGACAGGTACAATAGTAAAGACTGGCCCAATGTCCAGTGGAAGACAAGATGGTAACATGATTCCTGCCCATTATACTTTTTTTTTTTTGAGACAGCATCTTGCTCTGTCACCTGGGGTAGAATGCAGTGGCATCATCATAGCTCATTGTAGCCTCAAACTCCTGGGCTCATGCAATCCTCCTACCTTGGCCTCCCACAGTGCTAGCATTATAGGCTTGAGCCACTGTGCCAGGCCCCATTATGCTTTTCCTGGTGCCTCTCTGGTCCCTGGTGGGCCACAGCCCCACATTTGAGGCCAGAGCCTCTGCTCTTCCCAACCTGGGGCCATCCCCTCAGCAGAAGCTTCTGAGATCGCAGACGATGGGAAGCTACGTTTGTGGTTTGTTTGAACCCAGACTCTCCCCAGCAGTGAGGTTTGAGCCAAAGCCAGATGGGCAAGCGCAGAGATCTGTGTACAGAGCATTCTTCAGTGAATTGCTTTTCACTCCTGCTGGAAGACCGCAGACCCGGGAAGCCGAGGCCTGACCACGCAACTCCCCACCCACGGGAAGGTTGAAGGGCATCTCTATTTTTAGACTGGGCAAAAGAAAACAAATTTCAGTTGGAACCTCCTTTGCAACTTTTAAAAAATATCTTTATTGGGATGTTAATTTACATACTATAAAATTCCCCCACTTAAAGTTACAATTCAGTGGTTTTAATATTCCTTTATGATTTTGATAGTCATTCCCTGAGACGCTTGGAGGACCCAGAAGCCTCTGAGACACAAGGCAGGGAGGACAGGCCCGGCAGGCTCCCCACTTCCTGGGTCTCCTTCTCAGTGACTTCAGGCACTTAGACACCCCTCCGCCTGGGCCCCCAGGCGTTTTGTGGTGTTTTGTCGCTTTCCAAGTAGAACTTCATTTCCTATCTTGTCTACGTTCTTTCTGCTGCTTTCTCACCAGCTTTTTCTCTTCATCGGCTCAATTCTCCCTTCCTTCTCTCCAGGTATGTGACTGTAATTTCTGTTTCTGAAAGAAGCGTTGTCCAGGCCATCCTTTGGCCTTTCTGCCGGATAATGGACACTTTGCATTGAGCAGGGGCTGCTTTTCCTGAAACAGCGTTCCTGGGGCCCAGAACCTCCATGTAGCTTCTGGCTTTGTTTTCCCGCCTCTTCCCGATCCATGTTTCTGATGTGTCCATTTTAATGGACCCAGACCCACAGTGCACTGTGGGACAGCTCCCCGGTGCTGTATGAGTCTGTTGTGGGGTGTCCTGTATTGTCAAATGGGATGTACTTATTGCTTTTCATCAGATTGTAAACACAATACAGGTTTATAGAACAGTATAATGAGACTACAATATAAACACTAATAAGAGAAAATCTTCCTAATTGCACTTCTCTTCCCAGAGGGAGCCTCCGTTCAGCATATATCCTGTAGGACTTTTTGTCTGCACACGTACATATACACGTTGTTTTCTTGTTCATGAAAATTCTGTACATGCACACATTTCCGTGACTACTGTTTTCACTTGACGATGCATGGACCTCTCTGAGCCAGTGTGTATGTTTCTTCCTCCGTACAAGCAGTTGGCTTCATGCAGGGTGCACCAGGACATGGTTTTGGCCTTGTCCCCAGGGTGTCACGGGACCAGGGAATGATCTCACAGGGTCCACCATCTGCCCTGCCTGGCCGGAGGCTGCGTCGCGAGGGCCAAGGGGCACCACGTGTCATGGGTACTGTCAAACAAGAAGAGCCTTTAGAGACTTGCTGGTTCTCACAGTGTTTCTTTTGCTTCCTGGGCATTTCCCGGATTCTAGAACTAACTCCAGGCGCCTCTCCAAACTCATACTGGGGCTGGGGCATTATAATGCAAATCTAGGCAAAGCCTTCCCTGTCCTGGGATCCAGAATGGTGTGGGGCTCTTGCCCTGAGAAGCTGTCTAGTCTGAAAATGCAAACAGGATGCAGAAAGGTTTGGCTAAATTAACGGATAATAAGGTTTTGACATTAACAACCATAGGTAGCACTTATATAGCGTCTATTGGGAGCCAGCAATGGTTCTAAGCATGTATTAATTTATTTAATCCGCACATTTTACAAAGAAGACAGCTGAGGCTCTGGGAGGGCGAGTGACTTGCCCAACGTTGCACAGCTCGTAAGGGAAGGATTTGGAGTGGACCCCGGGCAGCCTGGCCCAACTCTGGCCCTGGTGCAAGCAGGCAGGAGTGTCCGGGCACCTCTGTCAAAGAGAGAATTCAGGGATAGGTGTGCTTGACCTGCCAGGGCACGTCTTATGTGTGTTTAGAGGACACTATTTATTTTCTGTCCTTCCAAGAGCGTGCTGCGTGCAGGCCGCCCATTACCGGCGGACAACTGCTGATTAGCAGTGGCCTCCCGCCATCCCCCGTCTCCCTGCGTCTCTCAGAGTATGTCCTCAGACTCAAAAAATAGAAGGGAAAACATCTTAGAAACTACCACCTTTCCTTCCCAATTCTCCCCTCCCCTCCCTGTCTTCCTTATTGTCCCCATTTAATGAAATGTCAGGGCAAAAAGAGCCAATTTCTGGCCATTCCCTGTGGCCTTTCAAACGCCTACCCCCCAGTGCTCCTGGGCATGATCCCAGCAAGCTGAGACTTTGTGTGGAAAGTTCCAGGCCCTCTGCCTCCCCAGTTCACCTTCCACACCCTCTCTGTGCCCACCGTCTGGTAGGCCTGAGCCCTGGGAGGAATGAGGAGTGGAGACCCCAGTTTACCTTCACTCCCTGATTTCTGAGACCCCCCCCAAATCCTCCTCGACTGTCCCCCTCTCTGGGCTGACCCGAAGCTGCCTCTCGCCTCTTCCTGCTGTCGTCCCCTCTCCACCAGGGCAGAAGGGACAGGCAACGGCTCTCATTTGGGCCCCTTTCTCCTCTTCCATCTTCAGAGGTCCCCTTACTCCTCACTCGTGCCGTGATGACAGTGCGCACATCAGTCTAGAACGTCACAGTGCACTGCAGTGCTGTCGTCCGCATGCAGTTTCTCGGTGACCTTCACAGCCACCCTGTGAGACAGGTATGTCATCATGAACCCGCAGTTCAGAGAGGGCGAGCACCTGGTCCAGCATCGCCCAGCTAGTGAGTGGTCCCCATGGAGCCTTGAACCCAGGGCTCGGGACTCCATTCGGGTGTCTTTTCCACCCACATCCATGGAGAGATCTGAGCTGGGAACGAGTGTCCCTCAGGGAGATTTGGATCCGGTGCCTGTACCTTGGAAACCAAGGGCTCGGGGAGCCCAGCCATTCCTTCAACTGACAAGGCTGGGCTTGTGCATTCCGGGAAAGGGCTGGGGCCGGGTGGCCTCTCGGCGCACCTGTCGGGGTGGATACAAACATGGCATCTCCAGACCATGGGGCCTGGCTCCATGGGAGAGCCCCAGATTCGAGGGGAAGCCACACAAGGAACCTTCCAGGTTCATCTTTGGGCCTGGGTGCAGGGTGCAGGGTGGAGCATGACTCCCCAGCCCCCGCCGCGAGCATGAGGCCGTGCAGCGTCGGCGACGAGCATGCAGAAGAGGACAACGCAAGAGCTGTTAATCAGTGCCAGCGATGGCTAATGGAGGAGCAGGTGCTTCCAACAGCCCGTAATGGGCTTCGGTGAGGGGCCCAAGGGTGCCTCTGAGAGGCCTCGCGGTGCCCAGAGGTGCTGCTGAGACAAGAGCCAGACTGCGAGAAGCCATTCATCAACAGAGATCACACGACATGGCTCGGCAGACCCACAGTCCCTTCCAGCCCTCGCTCCCAGCAAACTCCCCATTTCCAAGCCGAACTCGCCAGCAAATCACCACACGCCAGCTCTGCCACTATCTCCGGGTCCACTGGAGGCCCCTCAGCTGCTCTGTGCCTTGGTTTCCCCAGCTGCAAATGGAGCGAAGATGGCCCGTGTACCTCACAAAGGTGCAGTTGGAGCGGCTCCTCCTGCGGTAGGGCCTTGAGTGGGGCTTCATGGTTGGCAGGTGGAGGGCTCCAAAATCCACCCAGTGTCTCTGAAGACAGGGACTGCAGATGTGAAGTCACCGGTGTCCTTCCTCAGCCCCGGCAGCTGAGCATCAGTGTGGAAAATGGGGCTAAGACAGTAACGGTCCCTGCTTCACGTAGGCGGAGAAGCAAACGGTGCCTGGCTATAGGAATATTCACCCTTGTTATTAAGGGAAGATACTCGTGGCTAGAGAGGGGAGGGGAGGTAGAGCTGGCCCCCTCCCCCCAGCACATTTAAGTAAAACGTGGAGTTGGTCTGTGGACCTTTTGCTGCCTGTGTGAGCTGGAGGGCAGAGACCCCTCCCAACAGTGACGCTAGAAATTATACCCACTGGAGAGCAGCCAGACGTTAAGACAAAGCTTACTGATATCAGCATCCGGTCAGGTGAATAAAGTAGGCTACAGGATACCTGGCGTCATATGGTCTCATTTAGGGAAAGTTGTATATGTACGTAGGAGAAGTGTCTGCAAGAATGTTCCCCAAAATGTTAACAGTGGCTAGTTCGCTTTTTTCTTGCACATTTTTGTATTAAACTTTTAAATAATGACTATGAATCACTTTTATAAAGTATTATAATATATTTTCTCTAAACAACCTCTCCCCCGCTCCCTTAAAGAATAAGAGTGGTTTGCCCAAGAAGAGCAATTTTTTGCTCTGGTTTTCTTGGCTTTGACATCTGTGTAAACTCGTCATTCATCAGGGGCTCTGAGTTCATGGTATTCATTTCAGGTTGGATTAAAGTGGTGACCAGGGACGTTGGGTGCCACTGAGGGGGACAGTGTCTCACACTGCCAATGCTGTCCTCACTGAAAGCCGTTCCCTGATCAAAGACTTACCAAAAAGAGGGTCGGAGAAAACAAAGGCATGGCAGATTTTATAAGCACTATTGGGCCATACCAGTGGTTACAAAGGAGGAGAGAAGCTTTTAGTTAAAACAAACAAACAGAAACCTTAACTGAAAACCAGAATTGTAATTTGTCATGGAATTGAAGTAACGATATTTAAAAGAAAATAAAACCACTCAGAATTGTCCTCTCAGACACAAGCAGAATTTTCTTACGACGGTGGCACTAGCCAGCTGACATCAGCCATGACACAGCCGTGTGCACACAGCAGCCCCACCTCCTCCCACAAAGCGGCCCTCATTCATGCTTTCATACAATCGGTGATTATTCACTTAGGGTTGAAGCCCGGAATTATTCCAGCTGCTTCTCACCACCCCAAGCCTTTCTTCTCTGTGTGTCCCTTCTCTCCATTTAGTTTGGCAATTCTGCTTGAAATCTGGGTCTTTTATTATTAGTGTTCTGACTCAGTTCTAGAACATTCTGTGGTAAGCTGTGATGTGATGTGACAAGCTCACACTTCAGAGCTCCTCTGAGGCCAGTCTTACCAAGCACCTCCCTGTGCCTGCCTCCTCGGGGTGCCAATTGTAGGAGGTGGCAGAGAAGAGAGGACACAAGAGGAGATGCGGCTATTTCTCAGACACTCACTGTTGGGGAGGAGCCATCACAGAAGAACTCTATAGCACCCAGACTTGCCAAGATCCAACCCTTTCACAAATCTTTATATCTTAAAAACAACTGGACCGTAAGCATCAGAGATTAGAGTGTAAATAGGGAGAAAGTTCTCAAAGGAAACAAGAAGCTTTGGTTGGGTTGAGTCTCCTTCACCATGATCAGCCACTGCTTGATTTTAATCATTGTTATCAATTGGCTTCACAGGCCCCTTCCCGCGCCAGGCTGCCGGGGTTTTGAAACCTGGCTCCATTACTGTGTGAACGTATTCAACTTTTCTGTGCCTCGGTTTCCCCAGACGTAAAAGCAGGCGTACTTACAGGCTGTCGTGTGAATTAATACGGGAACATGATTGAAACATGGTTCCTGTCAGGATGAGGAGTCCTGTTTTCCACCTAAATGCTCTGGCAAACTCGTGGTGGTGCAGAAGTGACCAGAGCGAAGGGAAGACAGGATGCAGAAGCCAAAAGCAGCCTTTGAGAACAAAGTTCATTTTAAGGTTATTTTTGGATTCTGGGTTTATCTTACTTGATCTTCAGTTATCTGGCAGAGATCCATTTAGGAGGTTTTTTTTCTGTTTTTTAAAAAAAGTAATAGCTCTATTGAGATGTGATTCACATGCCATAAAAGTCGCCCTTTTAAAGTGTTGTCAGTATAGGCACAAGGCTGTGCAGCCACCTCTGTTAGCTAATTCCAGTTTGGGGGCAAACGCGACCGTCCCTTCTGTGGCCTCGCGGGCGGTGGTTCCGCTGAGTCACGGAGTCCCTCGTCGCGGCTGCAGGGCAGGCGTCTGCCGCCCCCTAGCGAGGGCCGCGGCTCGGCCGGAAACACCCCGGGCGACCGGACCCGGGAATTGACTGGAAGCTCTGTCCGTCATCCGTCTCCAGCCTGGACTGTGCCCTGGTGCGCCCGGCTTGGGGCGCGGGGAGCCAGGCGGAGGGAGACCGGCCAGACTTGACTCGGGCTGTCCCTTCACTGCCCACGGGGACTGAGCGGTGACCTTAGACTCCCCTCTCACAAGCCAGTGAGGTGCCAGCATAATACAGTAGCTTTGAGGTGGTTTTTAGCACCAAAAGATCAGAGTTCAAACCTTGCTTGGTCTTCCTAGCTGTGTGACCCTAAAAAGGTTACTGAGCCTCTCTGAGCCCCGGTTTATAAATCCTTCTCTCGGGGCTGTTGTATTGCAGAGGTCCTCTCTGTGACAGCCCTGACCGTGGAGGGTGCATCCTCCAGGCTCAAGTAAACAGATGCTATCAATAATCCAAAACTGCCCAAAGGGTGTGGGATGGCCTCCCTCCCTCACCCAAGGAACTTTCTAGAACCTGATTTACTCATCCCCAAACCGTATTGCCTTCAGCAAGAAGGTTAGAAGGAATAGGAAGGGTGGCACAGGTGGAGGAAGACCATTTGGCCTTCACCTCCTTCCAGCAGGAAGCAGCCAGGATCAGGGGAAACCTACGAA
>VBSM01003215.1:11688589-11720150 GCA_008086735.1 Cheirogaleus medius | reverse complement strand
ATTTTTTTTTTTTAATTGTTGCAGAAATACTGGAGACACCTGAGGAAGGAGTCTGCAAACTGTGGCCCACAGGCCAAATCTGGCCTTGAGCTAAGCATGGCTTTTACATTCTCAAATGGTTAAAAAAAATAAAAACAAAAAATAAGAATAATATTTCATGACACGTGAAAACTGTATGAAATTCTAATTCCAGTGTCTACAGGTGAAGTGTTATCAGCTCGGCCGTGCTGCTCATCCGTCAGCAACGGCCACGTTCCCGCGACAGCCGCCACACCGAACGGCCTCCGCAGGGACCATGTGGCCCTCAAAGCCTCAAATACTTACTGCCTGGCCCTTCTCGGACAACATTTGCTGACTCCTGACCTGAAGCTGAAGGGGATACTCTCCTCTCCTTTGAAAAGTCCATTAAAAATAAAGATTCATTAAAAAAAAATTCAAACTATAATGAAAGTTAAGGAGGGCAGGAGAATAAATTTTCTAGAGCTTATTAAGGCAAATGAATCACCGGCTCGTAAAGTGCAGCAGGGGTTGGGATTCTTCTCTGGAGCAGAGATCGTCTCGAAACAGAACCCACCCGTGTCCAGCTGCTGCTGTGCCCTCTGCCGTGTCACCTCCACCCCCTGTCTTCCCAGCCCCCACCTCTAATGTAATTCTGGACAAGATAGTGAGACCTATCTCTGCAAAAAACAAATCAGCCAGGTGTGGTGGCGCATGCCTGTAGTCCTAGCTACTTGGGAGACTGAGGCGGGAGGATCCCTTGACCCCAGGAGTTGGAGGTTGCAGTGAGCTATGATGACACCACGGCAGTCTAGCCTAGGTGACAGAGAGAGTCTCTCGTCTCAGAAAAAAAAAGGAAGGTATGCGTGGATGTGGTTTCCCACGGGCTCTGTGGAGCTGCAGCAGCGTCCTAGCTGGGCTGCTGGGGCAGAGGGTGTGTGTTGTTCAGGTCCAAAGCCTCACGCCCCTTCCTGGCCTCTTGTGGCACTTCTCAGCCCCCTGGGAGAGTCACCCTGGAACGCACACCTGAGGGACCTGGTGGGTGCAGGTGAGGTGAGCGGAGGCCACAGACTGACTCCGGGAGTCCAGCGAGCTCGGGGCTGGGGGAGTCAGGACACCCCCAGCGTGGGTCAGGATTTGCTTTGGACACCAGTTGCCATCTGATCGAATAATCCCTTTGCTCCTCCGTGCCTGGTTTTCCTGAGGAGAAATGCCTTGCCGATGCCTGTCCTCTCCTGTCTGGTCCTACCCTCGCCATTTAAAATAAATAAATAAACTACTAGTCAGCAGCATTTATTTTTTAATGATGTGGAAAGAAAAGAAAGCTGGGACTAATAAGTCAGGCCCACCAAACCTGCCCCAGGTGGTTTTGAACGTGACGTCGGTGAATTACACCTGCCCAGAGCATAAATATCACTTTGGCCGGGATACAGAGTGCAGGCTGAGGCTGGGCGTCTGACTGTTTAGAGAGGAGAGTAGGTGAGATCCACCTGCCGTGAACCAGGGCACCCCCGTTCCCCCTGCCCCCCATTCCACCCCGACATTCCTTCAAACTCACCCCTCCCTTCTTTCCCCAGGTGAGCCTTGACCCGGGATGGCTGAGCCCCGCCAGGAGTTCGACGTGATGGAGGATCATGCTGAGATGTACGGGCTGGGGGACAGGAAAGATCAGGGCGACTACACCCTGCTGCAAGACCAAGAGGGTGACACGGACCACGGCCTGAAAGGTTAGTGGACGACCCGCACAGCAGGCCCACGGATGACAGCCCACTTGCTTTGGCGAGGGCCAGCAGGACGGGTTTGTATGCAGATTTGTACAGGAATTTGAAATACGTTATTGTCTTAGATTGTCAATACAGTGAAGCCTCATTAATGTGAATGAGCCAAAATAACCGAAAAGGTGAGGCTATTTGAAATTTACATATCCAAAGGAGAGTTTGCCACTCGAGTGAACACAGTGTGACAAAGACGGCAGGGCCCTTGTCGGTCTCACAGTCTCACAAATACAGGGTACGAATACAGGGTACGGGAACTCTCTTGAGTCTTTAGCCACACCTGGTAGCCTATAAGTCAGTAGTCTTCGTCAGCATGTAAAATATGTGGCAATAATGCATTATTTGTTATCTCTTCCTTAAATCAGGCCTGAATGGCCCCTATTGGGCAAGTGTTGGCTGGCTCTGGGATTCTTACTATATCCACATTAATAAACTGCTTCCACTTCTAAATATTCTATAATAAGGTCTTTTGGCCAGATGGATGTGGCCTTGTCCTCTCCCCTTCCAAATGAGTGTGTTTTGTTTTACTGCCATTGTGTTCGGGGAGCCCCACGGAGCACGCACTGCCCCTCACTCGCCCCGGGAGCGCCACGCTGGCCTCAGGGTGCTGGGTTGTGTTACAAGGAGCTGTTTTCCCCACGAGGTTGCTGGCGGCCGGTGTTCCAGGAGCAGCCCACGATGCCACCCAGTGCAAGGACTTGGTCCCTGCCTCTGGACCCGTTTCTAAGAAGACAAAGTGGCAAACAGTCTACTTTTCTCTTTCAGTGCTAAAAATAACAAAACACTTTGCAGCCCGGGCGGTGGGGTAGTGAATAGAAGCCTCGGAGGTCCAAGGTGGGGAAGGACCTCTGCTGGGTGCGTCTATCCAGGAAGATCCCTGGAGGTGGGGTCACTGGGCAGCCCCTGGGAGTGGGAAGCTGGGACCCGCGGCTGTCCTGCAGGCACGTGGAGCAGCCGCCCCCACCGTGGAGAGGAGTCAGGGCTTGCTGGGGGCCTCGTTTCAAAGGCTCATTTCTGTCTGTTGACGCAGGGAAAGTGTTGGATGAAGAGGAACTTGGGAATCTGAAAAGGGGGTGCAGGTTGTTGGCGGGAGGCGAAGGAGGATGCGCACACTGGCACACTGTGCGTGGATGGTGTTGCTCAGGGGCCCCAGAGGCTTGGGGAGAGGGGAGTGAGGGAAAGGGGGCTCCAGCCCAGCCTCCCTGCCTGGGGCCCATCAGCACGAGGGGGTGGAGATGAGCTGCCTCCATGCAGCAGAGTGGCTGGAGTTTCAATCTCTTTTCCTCTCCCCTCCTCCCTTCGCCTCCCTTCCTCCTCCCCCCACAGGTCTCCCCTGCCCTCTGCCCCCCTGATGCCCAGGGTGTGTTGAAGGGGGGGTGGCGCCCCCAAGCCTCAACCCCAAAGCTTAGCCTTTCGGAACCAGCTGCGTCCTGGCAGGGTGGTGCTGCTGGGGGAGATTGGGGTTGGGGGCCAGGTTCTGCTTCTTTTCCTGACAAAGACCCCAAGAGCCCCTCACAGGTACGCAGGACAGAGCACATGTGTCCACCCGTGTCCATGTCTGTTCTGCATCGTTATTAGTAGCGTTTTCACTTTCAAGTGCCCGATTCAGGTGATAAAGTAGATGGCCACCCTACTTATAAGGGAACGGAACTTCTCAAACCATCGACTACTGTGTGTTCATTAGCCACATCATTCCCAAACACTTCGTTGCTATTCCCAGCTGTCTGCACTGCATTGGTTCCACAGTGGAATTCATATTTGAAAATAACACCAAGTTTTTACTTATTCATGGTCACAAAAATTGCTCTAAAAAAAATTTTTTTTTTTTTTGAGACAGAGTCTCACTCTGTTGCCCCGGCTAGAGTGCCGTGGCGTCAGCCTCACTCACAGCAACCTCAAACTCCTGGGTTCAGGCAATCCTTCTGCCTCAGCTTCCCAAGTAGCTGGGACTACAGGCATGCGCCACCATGCCCGGCTAATTTTTTCTATATTTTAGTTGGCCAATTAATTTCTTTCTATTTTTTAGTAGAGATGGGGTCTCGCTCTTGCTCAGGCTAGTTTTGAACTCCTGAGCTCAAACGATCCGCCCACCTCGGCCTCCCAGAGTGCTAGAATTATAGGCGTGAGCCACCACGCCCAGCCTCTAAAAAAATTTTTGAAAGATAATCACAAGCCAAACAGTGAGTGCATTTGAAAGACTGAAGATGTACCTTCACAATAAAAATAAAACAAGAAGTGTCAAAGTGAAATGTCAGAGATATCAACTGTCAAACTTAGTAATTAAGGGAATCGGACATTTCATACTTAATAACCTAAATATTATGTTGTAACAAATGTCCTGTAATAATGTAAGATGTTAGCAACAGGGGAAACTGGGAGTAGGGTGTATTCTCTGTACTGTCTTTGCAAATTTTCTATAACTCTAAAACTGTTCTAATGCAAATTTTAAATTGCTAACCTTCCTTCTTTAAAATTGCTGTGAAAGGCAAGAGTTTGAAAATAATTTGCTTACCCAAGGAATATACTTCCCACAAAAGCAAGTGATACCTAAGAGGTTTTCATAGTTCTCATCGAATTAATTCTTGCTACTGAGGGTTTAGAGTGAGCTGTTTTTATATAGGGAGTGGCAGGTTTGACTTGGCAGAAGGTGTCACTTTACTAGCAATATTTTAAATAAGTGACAGAACACTATTTTGAATAAAGAAACCGCATGTTAAATACCAGAATAAAGAGTATCTAAGTGGTTGCTAGAAGTTGAAATAGGAGTGGATGCCGCCCAAGAGAGCTGCAAAGTGGGTGAAAGCTGGTTACTAATGAATTAAAAGGTGTTGATGGGTTAACCTGTTACACCTTCCAGATAAGATATTCCAAAGAGGCTATTTCCTCCCTCCTTCCCTCCCTCCAAGGAATTTAACAGGATTAATGCAAATGATGAGGATGTCAGGCTCAGGGGACAGATTGAGAGAATATAAATTCCCCTGTGCCCCGCAATCCAGGATGGTTAATAATAACAAAAGCCAGAAGACAGTCTGCATGATGCTGCCTTGCCATTTGTAAAGCTGTCTTGAGGCTCGTTGCAGGTGTTTGCAAGCTCCAGGACCAAGGAGCTGTGTGTGTGCTGGAAGCTTGTTTAGAGTTAGCAGTTCTTTGTCGGGATGGGCACAGCCAGGGCTGAGTGTCCAGGGCTGGCATTTTAACAGAGTTGAATGGGATATCTGATCTCGCAGTGCACCTGAACTCCAGTTGCCTTTTCTTTCCATCCTCTCGTTCTGCTTTGTGCCCCCATCCTGAAACTGATGCTAGGGTTGCCCCTACCCCAGATGGAGTGGCTTCTTCCAAGTCCACCAGAGCCTCCCTGTTGCCCAAGGGACATCTCTCCCGAATGCCCAAGCCACCCCCAAAACCTAACAAGTCAAAACCAAGCTCAGTCGCCCCCATCCTGGGCCATTCCTGGTTTCTCTGCTGTTGCTGGTGGTACCATCAACTAGTCCTCCATGACCTTGGCCAGTTCCGCCCATAACACTCGCAGCACCGGGGACCTCACCCGTTTCCGCCCAATCCAGACCTCCTCACCACAAACCTTGGTTTTGTAACAGTGGCCCTGTGGCCTGTACACACCCCTCCCTTCCTCCTGTCATCCAGCCAGGGCCCAGAGCCATTCCTTAAACCAGGGCTCAGCACGGTACGCAGGCCACACCGGGTCCCCAGCCTGTTTTGTGCGGCTGGTGAGCTGACAATGGCTTTTACTTTTCCTATGGCTGAAAAGAACCACCTGTGGCTTCCATCCTCGACTGTCTCCAGGTTCAGGAAGGCCAGAGGGAGGGAGCAGGGCACAGAGAACGCCTCCCAGCTGAGCACCTCCCGTCCAGGTGTTTTCCTGGACGTCCTATCCAGTGACGTCCCCTGACATCTCATCGGCCACCCTTGCCTGCCCAGGAGGCTGGACGATGCGGCCTTTTAACTGGGCACAGATAAGCCCGTAAAATGACCAGGGCCGATTGACTCCTGGTGGCCAAGGTGCCACAGGGGAGGGCACAGTTCAGTCCTGCCAGGAGGAGGAGGTGGATTTCCTCATTTCTGTTAAGCCAGCAAAAGCCGCCTTACCAAGGTCATTCATGCTGGAGGGTGTGACTGTCACCCACTGTGGTCATTTGGGCCCCTGTTACCCAGCTTTGAATTCTGAAAGGACAGTTTTCTTGTAGGTCCCACAGCCAACATTTCCAATGTAACTCACAGCTCGTTGGTCAGTCCGTGGAGATCTTTCTGTGAAAGGAGCCGGGTAAGGTCCAGACGCGGCAAATGTCCGGGTAGAAGCCCGCACCGCGCCTGCCCTGGGCCCGTCCTTTTCCAAGGGAGGAGTTGGCTCTCGAATGTTTTTCCAGGTGTTGACTTGTCGTTCATTAATAGCAAGGACAAAGCAAAAGGCTCCCGCGTGTCCCTGCTGTCCTGTCCCTGCTGCCCATTTGTCACTAGAAGAGCCTTTTCCTCAGCTGGAACCACTCGCTGGGAAGAGGCGATTTCTCCTCTCACCCAGGAGCGAACACACGTCACCTGCGTCTTCGCCCAGGACCCTGGCGTGGGGCGGTCGTGCTGGCGTGGGGGGTGGGGTTGGTCCCCTCTGTGGTTTTATCATGAGGCCACGTTCCACCTGTCCGGGTTCCACGCTGAGGGATTTGCAGTTCCAAAAGACACTGCTCCCAAGTACCTCCTGAGGTTCGGGGGGCCGGGAGAGGCAGCCATTCTGAGGGGCTCCTTGTGTGTGTTCCAGAGTCTTCCCCGCAGAGCCCCGCCACCGATGACGGATCTGAGGAACCCGGCTCTGAAGCCTCTGATGCTAAGAGCACTCCGACGGCCGAAGGTGGGGCCTCCCTCCTCTCACGGCTCCTCCACGCACCAGCCCCGCTTAGCCATGCTTTGAGCGCCCTTCGGCCCTGCCCCCTCCCCTCTGGCTGAGACACGCGCTCGCTCGCTCAGGGCTTTGCAGGACTCGCTGCGGAAGCCAAGCCCCACCTGGTGCCAGGTGTGGGTGCCTCCATCACGGCTCTGCGCACGGCTGCACAAAGCCCCCGTCCGTGTCGACTGTCCCCCTTCACCCCTGCAGAACCCTCCACCTCACTCTCCTTTCTCAGGGCCGACAGGTCCCAGAGCAGCCATTTGCTGAGGGAAGGGACAGGTCAGTGTACACCTCCAAGCCCACCCCTCCGGACAGGTCTTGGTTTAGTATCATCCTTCCTTTCGGGACAGATGGTCTGGGTATCTGGACTTTGGCCATCGCATTTGTTCCAGAACTTCTTTTAACTTGTCCTCTCCAGACATTTGGTATCTAGGTGTTTGTGAAGCGCCTCGTGTATTTCCTAATGTGATCCTCAGTCCTGGTTTCAAGCACCTTCTCTTGCTTCCTGTCTGTGTCAGTCAAGACTGCATTTGGCTGCAGGAAACAGAAAACCCAGCTAACTGTGTCATATCCATGAAGACGTCTGTTTGTCTCACATAACAAGATAGGCAGCAGCTCCCCAGTGTCATTGGTGCTCTTCTAACTTGATCTTGGCATCCTTAGTGGTTGGATTGCTGCCTCATGGTTGCAAGGTGGCTGCTGCACTTCCAGGCATCACATCTACCTTCTAAGCAAGAACAAGTAGCAAAGCAGAGTGGCCAAAAGGGCCCTGAAACCAAATGTGTTCCCTTTTTATTAGGAAAGCAAGAATTTTCTTGCAAGTGGCAGACTTCCCCTTATGTCTCATTGGCCAGAACTGGGTCTTATGGCCACCCCGGCCGCAAGGGAAGCTAGGACATTGAGCATTTTGCTTGTGAGCCTCTTTAGTAGAAGAAATCAAGGGAAAAGGGCACTGAGAATGGCTTTTGAGTCACTTGTCTACAGTATCTGCCCCTCCATCTCCCCGTCCTTCCTGAGGAGGTTCAGGGTTCCATCCTCACCATTTCTCCAGGCCCGCGTGCTATTTGGGGTGTTACATCTGTCTCAGGCCCAGCGTCTCCCCAAGCATCCACCTTTGGGTTAATTCAGAAAGCGGCTGCCGAGTGCCTGCCCGTGCTTGGTATAATGGTGCGTCTTTGGAGGATGTGGCAGGCGTGGCCCTTACCCCTGAGGTTCTTAGCCTAGCAGGGACAATATCCAGGCCAAATTCTCTTGCTTAGAGCCGGTGATGCAAGACATTTCCTGCTCGTCTTGTCAGGACAGTTTTGCAAATTGCCTGCCACCCTGAGAAAGTCCTGAAACACTAAGCCAGACCTCATGCCAGCCTAAAACCTTGGCTTCCGCGGCTCCATCAACGTAATTCTGGAAGAATCTCCCAACCAAGTCTTGCCACGCTCTGGACCCCATGCCTGTGTCGGCCCCGGGGCCTTGGCTCTGACCCGCAGGGAAGGGAGCCCTGTTGGGCTGGGCTCTGCCCGGCTGCTCTGCCTGCACTTGAGACGACCACAATTAAAACGTCCTTCATTGGCTAAGCTTACTTAGGCTCTTGGAAAGCCTTCAAACTGACAGCTCCTTATGTTTGCCCGGAATGGCCTGGGAGTGTGCCAGGGCCTTGCTCGGGAGGCTCGCTGGTTTGGAAGTGTTCACCTTGCTGAGAGATTGACAGCAGCCCCTGGTGGCAGATCTCTACCTCCGGCCATCCAGTGTCAAGTACCCGACCGTGGACAGGTCTGGGCCTGGTCGCTGCCATGCAGGGGACTCCACACTTCTTAATGGTGGGTCACGGGCTCGGGAGCAGGGATCAGAGCTGGAAGAAATCTGGGAGATCACCTAGAGATGACACTCCCCTTTTACAGATGAGGAGACTGTCCAATCAAAAAGGACAAAGGACTTGCCCAAAGCCTCTCAGCAAAACCACAGGCCCTAAGCCCAGAGTCCCTTCACTGTCTTAGTCCCAGCCCCAGCCTCCCTCACTGCCTTAAGCATCAAACCGCAGTGAACAGTCACCTGGTTTTCAATATTTCTTCTTTAAAAACTCCTGGGACCATGCCTGGGAGTCCCTTTCCCTGCAGCCACATAAGGCTCCCCTGGCAGATGGGCGTCGCGAGCTGGTGCGGCTCAGAGCTGGTGCGGCTCAGAGCATGCGAACGCGCTTCCCGGGGACGCGGTGGTCGCAGAGCGGGGCTGGGGCCGCCTTGCGGGGCTGCTTTCTTGCATGTGGCTGATCCCCTCCTGCCCCTCCCTGCCCTGCTCCCGCACAACAAGCAAAGGTGAGGGGCTGGCGCGGCCTGTCCTGGCCCCTCTAAGGTGATTCTTGGTGGTTCCAGACGTGACAGCGCCCTTAGTGGATGAGAGAGCCCCCGGCCAGCAGGCTGCTGCCCAGCCCCGCATGGAGATCCCAGAAGGAACCACAGGTGAGGGTGCTCCCCAGAGACACCAGCGATGAAGGCCCCGAGGGGTGCCCAGCCGACCTGCTGCGCTCCGGTCGTCCTCATGGGAGGCAGGACTGTGGGCAGAGGCGGCTTCTGGGAATCTTGGGTTCTTAGGAGCTTGGCGCCTTGGTGCCCTGTTGCTTCTGTGGCTGCCTGCCAGCCTCCCAGGGCTTAGGACCTTCCGGATTCCTTCTAGACTCTCCTGTTCTTGCCTGAGTCAGCGCGTCAGCTCCGGAGAGTTCTCTGTGGGGTTTTCCGAGGCGGCAGGGGCAGAGCACACCTGAGGTCAGTCACACTCCGCTCGGACTCTGCCCCCAGTCAGGGTCCCCTCCCAGGGAGTGGCTCACCCCTGGGAGCACCCGAGCGCGCAGCAGGGTCCCGATGGCTGAACCACACCTTTTGAGGATCTTACTGGGCCGTCCGGGAAAACTTCAGAAATGTGTGATCCAGCATCCACTTCTAGGACTGTGTCACCTTTTCAAATATACCTGTGTAGAACGGGCACGAGGAGAGTGTCCTGTCAACATGAGTGACGGGGAATCAGTGGGACAGGGCTCGAGGCTGCAGAGTCCCCCGAGGGCTGCCCATCGCCTGGGGCCCAGGAAGCACCCTTGCAGCCTGGAGCTCTTAGTGTCATTTCCTTCACGTCCTCATCACTGCACTTACGTAAAGACTCCCGCCGTTGATTTGGTGCCCATTTGCCCAACAAGAAATGCAGAAGAGCCCTAGACAGGATTGCACCAGCATTGGAGAGCAGGGAGGATGTCCCCAGGCAGCAGCTTTGCTTTCCTTCCTAAAGATGGAGCTCCCGGCAGCCATCGGGGACGCCTGCAGCTCCGTCTCGGGCTCTGTGTGCTGAAAACGCCACCGCAGGCGAGCAGCACCCCCACCATGCCACCCTAGTGCACTTCTGCTTTGCGAGTTGATCAGCAGTGACGGGATGGGTAGAGGGCACGTTCTCCAAGCTGGGCAGAGCGTGAAGGACGTTTGAAGGTTGCAGAACGACTCACGGGGTTCCATGAGATCACGGGTGACTTGGTTTTATCTCCTGCTGTCCCTTTGCAGTTTTTTCAGTGAGGGAAGTTCGTCCCCTGCCTGGGATGAAAACTCAGGCAACTCTTGGCATTTCCATCATTCCAAAGTCATCGAAAGCACTTTCATCTCCATAGTGGCAAAACACAGTCTGCAAGTGCTAATTAGAACGGCCAGTGCCGTGCGACAGTCAGAGCCCTCACTCCATTCAGAGTTGCAGCCGTCCCCTTGGGGCTGGCGGACGTGCTGGGCGCGGTGGGCGAGGCAAGAAGGTCCTTGTGGGGCTGGCGCTGATGTGAGCTGCTTCTCACCCCCTGGAGAGGTTTCAGGGAGACTGTCTCTCACGGGGACCTTGTTTGAAATTTTCCAGACTCTCCCCCGCCCCAATCCCCAGCTCTCCTTCCCTGGAGAGACTCCTCCTGCGCTGGATTCTGGCAGACACATCCTCTCTCCTTGGCCCCTTGGGGTCTGAGACTCTAGCTCCGGCTTCATCCTGCTGAGGTCGGCTCGCTGCTGCTGGCGGCCTGTCAGACACGATCTGACCACATCGGGGCCAGGAAACACGTCGGCAAGCAAAGTGTGGGCGCACAGGCTGCGGCAGGGCTTCAGCGACACTCCTTTGCTCTGCTCCAGAGCAGGGCTGGCCTGTCTCCCATCCTCTGCTGTCCCCGCTGGGTCCCTGACAGCAGCAGTCCACCAGGTCCCTCAGCAGAGGGGACACACACCCAGGGTCTCCATGTGGTGCCTTGAATCCCTTCTGCTGGGCTGAGATTGGAGGTGGCCGTGGAGCCAACCCCCAGGCCACTCTCTCCGGTGACATCTGCCTCGAAGATCCTCTCCCCACTCCACCCTCCCGCCCTTCACACCCTGTGTGAGGCAGGAGGTTTTAGAGTGGGGTGAATGTTTTCTCAGCTGTTGACTTGACAGCAGGGACCTTAGTTTGGCACCTTGCTTTGGCGTGTCCTATTTTCTGTACCTTGGTGTTCCAGTGACACTTCCCACTGTCATCCACTCGGGGCGCAGGGTGGCCCTGCCTTGCTGGCAAGGATGGAGTCCTCGTGGTTCCGTGTGAAATGCTCCCCAGGGGCACAGAGAGGCCATTAGTGATGTGATGTCCAACCTTTGCCCTCCCTCCCCCCCTCCCTCCTTCAGTGTTTCCGAGCACGTCCCTCGCTGGGGTCCAGGGGTGCCAGAGATATCGCAGCCTCCAACTTCTGACTCACCCCAAAGTGAGGCCATTGCAGCTCTGCGCCGGCGAGTGAAAGCAAGTCAGCTCACCCGGTGCCACGGTGCCATCGTCCGGGAATGCCTCCTGTTGTCCTCTGTCTCCAGGACTCCGTGGCCCTTTAGCTGGACTTGCTGTCACTCCAGGCCTTTCTTCCATTTCCTTAACCTAAGTCAGAAACTCAGACCGAGTCTGCACGCAGAGCTGTGCCCCTGGACAGGGGGGCAACACTCGCTCGGTGCTGGGGTTGCAGGACACGAGCACTCGGACAGCTCAGTGTCGGCCGGGGGGGGACCCAGAGGGTGTCTGTGCCGACCAGCCGGCGAGCCCTCCCCCTCCCTCCGCTGTCCCAGGACAGCCGACAAACTAGTATTTATGAGGCCACCACAGGGCTATCCGGCAACTCAAAGAACCCTTCTTTCCCCGGCCCACGCTCTCCGTGCAGGCCCGTGCTGGCGACTTGGCGTTCCTGTTTTAGGTGCAGAGACTAAGTCACCGCAGGTCAGCGAGATAAGACCGATGGCCCTGCCAGCAACTCGTAGGCATTTCTCGGGGGCCGTGGCCTCTCTGTCACTGTGCTCAGGGCACACTGGCAGTTCTGATGTCGTGAGGTCAGTGCATGTCAACGTGGCCAACTCGCCTTATAAACTCATCTTCTGGACAGTTCTATCCATCGTCCCGTAGCAGTGTCCTGGCCGTTCACAAGGCAGAAACTAGTGTTCTAGGTATTAAAGCCTACTGATTGTGGTACTGTTGATGTGGTCAGGAACTTTCTAAATCTTCATTTGCTTTGTTCGGGTTGCACTGTGGCTTCCTAAACCACAAGACGCCCCACAAGCCGCTCACCAGCACTGCTGGCCCCTCCCACCAGGTCGCACCTGTTCTGGGCGTGCCGTTAGAGGGGTTTGCCCAGTAGTTTGGACAAAAGAAACGTAACAGTTTAGGGCCCCTGCCATATGCCCGGCACGATGCTAAACATGTTCACACAGATTCTCTTATTAACCCTCACCGTCCTCCTACAAGACAAACCAGTATCGTCGCTCTGGGGCTCTAGGTGGGGAAACAGGCTCAGAGAGACTGAGTGCATGGTGGCGCCTGGATGTGAACCTGCCACCCAGGCGTAGTCGTTCCCTGAGCCCGCTGCCCTCCTGGCGTGCTGCCAGGGCTGGGGATGCAGCCGCTGCTCGGACACGGCCCCCATGGCTGTGTCTCGGCAGCAAACTGCCTCTCCGACCTCCCCCGTACTGTGCGCCCGTGTTGAGTGGGGCATTCCGGACCCTGCACCCACGGGGGAGAAGGCCTTCCCTGCTAGATCACAGCCACGCCTGCGTGTGAGCGTCGTGCGTTTCATTTAGTGAACTTTTATCATCAACGTCCTCAGCGATGACATTGGCAGAGAAGCCAGAGCTGGTTCTCTTGGGAGGTGCCTTTCCTGAGTGTTTTAGGAAAGTACCAGAAAATGTAGAGAGCTTTGTTTCTAGCAAACAATAACTGTCTTTGCTTTTATCCTCTGCATTCGCTGACTCCTAAATCAGCTGAAGAAGCAGGCATTGGAGACACCCCCAACCTGGAAGACCAAGCTGCTGGACACGTGACCCAAGGTCAGTGGGCTACAGTTGCCTGCCAAGACTTGGGGATGGGGAGGAGGGACCTGGGAACGCTCAGATGGGCTCCATCCTGAAAAGAAAATATGGACTTGGGCCCTCATTCATGAGTCCAGGAGATTTTGGGGAGTTGGTTCTTATCGAAGGTGGATTATTCAGATATAGAAAGAGCCCTTGTGGGTTTTTTTCTAACATCATTTCTGATTAATTCCTAAGGTGTTTAGTGTCCTGAAAGAAGCTGGCCTTGTCCAGCCTGGGTGTTCAGAATGACGTCCAACAGAAACTCAAATATATCTGATGGGGGATTCTCCCTGCAGGCTGCCCTCCGGCCTGCCCAGGAGCAAGGCCTCGGCCGCATCACCCCCAAATGCTGCTTTTGAGCCTTGCTCTGTGCAAACTTCAAACCTCATTATGATTTTCTTCTCAGGAACCAAACTGTCATGTTCAAGAAATGTAGCTTTCTATAATCATCTAGCATAAACATTTTAAGAATCTCAAAATCCTAGAGATTCCTAATTTTAGGAAATGGAGACCTCTGATATAGATTAAACGTGGGCTTGGTTTGTTTTCTACATTTGCCGGAGGAAAGAACTTGAGTCTCCTCTGTAATGTGGAAACTTCCAGATTGCAAGAGAGCTGGGAAGACACTGTTCTTTTTTCCAGAAAGTGATACGAGATTTGTCCAATGTTTAGCCGCCCCTGGTGCCGTCTGGCTTTAGGGGACTTTGCCTGGTTGAGGGTGTTTTGAGTCCTAACTACTCGTGCCTGCTCCCAGAGGGGTCAGAGCCCGCGGTGAGCTGGCGTTTCTCTCTCACATGGCACGGAAGGGCGTGTCTTCATCTTAGGCTGACAAGAGCTTTAAAAACTGTTAGAACAGACAATCTACCGGGGGGGCCTCAGTTTGTGTGTGAAATAACTAGAATCCTGGCCTCCGTTTCCCTTAGGTAATGTTTTTCAACTTAGGTAAAACTAGAGGCTTTTCTAAAGTATGACCTCTAGAAATCATCATTTACTTCCATAAAAAGAAGTGAATTCGAGTGTTTTCTACAGATTTTTAGTGTGGGCTGTGTCTGCATGCCCCCAAAACATATTCTATGCAACACAAAGATCAGGCCACTGTCTTTTCTGGAACCTTTGCTTTTGTGCTCACTGAATTGTTAATGTTCTGACAGCAACCTGGAATCCCATAGGTATAACGTAGCTGAGACAGACAAAGCTGTTTCAGGATGGAGCCGCGATGTGCCGAGAGTGAGACATGGGAAGGCCTCACCCACGCCCTGCTCACACTGGGGGGTTGACCTTTCTTGTGCAAGTGTCCAGGGACCAGGCCTGCCAAGGAGGGCACCGGGGGGACAGCTTACCTAGACTAGTGTGTCTGTCCAGATACTTACTTACCTGGGACTCCCCCGCCCCCAGTGACTGCTGAGTTTAATATTTACTGAGCACTTCAGAGTGTCCTGGGAACTGAATAGAACATTCTCCCAACCTGACTCCCTCCTCCAGGAGTTTAGTCTGCATGATGTCGGGTTGTTTGTGGGTCAGGACACACACACGCAAATATCCAATTCTTCATCGATGGCTCTGCGAGATGTGTTTGCCATTTATATTTAGGTACCTTGTCTCTTTTTCAATGGGGGCTTCTTAAAGTCTTGTCGTATATCAGAGTATAACATCCCAGTCAAGAGCAATTGCTAGAAAGCTCTGGGAGGAAAGCATTTTCCAGAAGGCGGTGGAGACCTGCCCTGTCTTTCCTCTGGTCAGCCCTGGTGCCCAGGCTCAGGGCTGTCTCTGTCACTTGGGCTGTCCTCCCCAGAGGTTAACCAAGGGCCCCAACAAGACACCTGCAGACCTTGTTTTCATGACGCCAGTCGATCCACGCGGGATCCATGCATTGACCACCTGCTGCATGGCAGGCACTGTGCTTGACTCTGGGAACAGGAAGTGAATGCGGCCCTGAGCTTGGCCGGGCGCAGGGTGGAGGTGAAGCCGAGCCGTGACCGCGCCTCTCGGCGGGAGCCAACGGCAGCCACCCTGACCTCGATTAGGCTGGCGAGAAAGGGCTGGGCACACGTGTCACCTGTGTGTGTCCACACTGCACTCGTGGTACCTTCCTCTTCCTTTTCCAAGCCCCCGAATCTTCGGGGGTTACAGGTTTTATTTAAAGGAGAGCTGGCGAGTTGTGTGAGTTATCCTGCTGGGGCTAGGCAGGATGTTCAAAGAGTTGGGAGATATATATATAAAACAAGGGGTGCTTATTAGGAGATTCAAAGAGTATGATTCTCCTGTCCTTAATTCACAGGTAGATACTTTAAAGAGGGGGTCACATGAATGTCACATGAATGAACCAGAAAAAAATGAAGCGTGCCCTCCATCAGCGGGGCCGTGCAGCAAGCCTAGTGGCCAGGGCCCAGTGGTGGCCCCTGGGGCTGTCACTGTGCCACGCAGAGCCTTTTATTGCCACAGCGGCCTGACGCACCCTGTGCCAAAGGCCTGTGTGTGTCGGTGACAGTGCGCATCTGAGTGGCGCTTCTGTCCTAGGAATCTTACAGCAGGTCTATTAGTCAAGACTCGATCCCTGATGATCACAATTTAGGATCTTCCAAATCTATCAGAGAACGGGCTTGAGGCAGGATTTGTTCTGGGCACCTACTGATTTCAGTTACCAAATAGAGAAGCAGGGAAGAGAGGGAGAGGGAAGGGGATCCTTGCTGCACCCAAGCCAGGTCCCACCTAGAGGCCAGAATCCTGGGGAGACTCGAATTCCCTGGGGAGGGGGAGAAGCCTCCGTAGCCCTGGAGGATGGGGCCCAGGGCAGCCCCAGACCTGCTGGCCTGCTCCGTGCCCAGCCAGAGCCCGTCGACAGGCAAAGGAATAACGCCCATCCTAGAAGGTCCCCAGGCCCAAGCTCCCACTTCACAGATGAGAACACTGAGGCCCCGAGAGGGGAGGTGCTCACCCAGGGTCACCCAGAGAGTTGGTGGCAGAGAGACCAAGGGGGCTTCCATTCCAAGCAAACCAAAGCAGCGATATGAGCCCAGAGCTGTGCTCTGTCTCTGTGTTAGGGGGGCTTGAGATGCCCATGAAATGTCCCGTGTCCAGAACGGTGTTCTCTCTCTCGAACCATGAGTGTGCCCTTGCTAACTTTTGCCACCGCTGCTTCTTCCAAGCAGAGCAGTGGAGAGTTCTGGGCCAGCAGAGGGAAGCACCTGAGCGGCCCCTGGCCACTGAGCTTGGCCCTCACGTCCAGCCCCGACTCGGCAGAGAGGCTTCTGGGGTCTCGGTGCCGCCTCCGGGGGAGACGCAGCCGGAAGCTCCTGTCCCGGCGATCACTCGCCTTCCTCAGCAGCGCCTCCTTCGCCCAGCGACCCCCCCAGCAGGAGGCCCTCAGGAGCCCCCGCAGGGGTGGGAAGCAGAAGCAAGGGCCCAGGCCAAGCTTGCCCCCCCTGGGCATCTCCGCACGGAGCCTGAGAGCCCCGAGGTTGTCCAGGAAAGTGTCCTCAGGGAGCCAGGGCGCCGCGGAGGTGAGACCTCAGACACGGGGACCCCAGGCCTGAGCCACCAGCAGGTGTCCACCACCATGCCCGGGGCTCCCCCTCTGCCCGAGGGCCCCGGAGAGGCCACACACCTGCCTTCGGGGACAGGACCTGAGGACGCAGAGGGGAGCCGCCGTGGCTCTGAGCTGCCAAAGCACCAGCTCTCGGGAGACCTGCGCCCGGAGGGGCCGCTCCTGAAGGGGGCTGGGGGCAAAGAGAGGCTGTGGGGCGAGGAAGAGGAGGATGAAGACCGTGACGTGGACGAGTCCTCGCCCCAGGACTCCCCGCCCTCGAAGGCCTCCCCCACCCCTGCTGGGCCACCTTTCCAGACAGTCTCCAGAGAGGCCACTGGCGTCCCGGGGTTCCCCGCTGAGGGTGCCATCCCCCTCCCTGCCGACTTCCTCTCCAAAGCGTCTGCAGAGGAGGCCCCGGCCTCAGAGCCCGGCAGGCCCGGTGCGGGGCCGGCGGCAGAAGAGCAGGACTCGGCCCCCGAGTTCACGTTCCACGTGGAAATCAAAGCCAACGTGCAGAAGGAGCAAGCGCGCTCGGAGTGGGATTTGGAAAGGGCTGCGTTTCCAGGGGCCCCCAGAGAGGAGCCAGAAGCCCGGGGCCCCCCTTCGGGAGAAGACACAAAAGAGGCTGACCTTCCAGAACCCTCTGAAAAGCAGCCTGCCGCTGGCCTGCGGGGGAAGCCGGTCAGCCGGGTCCCTCAGCTCAAAGGTCTGTGTCTTGAGCGCCCTCGACCCTTCCCTGGGGACCTCCTGTGCCACCCAGGCTGTGGGCACTGCCGCTGAGCTTCCTCCGACTCCTGCTGCTTCCGAGGTTCCGAGGACGCCACTAAACCGACACCTGGGCACGCTGCTCCCTCCCTCGGCCTCCTCCTGTGGCTCAGGCTCTGGCAGCACGTGTCCCCTCACGCTTGCCTGCCACTTTGCATGTCACCAACACCCTCACCCGGTGCTCCCTGCCCTCTTCAGTTCTCTGGCACTAGGTTTATCCACAGCAGCCCTCAGCCCTCAGGAGGTTGGGGGCGCTCCGCAGAGAGGATGACAGCAGCCCCGTTTCTGAGTGTTTGTTGTGCGCTTTAAATTCACTGTCTAGAACCCTCCAACCCTCCCAAGCAGGCATAATTAGCCCCACTTTGCAGATGAGGAAACTGATGCTCAGAGAGGTAAAATAACTTGTAAGAGACGGAGCCAGGTTCAGAATCCAGGGAGGGCCCCTCTGAGAGGCGCGCCCTTCCCACACCCCACGGTGCCTTCCAGAAGGTGCTGGAGTGTGCGCACAACGCAGAGAGGCAGGGGCACACGCAGCAGGCGACACACACAGCATCTGGAGGTGCCCAAGAGGCCACGCTGAGCCTTTGGCCCAAGACCCCTGCCCTACCCCACCCCACCCTGCCTTGCGGCAGGAGAGAGACCCTGAGCTCAAACAAAACCTTCCTGGGTCCAAAGTGCCTCCTCCCTGAGCAAGGAACGATGGGCCCCTGTGCTGGCATCACAGGGGGCCCAGCTGGACCCCTCCTGAGCCCTTGGGATCACGACCACAGCAGCAGGGGAGGCCTCATGGCCACAAGGCAGGATTGTTGGTAGGTTTGGGACCCTTGGCATTTTAGAATTATTTGCAGGGCCCAGAAATTGATGCTACTTAACCTCACAGTTGCAAAGATCTGTTAAATTTTGACTAGATTCTACTTATAGAGAAAACTTTGAAATGTAGATATAAAGGAACCTGTGTTTAAAATTTAAGACAGGAAAAAAATTTCCTATATCCTATTTTGAATTCCAAAACATTAGGGGACAAATAACCGTGACTTGAGAGTTTGCTACAATGTTTCCTGAAATGATATTGTATTAAATACTGGTCCACCAGATGTTAATGGGTGTGTCCAGGGGGAGAAAAGAGTTCTACTGCCCAGTGGGTTTGGAAAAAACAGGCTACAGAAAGTTTAGGTTTTCTGCTGCAGGACTTGTCAGAGCCTTTAATGTACCAACACACATTGTGACCCTCTGAGAAGGTAACATATGTGGATTTCCCAAATTTATTTGATCCCCCCTGCTAACATCCCCTGGAAGAGGGACTGTCCAGTACTACCCCAACTTAGGAAATGCTGGTGTGGCACATGCTTTTGTTGTGGCATGAATGGATGATGGTGGTTGATTTGGGCAAAGGGAGGAACCTGTGAGTCAGGTCCACCTGGGGCTCTTATTAAAATGCAGATTCCTGGGTGCCACATCAGGCTTACGACCCAGTCACGGGGCAGACCCAGGAGTCTGTATTTTAGCAACCTCTCCAGGTGCTCAGCTGCACAGTAAAGCTGGAAACCTCTGGGCTGGGTCGTCAGTGCTGGTCCCTCTAGAAATCCAGTCTACTGCAGCCAGCGAGAAGCTCCCAGAGGCCCCACTGTCCTTGGGACAGGGGCAATATGGTCACGAAGCCAAAGAATAAAATCTATAATCAGTTTTCAATGAAGACTGTCAACAGAGGGAAAAGGATGAATTAGAGGTGACGCCGGCAGATGGCTCACCGAGGGGTGTGGCTTCCTGAACACAGAAGCTGGTGTTATTGTGGGATGTTTGACAGTAACTAGTGTGTAGCTAATTTGGGGAAGCGGCAGGGATAGTCCCCTTCGGAGGCCTGCGGGTGGTCAGAAGCCCACGGGGCTGGCTTAGGGCTGGCTGGGCTCATCTGGGAGCAGCTGGGACTGGTGGCTGATGCCCCATTGGTGAGGGGCAGGCGCTGGGGGTGCAACCAGCAACTAGGGGACAGAGACATCCCTGCCAGGCTCTCTCCTATCCTGGGGGCAGGTGACCAGGAATGGGGGTGTTGTGGTCAGCATAAGATGGCCAAGAGAATGGGCATCGGGACCACTGGCAGACTGGCCCCATGCAGCAGGGGAATTGGAGGGGTCTCTAGCCAGTCCCCAAGGCCCGAGAGGGTGAGCAGGAACCTCACAGGAAACCGAGGCCAGCCTGGCCACAGGGTAGAAAGCTCGCCTGACCCTTGGATCTTGCAGGAGGCCAGAGCCTGGCTGAGCTAACCCCATCCATGGAGTAGGGCTGACCCAGGCAGAGACCCGGAAGGAGCCTGTGGGTGGGGGAGCCTGCACTGTCCTCCTTCCTTAGCCTCCGTGCCAGTGTGGACCCGTGACAGTCTCCGCTGCGTCCCTTCTGCATGGCCCCACCCTCGGCCAGCCTGCTGCCCCCTCTTGCCAGGTTGTTCCAAGCAATGACCCCGTGTGCTGTGTTTGTACTGACAATGGGTGACCTAGCAGGTTCAAGGGGAAAGAAAACCCTTGGGGTTTCCACCAGACCCAACTGAACGAAACGTGGACTGATCCTGGAGAAACCGGCCTAACCACGGGGGGCTCTTCCCGTGCACCGTGGAAAGGGGTGTAACGCACCTTCTCATTTTCTGTTTTATCAGCTCGCATGGTCAGTAAAGGCAGAGATGGGACTGCAAACGATGACAAAAAAGCCAAGGTAAGCGGACGGTGCCAGGCAAGTTCATGGAGCAGCTGTGCTCGCCGTGCGATGTCTGAGCTCATTCCCACGCGTGACTTGGAGAGCATTTGTCGCTAACGTCCACAGCTGTTATTTAAAGTGCTTTGTGTTTTGTGCTGTCAAAAGTCCAGCATTTATCTGTTGTGATACTTAATGCCAGGGAAGGGCAATGGGTTAATGAATTAATGCTCCTAATTGCAGTTTCCTTAGCATAGTTTAAATGACACTCTGGGCCTGCAGTCCCAGCTACTTGGGAGGCTGAGGCAGGAGGATCACTTGAGCCCGCGAGTTGGAGGCTGCTGTGAGTTGTGATAAGGCCATTGTACTCCAGCCTGGGTGACAGAGCAAGACCCTGTCTCAAAAAAAAAACAAACAAAAAAAACGAGACCCTGACAGTAAATGAAGCTATGTTGGAAAACCAACCCAAGGACAGTGAAGGAAGCGGCCTGCTCGCCACAGAAACTACAGCCAGACCCTCCCTGTCCTCATTGTTCCATCCGCCTGAGTTTACTACCTCAGTGACTTTGCACTTTGGAAAATTCTCCCGTAACTGCACAGCGTGTTCTTCCTGGAAAATCCCACCCTGGCCCTAGATGAGACCCATTTTTCTTAAAGGTATCTCAGGTTTCCAATATAAATTCTGTCGGAAACACCTAGACTTTAATCAGCACTAGAGCACTGAGGGTCTCCAGACGCAGACATAGCTCTGTGTGCTGGTGGCGCGTCGGCCGCTCCTGAAAGCGCCGGCCCTGTGCAGAGTCAGGGCTCACCCTTACTAAGTCCTTGCGGGGCGAGGCAGCTGGGGGCCCTGCGGGGGCTTGGGGAGCTCTGCCCTGGATGCCTGAAGTGCTGGTGACAGCTGCTCATCAATCCTGATGCACATGTAGTGCAGGGCAGGGAATGCCGGCCTCACGCATGCATGCATTCATTCATTCATTCATTCGGCACACATGGGTACAGACATCCCTGCCCTGGAGTTGCTCGAAGCGTGGTAAGGGGGCAGCTCTGTTACAAACCTTGGCCAGGTGGAGAGGGGCCTTGCACTCGCCAGTACCCACCCCCACCTTTTCTTCCTTGTCACCAGCCCCGGGCCACAGCCTGTGTCCCTCCCCTCTCACTGTGGCCCCATCCCTTGGGCTCTCCCCCCTGAGGCTGGCCCCAGACAGGGTCTCAGCCACCTCCGTGGGGAATTCCAGAGCACTGAGGACACACTCCCAAGAAGCACAGTGACGTCTTGGTCAGGACTGGGCTCCGTGGCTCCGCCTCCCTCCTGGGAACACCCCTGGGACCAGCCTCTTCTTCCTGGTCAAAGTTCCCCAGAGGCAGTTAGGGCAAAGCGTGGGTGTCAGCCACCACCCTTCCGGTGACCTTGTCCAAGGGGACAGCTCCCCACCTGAGAGCTCCAGCTGCAGGGACACCTGTCCGCAGGCTCTTCCCTTATGTGGAAGCTGTTCAGAAGTTAACATTGGCCAGATTGGGATTCGCCAGATAGTGTTAATGTTAGTTTCATTTGAGGGTTTAATCAGAAGGGGCGTGTGTGTGCGCGCATGTGTGTGTGCGTGTGCGTGTGCATGTGTGTGCATGCACGTGTGTGTGCGTGTATGTGTGTGCGTGTGTGTAAGGAACCTAAGTTGTGCAGACAGAATCTCCAAGACTGGGGCAGGCACCATCCCCATGTTAGCATTGTTCTGCCAGAGTGGTGGGGGGACCCAGGCTGGGCAGGCAGTAGCTCCTCACCTGAACTTTGAGTAGAAAGTGGGACACTTCTGACGCATGTCACACTGGGGACGCTTTCTTGAGAAACATCCTAAGACAGGCACCTTGGTGACCTCCTTCGATGTACCCATATGAAGCACCTTTAACCCAGTGGTCTCCAATGTCAGGGACACAGGAAGATCCACTGGGCTGGAGGAAGAACATACTAGAACTTCTATTCATTTTTCATCTTCTGTTTTACAAGTTCTGCCGTATGTGAGTTCAGTCACGCACACCGGGTACTGGGGTCATAGTATATGTATGTCGCGGGTAAATACCTGTGATCAGGGAGCGCCGTCACCTTCCTGCCCCAGTGGTTGGGAGGGCTGATGAGGGATTACGATCCGAACAGCGTGGAGATCCCTGCTTTAAACCGCTACTGCCTTATTTATTTTTAGTTACTGTCCTTTTTTCAGTTTGTTTCCCTACCTCATGTGCTGACTTTTATTTTGATTTTATTTATGTTTATGTTTAAGACATCCACACCTTCCTCTGCTAAAACCCTGAAACATAGGCCTTGCCTTAGCCCCAAACGCCCCACTCCTGGTAGCTCAGACCCTCTGATCCAACCCTCCAGCCCTGCCGTGTGCCCAGAGCCACCTTCCTCTCCTAAACACGTCTCTTCTGTCACTCCCCGAACTGGCGGTTCTGGAGCAAAGGAGATGAAACTCAAGGTAAGGAAACCACCTTTGCAAAGACCAGGCTGCTCTACTGTGGTTTGCGATGTTTGTGTTTTTAGCCTCAAAGACCTTTCTTTAGGGGAGCGCAGACATGGAGGCGCCACGTAGAATAGCCAGGGTTCTGGGTGAGGAGGGGAAGGGGGCTCAGAGCCATGCCTCTCAGCACCCCTTAAGGCACCCACTGGGACCCGGTTTGAAAGTCGCCACTCTAGTTGGGTTCCCTTGTCCATTCCTGACTTTGATGACCAGGAGCGCTTCCAGATTGCCCTTGCCTGGGCTGGACGGCATCTCCACGTAGCAACGCCCATCCTCCAGCTCACACCTCCTGCACCGTCTTGTGGTCCTTGGTTAATGTCGGTTTCTTTTCTGAGTTTGTGTCATGTCTAAAGGTCGTCTCTGGGGTGAGCAGGCCCAGGCACTGCCCACTCAACAGACTGCCGCGCCAGCAGTGGCTCCGGCCCTCCGGCTCGTTAGCCGATGCTGGTGTTCACGGCCAAGGGCTCTTAGCACACCTGGGGAGTCCCCGAGACCTGGGTTACTCAGGGTCTGGGGAGAGAACAAAAGAATGCGACCTAGCTCTGCTTAATGTTCCTTGGTCAGATTTTCAACAGTGTCTCCAAGGGCCTCTGGTGAAACCAACCACCATCTGTCAAATAAATTCATAATTAGAGTCGGAAAATGGGGGTCCACATAGGCGTGGTCCACTTGTGTCCTGCACATTGGTCAACACTGAAGGGACAGTGACCCTGATCGTTGCTGTGAGCTCTGTTGTCTTTTTATAAAATACACTAGCACGATTCATGCAGCACCTAATGTGCACGATTCCTCAGGGAGGCAGTGGTCACAGGACATTGGCGTTTGGGCGGCGCTGTGGGTTTGTGTGCCCCGCAAACCCTTGTGGTTACAGAAGACGTTTGTTGCATCTGGGAGGCAAAGGGTCCCCCCAGCCTCAGCCTCACTTTGAGTCAAGGTGATGGAAGGGGCTGGCGTTGACTTTGGTGACAGTAACTTTTCCCAGTGATAAAAACCACTCTGCCCTGATTGTTCACAGGGGGCTGATGGTAAAACGAAGATTGCCACACCCCGGGGAGCGGCCCCTCCAGGCCAGAAAGGGGCCAACGCCACCAGGATTCCAGCAAAAACCCCGCCTGCCCCAAAGACACCACCCGGCTCTGGTAAGAAGAATGTGCCCTTGGATCTTAGCCGGAGGAGGCCCCAGCAGGCACAGCCCTGGTCCCAGGAGGCCCCGACAGTGACAGCCCTGGTCTCTGGGCTTGCCTTGAAGTTAACCGGGCAGTGTAGTGCTCGTTTCCTTCTTAAACCTTTTGATTTCTGAGATCCAATCCCTACTCTGTATCAGTGAAGAAACTGAGGTTCTGAGAGTTTGCTTGACCCAGTCTAACCGGCTCGTTTTAAGCAGGAGGAAAATGTAGTCATGTAACTAATAAATGGCAGGTGGGGGCATCTCTGAGCTTCTCTGGCCCCAAGGCAGGGGCTCCAGGGAGGCAGCTCCAGTGCAGGGGTTTCAGTCCCCAGGTGAGACGTGGCACTGCCTCCCTGGAGACAAAGCAGCAGCCTGGGGCAGGTCACCGTGGGTGACCTCACACAGGGCTCGGCCTCTGGGCAGCGCAGAGGAATCCTCTGGCCAAACCCGAGGGTCCTAGCTGGGCAGTCGCATGACATGCCCGTCCCCTGGGCTCCTGTGTGTAACACCCCGTCGGCTCTCAGTCCCTGGCAAGGCTTCAGTCGAGCTACTTTGCATCCAGCGGCGCCATGAGAACGGTCGCCCTCTTTGGGCACTAGGGACAGCCTGTCTGGGAACGTCCCTCTCCCACTGCCCTGGTGACTTGTTCCAGGCAGCTGGGTTTAGATTGTGCACAACTCAGGGGGTGTCTGGGCTGCATTCGCTCCCCGGTAGTGGAGCCTGTGGCCCTTGCTGTGGGTGGTGGCCGAAGTCTTGGTGATGCCGATTCTCCCCGGCTGGAGGGAGCCTCGCAGAGCCTGCCCGCCACCTGCTGCATGTGTTTGCAGTGGCACTGCACCCAGGTGTGTGGTGGGTGGCACCTGCAAGGACGGCTGACTGGTTTTGTTTTCTCACCCAGTATTTTCTTCCCTGGTGTTTTTCTCATGTTCTCTGATCTAGGGGTTATTAACGGGATTTTGAGTGCGTTTTATATACAGGTTGGATCCTGCCTTTTTTCACTTAACATAACGCCAGTCGACTCATACTTTTTAACAGCCTGAAATGAGGATGTGCATTTCTCTTTGGGTCTTACCTCTCCCAGGTGGCTGCCTGCAGGTGGACAGGTCCTCCCCGCTGGGTCCCTTTGACCTTGTTTCCTGATAGAACGGGCTGTGCTCCCCGAACCCGTCCCCTGCCTCCCCGTCCCACGCTAGATCTCACCAAGGCCCTGTTTAAGCCTGGTCATAATCAGGCTTTCTGTGGGTTTTTCTTTTTAAGCTACGAAGCAAGTGCAGAGAAAACCACCCCCTGCAGGGGCGAAATCTGAGAGAGGTAATTCTGAGCCCGCTTTGCCCGCCTCCCTCTGCGCACTTGGCTGGTCGTTGCTTATGTTTCTAGAGCTGGGAGGACCCGCTTCTGAAACACAGGTGTCACATGCTGGGCCTGAGGACAGAACAGTCCGAACTCCTGTTTCTCTTCTTGTGTGTGGTTTGTGCAGACAGTCCGCGTGATGCACTTTCTAACCCGCGTGTTCGCACTTACTCCAGGGTCACGGGCACCGCCAAGGGCTGTGGGGGTCGGGCGGGGGAGCATGTGGTCAGAGGTATTTGGGGGTATTTGGAGATGCTGGGAGTTTGGCTTCCTTACGTGGAAAGCAGAAAGGGCTTCGTTTGTCCTGTTGGCACAGAGCTGACTACTTTAGGGATGTCCAAGACATGGAAATTCAAACTCTAAAAACAGGTGCTAACTCTTCACTTTCAAGCGGCCCACTAGCTGCAGGGGCGCGTGGTAGGCGTTGGTATTTGCCGTGCGTGGTGGGCAGGGAAGGACGTTCTTGGGGAGGGAACAGCCAGGCAGGGCGCAGCGGCACAAAGCGGCATGGCTTGTCTGGAGAGCTGGGGACCCGTAGACGGAGCCAGGCTCCACAGAGGCACAGGGAGGTGGGCAGAGCCCTGAACTTCACCCTGTGGGTAAAGGGTCACATGGGCCCAGGCTTGAGGGTGGCAGCTGCGTCCTGTCACCGCGTCCCCCTTATCCAGGGTAAAGGCCCCGCAGGGTCACACTAGAGTTTTGTGAAGCTTCTTCACACACCCTGTGGCCCAGAGCCTCCCTCGCAGGCATTATAATTATTAATATTCCCATTTTCAAGTTGAGGCCTCTGAGCTCAGAGAGGGAAAGTGACTTTTCTGAGACCACACAGCTAGTTGGAGCCCATCTCTTGACCCAGGACCGTGGGGCAGAGAAGGTCCCCTCTCTGGGAGCGGGTGTTGGGTGGTCCTTGGACAGCCACTCCTTTGCTTTCCGGAGAAGTGGGACGTCTGGCCCTGGGTGACCAGGGAGAAGGTGCTTCTCCAGAGATTGACTCAGGGCTTCCCCTGCCGGTGTGGCTGAGCTTTCGACCCAGCTCCCGCCTGCCTAACCCAGCCCTGAACCTGGGAATGGACCCCCCGACAGGCAGCCCCCAGGGCCTTTTCTGACCCCCCTCCCCCACGCCACCTGAGTCCTGGCTTCACTCCCTTCCTTCCTTCCCAGGTGAACCTGCCAAATCTGGGGACCGCAGCGGCTACAGCAGCCCTGGCTCCCCGGGCACTCCCGGCAGCCGCTCCCGCACCCCGTCCCTGCCGACACCGCCCGCCCGAGAGCCCAAGAAGGTGGCAGTGGTCCGCACTCCACCCAAGTCGCCGTCTTCCGCCAAGAGCCGCCTGCAGACGGCCCCTGTGCCCATGCCAGACTTGAAGAACGTCAGGTCCAAGATTGGCTCCACTGAAAACCTGAAGCACCAGCCGGGAGGCGGGAAGGTAAGCGCACGCGGAGGCCGGTGCACTGGAGGGTACGACTCCCCGACCTGGGACTGGAATCCCGCCCCCACCCAGCACCCCACACCCCCAGACCTCTCCAAGGAAGGAGGCTCGGGCGTGGGTGGTTCAGTCCTTTATCGGGTCACCCCCACACCGTGAGGGCCCTGCTCAGGGAGAGAGGGGCCCTGCTGATGGACAGAGATGGCAGGGCTGTGTCTCCTGGGCCTGCGGCTCTCGGCGTGGGGGCAGCACAGCGGTTCCCCGCCGCCCTCGAGCTTAGAATGTGACACGGTCTGTAGGTGGCATCTCTGGCGTCCGCTGGGCAACTGCTCAGGTTAGGTTTCTCTTGAATGCTCGGTTCTGGGGAAATTCGAGGGTTGCATTTCGATCAGTTGATTTTGCTGGGGGCGAGCAGGCCCTTGTGACATCCTCGGGCTCCCTGAAGATGGAGCAGCACGGGCTTCCAAGGGCCAGAGGCGGCCCGGGCCACCCCGTTCTTGTCCCTGTGTCCCACGTCTGGGTTGTTGGGGCTGGCAGGCGAAGTACCACAGTTACACAGCGCAAATTTATTTCCTCACAGTTCCGGAGGCTCCAACTCTGAGACCACGGTGTCGCGGCAGGTGACTTCTGAGGCCTCTTTCCTGGCTTGCAGGTGGCCACCTCCTTCCTGTCATGTGGTCTTTACTCTGGGCAGGCTCCGGGTGTCTCTCTGTGTCCTGATCTGTCTTATAAGGACACTGATCCTACAGGATCGGGGCCCACCCTAATGACCTCATTTTAACTCAGTCACCTCTTTAGAGGCCCTGTCTCCAAACAGAGGCACACTCCGAGGTGCTAGGGGCTGAGAGGGGGTGAGAAGGGAGAAGAAGAGGCGCTGGGAGGGACAGGGGACCATGGCTCTGCTCTCGAGGCCACAGATGTGCTGGGCCTTTGGGGCTGGGCTGTTTGGGAGCACTGACCCCGAGCCAACGTTTTCCTGTTGGTCGGGACAGCTGGCCTTCCCCGCAGCGGGCGCTCTCTGCACTGTTGAATCGCTCTTGGCTGGAGCCTGGGTCACTGCTCGGGCAGGGTGGCCTCCCTGGGCCTTTCCAGTACTCAGGGATCCTCTAGGGAAACCTCTTGGGGTCAAAGAACCCGGAGTGTCCCGAGCCCCTTGCTCCAGGCCGGAGGCTGGTTTTGGGTAGAGCTTGGGACTCAATGATGCAGGTCTTTGGGCCACCCCGGCTGGTCGTGGGCCATGCGAGCTCCCGCTGCAGCGTGTGCCTGGGCTCCCTGTGCGATGCCTGCCCTTCCAGGAGGGACTCTGGCTGGGGCCGCTGCTCTGGGTATTGGCTTGAAGTTGACCCCTCTGTGAAGCTGTGGGGAGCCCTAGGGAGAGGGTTTCTCTGGCAGCAGGAGGTTTTTCACCTGGTGTTCCGCACCCCTCCTTCGGTGCTTGGAGTGTCCTGGGTGTGCCCCATTTTCATAGCGCATTGTGACCATGTGCCCTCATTTCGAAAAATGAAAAACTAAACTCTACACAGCCGGTTCTCCACCATTAAGGAGAGTGTGTGGTTGCGAGCAGCAGGGTTACAGTGACTCATTACAGCAAGCACACGGTGACCACCAGCTCTCCCCCAGCCCGCCACGCTGCCCCACGCACGGGCAAACACACCCCCGACCCGGGACCGCACCCGGAGCAGCTTGTGGCGCCGTGCTGCGGCCTCAGGAGGGGAAACGCGCGGTCAGGCCGGACAGGGCGTCTGCTCAGCAAGCACCCTCTGCGTGCCCCCCGCGCCAGGCCCCGCACACAGATCGGGGAGACGCGGCTGTGCCCTGGGGTGCCCCCTCCAATCAAGGAAAGGACGGATGGTGGCTCACCTGTGGCCGTGGGGACAAGCGCAAGCTCCCCGGAACGAGGGAGGGCGGGAGGAGAGAGCCTCCTTCGATCTCCCTCCGGATGGCAAATCCTCCGAGTTAAACCAGAGGCCCCGCCTCTCCCCGCTGGAGGGGTGTGCAGCTCCCTGGACGCCCCTCCAGTGCCGGCCCACGGGCCTCCGGGAGGAACTCACCGCTGTGGGAAGCTGCTCCGAGCTGCCACCACAGGCTCCGTGTCCCGACTCCCCAGTGCTCATTCAGTGCTCAGAAGCCACCTGTGAAGCTCCAGCTCAGGGCCACTGTGACTGTCATTCTCCAGGGCGCCCGGCCTTGGCGCTGCTCCGGACCTTACCAGGCCCTGCGGGCCCTTCCCGCCCTCTCTCCCGTGACCCACCGCGTCCCCCAGTGTCCTGCTTCAGCCACCCAGACTGCAGTCCAGACACGGCCAGGGTCTTCCCATGACATCACATGACGGGCAGCACCTGCAAGGCACTGTCACCTGAGGCAGACACGTCACCCCTCCCACATCCCGGCCACCACCAGGATCACATGCCGGCCTCTGCCCGGGCTCGGTCCCTTCTGCTCTCCCCATCCCTGATCTTGCCTCCAGATTCTTGCTGCATCTCTGGAATCTTCTCTGCCCCCATCAGACCCCTAGTGCTGGGCCTTGGCCCCACTAGGCCTCTGCCCAGCGACCTCCCCTTCCTCAGAGGAATCAGCTGGTTCCCCTCCAGGCTTCGCCCCCTTCTCCACACCCACCCCTGGTTCCTGCCGGTCCCACTGGGGCTGCGCTCACTCCCTCCTCGCTGACTTCATCTGCCTGGAATGTCCTTCCCTCCGCATGGCTTCCTGTCCCTCAAGCCCAGTTTCAGATGCCATCTCCTTTAAGAAGCCTTCCTGGATTTGCCTTTTCCACACAGCTGAGAGAGCCCCGACGACACGGAACACGTGTCCGCCACAGCCCGCGTCTTTGCAGCCTCCCCCAGGCTGTGCGGTGGCAAAGCCCTCTTTGAACGCCGGGTAATTTAACTCTGCACCTGTATGAGCGGATGATTCCGGTCGCCAGAAACAGAGCCCTGAGTTTGGCATTGGGGGCGGCTGCCCTGTCAGCGTGAGTTCATCTGAGCTGGGCTCGCGAGGCGTAGGCACCGTTCGGCCGGTGCTTGCAGCTCTGCTGAGAGCAGCAGACTAGGGCTAGACAGGGACAATGACTCTCCATCGACGGCCCCTTGCAGGGCCGGACCTGCCCCCAGGGACGTGGGCCCGACAGCTGCCCTGCCCATGTCTGGGAGGGGAGAGCAGTGGGGTGATTTGATGCCAAGAATGTCAAGGGATGGAAGGTGCCCCCAGGTCAGGACCTGGCCACACTGGGTAGAGATGGCACGTCCAGATCTCCTGAAGGGTTAAAGGAGAAGGGTGACTTTCCTTGGGCTGTCTGGGGAGACGAAGTGTGGACAAGTTGCAGAGGACATAGTCACAGCCTCCCTGATGTGCCATGAAAGCCTAAGAAATTGTTTGAAATGAAGACAACCTCAACTCTAAGAACAACCAACGCGTTAATCTCCAGGAAAAGAAAAAGAAAAAAGGCACATGGGGTCCGTGGATAAGGCCTTTAAAGGGCGCTGTTGGAAGGTCTCATGCCTCCTCCTTCTGGACTGGACCAAAGGTTCCAGAAGGTGGCACTAAGATCTTTGGGTCCCAGTGGCCTCACTGATTGCCCGGCATCCAGTAAGTACTCAATAAATGCTTACTCGGCTACAAGAGGGACAGAGCTGCAGGAGTCTGAAGAATAACCCAGTCCCTGGAATAGACGCCCACGTTGAAGAGGGAAGAGCGGAAGGCGTGTCCGTGGACCTGCGGGGGCTGAAAGCTGAGGGTGGTCGATGTAAATCATTGGCTGGAATGTCAGTTTTCTCTATGTACTTTCTCTGTTTTCATGATTTGCTACAGTGAACATGTATTGCTTTAAGAGTCCAAAACGGAATTATTTTTAAAGGAAAATGCAGATAATCAGTTGGCCACACTGGATAACAAGCTGGGTTAACTGCTGGGATTGGAGGGGAGGAGGGACCCAAGCTAGACAGGGAGCCCAGAGAGCAGCCCTCACCCTAACCCTAACCACAACCTTAACCCTGACCCTGACCATGACCCTAGACATGACACTAACCCCAACCCTAACCCTAAGCCTGACCCTAACCTGGACCCTAACTCTGACCTTACCCTAAGCTTGACCCTAACCCCAACCCTAACCCCGACCCTAACCCCTACCCCACCCATGAGTTCTGGGCGGCTGTTTTCCATCCTGACTGCAAAAGAGATCTGGGGGTGGGGATTCTTTCCAGCATCCGGGTGGCCCAGCCTCCCCCTGCTCCACTGCAATTGCGGGTGGGCCTGCCCAGGTGTTTCCAATGTGCAGTCCAAGCTGAGACTCTGTCCCTGGATTCTTACCTGCTGACCTCTGGTCTCAAGCCCAACCACAGGGCCTCCGTGCACTCTGGATCTGGATCAAAGAGGCACTAATTTGCCTCTTTTGGTCCCAACTCCATCCTGACGTGCAGATTCCATGTGCCTGGCTCCTCAGTCAGCTCAGATCCGACAGGCTAGGTCCTGTGTCCTGCGTCCCCCTCCCCAAGTGTGTCCCAGCTCTGTTTGGCATGTGGGGGTGGGGGATGAGGAATCCAAAGGCAGAGGACTAGCATTTAAAACATGTTTTTAATTATCCACTTCGAGTGTGACTAATGTGAAATCAGCATCTATATATCCTGGTGAGGGTGCAAATCGGTGCAGTCCTTTTGCATATAATGAAGGAATGTTCTAGATTGCACAATTTAACTCAACTAAATCAGCGATCTGTCAAAGGGTCTCATGTCGCCTTCCTCTGGCCTAGGCTGAAGGCCTGGCCTGGCAGCCCTGTGGCCTCCGAATAGAACCTGACACACACTAAGTGCTGTATGATCTCAACGAAGAAATAAAGAAAACCTGAGATTCAAAAAAGCTTTAAGTGCAAAAATGTACATTAAGTTTTATTTACAATCACAAAACAAAACAATACAATAAAACAAGTTAAATGTCTAACAATAAGGAAATAATTAATGGTGATGCCATAGTATAAAATATTACATAGCCATGAAAAATTATCTTTGAAAATAATTTTTTTTGAGACAGGGTCTCCCTCTATTTCTGGGATAGAGTTCAGGGGTGTCAGCCTAGCTCACTGCAGCCTCCAACTCCTGGGCTCAAGTGATCCTCCTGCC
>VBSM01003215.1:11675821-11688489 GCA_008086735.1 Cheirogaleus medius | reverse complement strand
TGAGGTTGCCGTGAGCTAGGCTGATGCCACAGCACTCTAGCCTGGGCAACAGAGAGAGACTTTGTCTCAAAAAAGAAAAAAAAAATACCTGTAATGTTGAGAAGGAGAAATTGCATTTGTTTCTTCTCTAACCACAGCATAATAAACTTAGAACTTAATTGTATAAATTAAGTTAATTGTATAAATATCTCCAACATTACTACAAATACTTGGAAATTCAAGACTTTTCTGAGTTGCTGCTCATTCAGGGATAGCAGAAAACTGGAACTTGGAGATCTTCAGAGCAAAAGTGAGATGAAGCTAGACCCGGAGGCAGCGGGGCGTGTGTTCAGGCTGCAGCTTTGAACGCTAAGGAGAGTTCACAACTGGTAGAGGGTGTCCAGCACAGAGGATGGGGCTGCTGTGAGCAGCTGGGCGTCACCCCAACAGGACCAGACAGGACAGAGGAAGAGAAGGAAGGGGGTGGAGGGCGTCCCCGCAGCCAGGTGGGGCTCAGCTGTCAGTGGGCTGTGGGGGATGAAGGGGGCAGGCTCTGGGCACCTGCTGGGCGGGTGGGAGACAGTGGAGAACTGGCTCATGTGGGGCGCAGGCTGCATGGTCAGGAGAACTGGGGATCCCTGTGGCTGCCAAGGCAGAGGACAGGTGTGCAGGGTCATGGCCAGGAAAGGGCACCAGGGCCCGAGCCTGGGGGCAGCCTGGTTGGCTCCGAGCAGATGGAGCTCAGAGCTCCCTCACTTCTGCTGAGGATGTCCAGGCCAGCAGTTTGGCTGCAAAGGCCGGAGATAGGACAGAGCCCGGAGGTCCGGGATGGCCCCAAGCCTACCAGAGCGGTGTGGTTTGAGAGCCTTGGGCTGCAATGTTCTAGGTGGCCACCAGAGGGCGATGGAATGCCGCAATCGTGGTCTCCGTGCCGGGCCTCCACCTGGGTGGCTGGTGCTTGGTTGGGTCTTGTTTTCCTCTCTTTAATTAAATGTGCGTGAGTCTGCTCTTGTTCCCACTCATCTCTGCCCATCTCTCCGACCCATTTCTCTCTCCTTCCACCCCTCTTCATTCCCTCCCCTTCTCATTCACCACTGACCATTACAGAGAACTGAAGTGTTTAAAAAATATATTATACTTATCAACAAAATCCCAGTTGTCGCTTTTAAAAGCACACATGTAACTGTAATCTGAGTGAGGCCAAGGCAGGAGGATCGCTTGAGCCCATGAGTTCGAAACGAGCCTGGGCAACATAGTGAGACCCCATCTCTTAAAAAAAAAAAAAAAAAAAGCATACAACATTTATGTGGAATAAAGTGGATTTGTACCTGGGATAGTTTGCAGTGAACTGAGTGTCCCTCCTTGGGGACAGCCCTGTAATGCTGATACTCTGGGCACCTCTCCCTGTACCTCTGTGCTTCTGAAAAATCTGTGTCAACCAAATCATTTTAAAGAGCTTGAGGCAGTCACTGTTTAAAGGACAGTGTAAATAATTCTAAAAGTGACTCTCCCTTGCTATTTGATCCCTTCTTTGGCCAGTCGACTTGGCAGGACTAGGTTCTCCTGTGTCCGTTCCCAGGCTGAATACCTTGGACTTAAGAGAAGGCTCGTGTGGGCGTCCAGTGCCCACCCCAGGGTAAATTCCCGCTGGACCATTGCACTGGGCCTGGTTAGGCGAAGCCCAGCCCAGCAAGTGCCAGGGACAGGCCATGCCTGGGTCAGCCTGGAAGCTTCTGTGGGGTGGGGGTGGGAGTGCCTGGAGACTTGGGGCCAGGGAAGGGGAGTTAGGCCCTTCAGAGCAGCATCCAGAGATCTGAACCCAGATTGGGTTTGGGACTGTTTTGGGTCCTCCAGGAAATGGATTAAACCAAGTGGACCCACCCCTAGCACCACCTCACCTCAGCCTCTCCTCTAGAGTCAAAGCGTGACCACAGAAATTTCTCTCCTAACTAGGAGTTCCCCTGATCACACTTCAGAGCTGCCAAATCATTGTTCTCTCCTCTGATGGGTATTCTCAATGTCTACCCAGGGCCCAGGGGCGATACATGTTACTCTAGCTGAGAAGTTAAATTTCAGGATTCCAATTTCATAACGCCAACCACTACCCTTTTCTCTTCCTTCTGTAAATCTAAGATTCTATAAAGGGTGTTAACTTAATGTGACAACTAACGTTAATTCAGGTCTGCTTTGTAAATATCCTTGTGTCTATTGCCAAATCCCACAAAAGCTTGTGGCCTTTTTTGTGGGGTTGGAACAAGAAAAAGCCACATGGAAAAAAACATTTCTATGTGTGTTGCAGGCACTGTTATTGCTTAATGTCCTTTGATTCGTTTGATTAGTTTCTTTTATGGTTTAGTACAGAGAACAAATTATCTTCCTTGAAAAACTGGTAAGTTTTCTTTGTCAGATAAGGAGAGTGATGTAACCCATCAGGTTTCCCTTTTTGCCCTGGCTTCCAGGAAGCACAGAGCTAATTGTAATGATCAGTCTTGTAATTGTCAGTTTCAGTGACCTCCCCTTCTAACATTATTCTTTAAATTTTCTTGTGTCATTGTGAGTGTGTGTTTTCTCATTCTAAGCTGCTCCCATTCCTTTTTGAAAGCAGGCAAATCTGCTTCTGGGACTTATCCAATGAAGAGTGATAAATAAAAAATGATCCCCAAAGAAGATCAGTTCATGCCACCTTCAGATTTTTAATGGTGGCGTGAATTGTTTCCAAGACATATGCGGAGGGTGACAGTGACTCATTTCAGAGCAACGTGAGAAAGCCTGTCTGTCCCACCTTCTAGCCCAGCTCAAGTCTGGGCTGTGGCGCTGTTGCAATGTCTCCCTGAAGTCAGGAGAGAATTTGAATGTTCACCAAGAAGTATTGTTTTTATTTGATTTATATGAGGCAATAGCCTTGAGGACAGAGCAGGAGAAATTTGTTGTCACACAGATAGCCCGCGGCTACAGAAACGCCCAGGTCTGGATTCTTCTGTGGCTTCTTCTGCCTTAAGAAAGTCTGAACCTCTCTGAGCCTCCAGTGGCCTCCTTGTCCCTAAGGAGCGGGATAGTGGGCAAGAATGATGACGTGGAATGAGATATTTATCCAACTCTAAAGGAGGGGCAGTTTGTACATTTAAAAACCAGAGTAGAAATTACAAAGGAAGAATTTGAGTATGTAAAAAATGTCAACATTTGTATGTTAGAGAAAAATACACCTACCAGTAAAAAGGGTAAATGAGCAATTTCAGTAATAATCAGAGAAATGCAGAATAAGCCAACCATGCAGGTTCATTTATTTTGGCCAAAGAAATAAGCAAAAGCATGTTTTTTTGTTTGTTTGTTTGTTTGTTTTTGAGACAGAGTCTTACTTTGTTGCCCAGGCTAGGGTGAGTGCCATGGCGTCAGCCTAGCTCACAGCAACCTCAAGCTCCTGGGCTCAAGCAATCCTTCTGCCTCAGCCTCCCGAGTAGCTGGGACTACAGGCATGCGCCACCATGCCCGGCTAATTTTTTCTATATATTTTTACTTGGCCAATTTATTTCTTTCTATTTTTAGTAGAGATGGGGTCTCGCTCTTAGGCTGGTTTCGAACTCCTGACCTTGAGCTATCCACCCACCTCGGCCTCCCAAAGTGCTAGGATTTTAAATACCCCATGCTGGCAGCAACGTGGGGAACTTGGCTTTCTCCAAAGTGCTCACAGGGAACGTTAATCTAACCCTTTCAGAAAGCCATTCAGAGAGCTACACTGAGAGTTTTTGGAATATTTATAACTTCGCCCCAGAAATTCTATTCCAGGACTCTATGCTATAAAAATCCATAACATGGAAAAAATTCCTTGCAGAAAGATATTCATGGGAGGCCATTTGTATTATTTAAAATGTAATCAATACAAATGTTTGATATCAGAGGAATGGTATTTACAGAACGGAACAGGGCATATTATTAAAAATAATGCTCTGATGACTGTAAACCATGGAGAACGCTCAGAATGTACTACCTGATAGAGCAAGACACAAAATTGCATGTTCTCAATAATTCTGTCATTTATATATATATATGATGGTAGTTAGGTATAAATGGGACTTCAAGGAAACACAACAAAATACAATAGTGGTTGTATTAGGGTGGTAAGAAAACATTCTCGAAGGCAGCAACTGAGGTCCTGGTGCCAGAAACCAAACTGGCCCTGCCGTGTCTCCAGTCGGCCACCGTTTGCATCTGTGATGACGCATAAAGTCTTGCCCTGTTTGCAAACACAGAGCTCCTGAGGGGAAAGACGTTCCTCTGAACCCTGGCCGCCTGCCCCTTTCATGGCTTTTAGGCACACTGGATAAAATTCTTCCTCACCAAAACACTGAAAGCCCCACACCTTCACCCTAGTGCCTAGAGAAAGAAGAACCTTCTAGAAATGCAGTCATCTGAGACCCATCTGGCCACACACACTCATGGGAAAGCTAAGCCAAGCCACGTGGGAGCATTTGCTCAGCGTCCTTTGCGTGCCTGGTGGGATCGTGGGTGGCAGGGGGCTGGCGGGTGGGAGGACGGAGCGGACACTTGGCCCTTCCGCAGGGCAGAGCGCTCAGACAGCAGCACAGTCTCTGCTTGTCGTCTTCGTGGGGCGTCAGGGGTTCTCAAACCCCACGGTGCGTCACAACCACCAAGGAACGTGTCACAGGTGTAGAGACTTAAACCAGACTCCCCAAGTTTCCAATTCAATTCTAGGACTTGGGTGGGGTCTGGGTTTCTTCCTTTTTTTTTTTTTTTTAATCTGCAGGTGATCCCGACGCCTAACAGACTTGAGAACATGAAGTTCTCCGAGTGTGTTCTGTGGGCCAGGCAGGGTGTGTGAGCAGAGAGGCAGGGAGGCTTTTTATTCCCTCATTATTAATGTCGCTGAGCACAGCTGTCACTCTTCCCAGCCTGGGGAACACTGACCGGCGGCTCCCAGGGAGGCTCTGCTCTGTGACTCTAGTGTTCTCAAAGCACTCACGATTCCGGAAGATTCCGGAATGCGTTCCAGGCCAGCCTCCCTTCTGAACCTGAAGATCAGTCCTTCCAGCTCCCCTGGGCTGTGACTCGGCCTCTGGGCCTGCACTGCCCTCGCCCTGAAGTCACGAAAGCGGATGTCGCGCCGAGCGGGTGCGTCTGGGTGTGCTGTGTCACTCATCCTTTTTTCTGGCTGTCAAAGGTGCAGATAATTAATAAGAAGCTGGATCTTAGCAACGTCCAGTCCAAGTGTGGCTCAAAGGATAATATCAAACACGTCCCAGGAGGCGGCAGTGTGAGTACCTTCACACGTTCCCTGCACCGTGCTGTGGTTTGATTTTTTAAGAAGTGGCATGAGTACATATACTCACGAGACATTGCACAGAATAAATCCTTCTCGGGCTCAGGATCTATCCGTGTCCCCAGGCAAATGTAGCCCAGGCTCCCAAGTCCTCACACTGCCTTGTCCGTAGAAGCCCTTCCTGCCCCATGCGCAGGAGGGCTGCTCCCGGCCAGCGCAGGCCATGTAGGGAGAATGGGGAAGGGGATGGACCGTCCCTCAAAGGCCCTCTCTGGGCAGCTCGGTCCCCAGGGCATAATCCCCACCATGGACTCACACACCCACTGGAAGTTGGGCTGAAGGTGGTGGCACTTGAGACTGGGCACCTCCTCCCCTGTCACCTGCGCAGGTTCCCGTTGAGTGGCTCCACTGTGGACAGGTGGCCTGTTTGCTCTGATGAGTGGACATGAAGGTGTCACTGTCCTACCAAGAGTCCAGTCTCTGCTCAGCTGTGTCTCTTCCACATTCAAGGGAGGAGCCGACTCCGGAGCCGCTCGGCTCCTGTGTGAAACCTGCTCCCCGCTCTGGCAGAGGCTGCAAGGCAAAGAGCCAAACAAAAGTGTGACAGGTCACTCTGCCTGACAGAGAAATACTGCTTTTGGCCCTTTTATATTTGATCTCTTCCAAACGTCCCTGGGGACACCCCATATCCTCAGTGGGGTGTCTCTGTGAGCTCTGGGGCTCAGATCGTCACTTCCCACCTACTCCCCACCACGCGATGTTCCCGGCTGGTGCGTGTTCCCGGGCTCCTCTCTCCCTGCCGCCCTCCTCGCTCCCCAGCTCTCTCAGTTAGCCCCGGCCGTGGGCAAACTGTCACCACCCTGGGCAAATGGAGCTTCGAGATCATTGAGGCCCACCCCAGGGGGGCCTGGTTTCTGAGAGCAGGCACCCGGCCCGGGCTGGCAGTGCCCTGTGACTGCTGCAGCCCTGGGCCGCAGGCACCCCCGCATCCCGCCAGAGGGTTTATTCTTGCAATGTGCTGCTGCCGCCCGCCCGAGCACTGTCTGGCTGCCGCTGAGCCGCTGTAGTCGGGAGTAGGGGCGCTTGCCCTGCGGCTGCTGCATGGGGCTTTCTTAACGCTTCCTCGCCAGTGTCCGCTGCGTGTCTCCTCTGCCCCCCACGCCCCGCTCCCCTGTCCACCCACCGTGTCTCCGTGGACGGCAGCGTGTGTGCCGCCCCACCCCACCGCCCAGCCTCGTTCCCGGGCTCCGTGTGCCGGTTGCGTTTGCAGCCGTTTCAGCTTCGACTCCTGGCTCTGGTTTAATTTATTCCTGTCTGGGGCTGGTGGGAGGTTGTGCCGCTGAGGCCATGGGGCTCCTGGGGCCACAGATGGCAGGCGCGAGAGAGCCACGTGGCCCTGTCCCTCTGGTGAGGGGTAGCTGCAGTGCCCAGAACACTCGGGACTTCCTTGGGGCCTCCGCTGTGTCCTGCACTGTGCCGGCCTGTGGGCCTGTGACCTGTCAGCCACAAAATGTCCCAGGTGGGGCACTGTCCTCTGCTGGAGGCCACTGCTTGTTGGCAGTGGGAGCCTTCCCAGGACGCCCTCCTCCTGGTGAATGGTTGTGAGGGTCACCTGCTCCTTGTCAGCCTCTGGCTCTTGGACGGCGCTGGATCTCCCCCCTCCCCAGCGAGGTGACATCCCAGCAGGCAGGCCCTGCTCCCCTACCTGGGACCCCCTGCCTCCTGGCTGGGCTCCGGGCTCCTCTGCAGGGCTGCTCGCCCCCTCCTTGGACTCCAGGCTCCCACCCACCGGGCTCCCACCCTCATCCACTCCTTCCCCCAGCCCAGCCTCACCCTTTGTCTCCCTGACAGTGACTTCACCCAGGCCACAGGGAGGAGGGAGTGATGCCTCTGTCCCCGCCCTCCCGGGGACACAGGTCTTCATCCTCCCAACACATCACTCTCGCACTGACCCCAAAGGCCAGGCCATCTCTCAGCCCTCCATCAATAAGCAAATGCCAACATGACTTTAAAATAATTGGGGATTTTTCCAGTTTAGACCTAGGTAGACAACTCTCTTTCTTTCTGTGGCCTTGATAAACCCCTCCAAGGCTTGAGGCCGTCTCTCCCTGGGCCACCCTGGGGCAAGGAGCTGACTGGCCTCTACCCCACAAGGTCCCAGCAGAGGCCCCAGGGGTTCTGGAGTGTCAGTCGGTGACCCAGGCCCTTCACGGCCATGGCTTTGTGGAGACTTGCCTACAGGAGACCCATCTGCCACTGTGGGGTCCCCACGGGGTGCGCCCTCAGGGGAACAGGAGGCTCAGGGGCCGTCATTCCCAAGGGCGCTGAGCCCTGGAGCCCACAGGCCTCCCGCGTGTGTCCGAGTCTGCCCCAGCCGGCGAGACGCTGTCTGTCTGCGTCTCTGCTGTGCCGTCTGCCCGTCCTGGAAGTTGCTTTGCTCATTTGGTAAAGGCCGAAACGTCCGGGACGCCGTGTGCACAGGTGCCAGCTGGCTCTCTCCTCCCAGTCGCTGCGCCGCTCTGGGTCCTGCCTGGGTGACCCGACACTGCCCTGGCGGCAGAGCCGGGATCTGTGGAAGCTTCTCCTGCTACAGAGCCCACCTGTCAGCCCTCACGCAGCCTCCCCTGGAGCCATGCGGACAGCGCCGCCTTTCCAGAGTTTTCAAACGCTGCGATACTAATCGATACTAATCAGATCGGTGGCTTCTGTCTCCAAGTCTGGACGGGATCTGTCAAGTTCATGGCAGGAAAGGGAGGGGCTTTTGTACACAGTGTCCCCGTTTTCCCCTGAGGATCTTTTGTTCCGCAGGGACGGAAGACGCTCCAACCCCACAGTTATGTTGTGAAGACCCAGCTCCCTTGGGACAGGGTTGGCCGAATCTCACCACATTTGTCCATCCTGACCGGGGTGTGTTCCTCAGGGCAGACAGGAACTGCCGTCCAAGCAGGGCCTGGGCGCACACAGCCGCTTTTCACTGTGTTACACCCGTAATAAAATAATCCTATTTTATTCTCTGTCTCTCCATCTGCCCCCCTTCTCTCTCTCTCTCCCTCTCTCTCTCTCTCTCTCTCTCTCTCTCTCTCTCTCTCATATCCTCTGTCTCTCTCTCATCCTCTCTTACCTCCAGGTGCAAATAGTCTACAAACCAGTTGACCTGAGCAAGGTGACTTCCAAGTGTGGCTCGTTAGGCAACATCCACCATAAACCAGGTAGTCCTTGTGGAAGGCGAGGGTTGGGACAGAAAGATGCTGGGGGTGGGGAAGGGGGATGGCCGGGGACAGGGACAGGACTGTGCAGGTGATGCCTTCTGGCCAGCAGGGGATTGTCAGGTGGACCATCAAGGTGAGGGTTGAGTGTGGAACTTGCTGGGGCCTGGGGGACGTGGCCACCCCAGCTCGCCCCTGAGCAGGGCTGTGCTGGCCACAATGAGGGGACAAGGGAGGCCGCATGCTGGTCCTAAACCCTAACCCGTGGTTCTCTGAGTGGGCTGTACGTGGGACCTCCTGGGCTGGCAGTAGACCTCATCCGGCCCCTGAAGGCCAGCTATGTGTGTGTCCCAGCTTGGTCCCCAGCCAACATAGGGGACACTTTGCCAGCTACAGCCGGGGACCCCTGGGCCAGTGCTGTGCCCATGCTGTGACTGTGTCTAAACAGAAAATGATGCTCCCGGAGCCCCCGCGTCACACTGCATAGAAGTCAGTGCTGTCCTTGCGTCTCCCATAGTGATGGAAAGAGTCAACACCTGTGCTGTCCAGGACACGGCCACGAGCCACACGTGGCTATTGAGCACTGGAAATGTGGCTAATGCAGTTAAGGATCTGAACCAACTTTATTTAGTTAATGTTTAAGTAGCCACATGTGGCTCGGAGCTACCAGATTGGGCAGCACAGGTGTAGATTCTGGCTCCCACCTGGGAGTCCAGAGCAGGGACTTCTGCATTAGGCCCCGTTCAGGGCCCAGGTCTTCACCTGAACCATTACTGTGGGAAGAGAAGGCCACTGGGAGCTCAGTCTAGAGCACGTCTTATTATTTTCTGGCTGTCACGGACACCGTCTCTCCCAGTGAAAACTACCCCACAATTGGTGCAGCCATCCCAGCAACGGTGAGCCACTTTCTTCATCCGTCCCGAGAAGAGACGTGGGCCACCTCTTCTTCCCGCTGGTCTTCCTTGCTTAGGCACTGCATTAAGGGCCAAGGAGGGAGAAAGGGTCAGGATCTTTCCTTTTTAGCGTGCATTTTGACATTCAGTTTAATTCCAAGGTCTCGTGGGGTTGTGGTCTATCGGTTGTTGGTATAGAAAGATTTCACTTGTTGGAAACCAGCCAATTTAGAATGTTGAATAATTTTTCCTGGCCTGAGCTGCCATTTATTATTTCTTCACAGTATCTCAAGAGAGGGAGTTTTCAGAGTAGATATTTGATGCACACCTTGAATAGGGAGACGAAGCAAACTGTTCTCAAGCCCTTTGCAAGGACTTAATTGTATCCAAGCCACATACTAAATGAGGGAGAGTCTTACTAGCTCCTAAAGGCTGGTCCCTACTTGGAATTACTTGCACGGCCCGTGTTCCAGTCCTCGTGCAATCATGAAGGTTATACCACTGTCCTCTTCCCTTCGGAGCAGTGGCACCTGCCCTAAATTTTGCTGTGCCCCCAGCACCCCGTGGCACTTTGCTCTGCAGACCTCATTTCATGCATCTGAGTCTACTAAACCACAGAGGAAGATGGCAAGGTGCTCTGGTGTGTGTTGTGTTCCAGGAGGTGGCCAGGTGGAAGTAAAATCTGAGAAGCTGGACTTCAAGGATCGAGTCCAGTCGAAGATCGGGTCCCTGGATAACATCACCCACGTCCCTGGCGGAGGGAATAAAAAGGTGAATGAGGCAGGGCGGGGCGGAGGCTGCATGTGGATACAGGTGTCAATCAAGTCGGGCGGACAAAGGCTGGCAGAGTTGTCCAGAGGAGGAAAGGGCGGATCCTGCATTGATTGGCCTGACCTCGTTCTCGGCAACATCCGGGACGGTGGGTCTGGCTTAGCTGCCCACGGACTCACCTGGGAGCTTTAGCAGATTGGTGCCTGGGCCCAGCCTGGGCAGTCTGACTCGCTGGTCTCAGGTGCAGCTGGGTATCTGGCGTTTAAAGTTCCCCGTGATTTTTTTTTTTTTTTTGAAACAGAGTCTCGTGCTGTCCCCCAGCTAGAGTGCAGCGGTGTCATCATAGCTCACTGCAGCCTCAAACTCCTGGGCTCAAGTGAACCTCTTACCTCAGCCTCCCAGGTAGCTGGGACTATAGGTGTGTACCACCACGCCCAGCTAATTTTTCTATTTTTGGTAGAGATGGGGTTCTCACTCTTGCTCAGGTTGGTCTTGAACTTGTGACCTCAAGCAAACTTCCTGCCTCGGCCTCCAGAGTGCTAGGATTACAGGCGTGAGCCACTGCGCCCAGGCCAGGTGATTCTTCAGTGTAGTCACAAGTGAGAACCACCGCCCTAGGCGCTGGGGTGTGCAAGTGCTCACAGAAGGACGCTGGCATCCCCGAAGTCAACCCTGGTGAAGCAAGAACAAGTCATGGGAACATAACCCAGTTTTCTAAACGGGTTACTAGGCGGGCAGAGCAAAACGATGATGGTGAGATCCAGATTTCAGCAAAGCCTCGGCCTGCCTGTCATGAAAGTGTCCACTCGGAGGCTGCTGGACCTCGGTGTCCCCAGCGGTTTCTAGAATCTCCAGGTCTTGCTGTGGGCATCTGTGTGCTGTGAGGGTGGGGGGCACAGGGTGTGGGTGGCCCTGAGCAAGCTGCTTCTGGGCCGAGCACAGGATGCGGTGTTGTGGCTGGCTTTTTCTCTTCTGCGTAAATGCAACCTGAGCACCCTCTGGGTTTCCCACCCACACCCGCCCTGAAGTTCGGGGAGTGGCTCATTTTCCAGCCTTTAGTGCCTGCAGCAGCTGACTGGGGAGTGGCAGAGGGAGAAGGGATGTCCCAGAATGGGTGTAGAATCTGAGACCCAGCCCAGCGTGAGAAAGTGTGCTGCCCGAGGTGGCCCAGCTGGGTGGAAGCTGCAGCCGGGCCATCTTTCCACCACGCCATGCTGGGTGGCAGCCAGGAGTCCCGTGCCCTGGCCAGTCCCCATACCTCCCTGCTTGTCTTCCTCTGGCAGCCCCCTCACTGCCTCTGGCTCTGACTCTGAACACACAGGCATGTCCTGTCTTGTGTTTGGCGTAAATGTCCAGCAGTACAGTTTTGTGAAGAAGCACCTGCTGGTATGGTCATAAAGCAGACATTGCCAACTGAACCTTGGGGCAGACCTTGCACCCAGACAGGGCCCCCCAAGGCCGATGGGAAGGGAGGGGATCGGCCCTGAGATGATGACCTTGCACTGTCTGGCTCCGTATGGTGCCCCTTCTGGACTCCTGACCCCAAGGTGGACCTAAAGTTCGTCGTGCTTCTCCAGACACGAGATGCAAGAACACCTCTCAGTGCCTGGGTCACTATCAAAAGTGAGAAAGTAAAGGGGGACCAGGAGGCTGCCTGCTTCAAAAGACATGGGGGCAGGGCCCAGTTCTCTGAGGAAGTAGAGAAGGTTCTCCCCAAAACCCCAGGCTCTGGCTGAGCGAGGTTCTCCCCAAAACCCCAGGCTCTGCCTGTAATCCTAGCACTCTGGGAGACCCAGGCTGGAGGATCGCTTGAGGTCATGAGTTTGAGACCAAGAGCAAGACACCATCTCTACTAAAAATAGAAAAATTAGCCAGGCAATTAACAATAGAAACAAAAAAAATTAGCCAGGCGTGGTGGCTCGCACCTGTAGTCCCAGCTACTAGGGAGGCGGAGGTGGGAGGGTCACTTGAGCCCAGGAGTTCAAGGTTGGCCTGGGCAACTAGCGAGAACTCATCTCTAATTGAATGAATGAGTGAATGAATGAATGCAGGCTTCAGAGAATCATGTTATCCAGCACACCTGCCAGTGCTGCCCACAGCTGCGGCCACCTCCGAAGTCCTCATCAGTCACTGGCAAAGGGGAGGAACGTGTGTGGCTCTGGCTGGGCTTCAGTGGCTCTGGGGCCATCCCTTGATGTGCTTCTTCAACACTTGCATCTGCAGCTGGCATCCACTTACACGCAGTGTGCGGAGCGATGTGCACACAAGGTCATTCAAGGTTGTTCGTACACAGCACTGTGTGTACCAGCATAATACTGGAACAGCCCAAATATCCATCCTAGGGAAGCAGATGAATCTTGGCGCCTCTGCTGTAAGGGAATTCTAAGCATGAGGAAGCTCTCTAGGTACTGATAACAGAAGGTATTAAGTTTGGAAACGAGAGTGCAAAGATTGCGTATATCGTTATCACATGTATTACGATACATGTATAGGCCGGGCGCGGTGGCTCACGCCTGTAATCCTAGCAGTCTGGGAGGCTGAGGC
>VBSM01003215.1:11650892-11666315 GCA_008086735.1 Cheirogaleus medius | reverse complement strand
TTTAAAAAAAAAAAAAAAAAGTTCTGGGATTCCCCCTCTTCCGTCAAATCAGAACCTGTTTTTGCAATCACCCTGACTCAGCCTCCAGCTACAGGTGTGTGCTACTATACACAGCTAAAAATCAGAAACTTTAGGATGTTTTTTAAAGCCACCAAGGTGATTCTGATGCAGCCACTGGCTTTTGTGAAGCACTGGCACAAACATCCCCTTCCCCTACTGTCTCTCCAGTGCCCTCTAGCTTCTCTACTTGATTTCAAGTACAGTTGGCCCTCTGTATCCATGGGTTCAACCAATTATTTGGGAAAACAAATTGTGTCTGTACTGAACATGTATACAGACTTTTTTCCTTGTTATTATTCCTTAAACAATACAGTATCAGCAATCATTTACACTGTATTAGGTATTATAAAGTACTCGAGGATGTGCATTGGTTATATGCAAATGCTAAACCATTTTATATCAGGGGCTTAAGCATCTACAGATTATGGTTTCCATGGGAGGTTCTGCAACCAACCTCCCATGGATACCAAAGAACAGCTATATTTGGCTTATCCTCTTATTATTAAATAAATCCAGTCTTTTTTTCTTTTTTTGAAACAGGGTCTTGCTCTGTCACCCAGGCTAGAATGCAGGGGCATCATCACAGCTCACTGCAACCTCAAACTCCTGAGCTCAATCCATGCTCCTGCCTCAGCCTCCCTAGTAGCTGAGACTACAGGTGACCACACCTGGATAATTTTTCCATTTTTTATAGAGACAGGGTCTCCCTCTTGCTCAGGCTGGTCTTGAAGTCCTGTCCTCAGGCAATCCTCCTGCCTCTGCCTCCCGAAGTGCTAGGATTATAGGTGTGGACCACGCACAACCTAATTTGAGAGTCTTTGCCTTCACGGTTCACATAGTGCTACATACAAAACTTGTACTCAACAAATAATATTTAAAACTTTCAAATGATTCAGGCCTATGTTAACATTCTCCAGACACCGGAGGGCTGGTAGGTGAGAAAAATACTGAAGTACTCACACTAAGTCCTGAATCTCAAGAGCTCAGATTTTCTATCAGAATTAGGCTTTCTTTTATAAATTTTGGTTATCTAAAATTCACCCTTTGTTGGTGGATAATTTAGAGTGTGAGGGATACTACACATCTACTTAGACAAAAGTTGAGGGTGTCAGAGGAGCAAGGAGGGTGTTTGGAAGAGATTGATTTCTAAGAGCAAAGAGAGAACAAAGTGAATTCCTACCCAATTATAGGAGCCAGAATGAGCACATTTTGCAAGCTTAGAAGTTTCTTGATCTAAGCTCTGAAGGAGTTTCATAAGTTGCCTCTGCAATGCCCCCACACAGGCTTAGACTGTAGTGTAATGGTAGGAGAGTTGGCTCTGCAGTCAGGCTGCCTGGTTTTGAATCACAATTATAACCTTCACAAGCTTCCTTGCCTTATGCAATTTACTTAACTTTGGAAAGCCTCTGTTTTCATGCCTACGAGATGGGGTAACACATGTAAACCACTTAGCACTGGCACACAGTAAGTGCTCAACAAACATTAAAGCTGCAGACTTTTATTTTTACTATTACGACTATTATAACCATTATACAAAGGACTCTTTAGTAGATACAAAGCAGCTACAGGTCTATGTGTTCAAGAGGGATTAAAATACTAGAATGAAATTAATGGGAACGTGCCTGGAATGGCAGTGCATTACTATAAAAGGTGATTGGGGTATGTGTGTGCACATGAATGTGCACCAAATGGCCTGCCCTATCTGCAATTCTGTTCTATACACCTACAAAGCATGGGCTCTACCTTGTCCCTTTCCTTCCAGCACCCTAACACCCAGTAGGTGTTAGAGTACCATCTGCACTCACCAGGAGAGTAAAATCAAGGAAATCAAATGTCTCCAATGCCCACATGTATCTCTCCTCCCTCCCCCTACCCTCTCACGTTCACTTAGGCCAACAGGGTTACATGGTAAAATCATTGAGCCTTGTGGGAAACTTAGCCCCACAGATCTTGAATAGTTTCAGACCACCTTAAGAGTCTGTCTCTTCATTAAGCTGTCTATATGGATGACTCAGCATAAATCCATCTCTAGGAAAAACAACTCTACAGAAAGTCAAATATCACCCCTTTGACTTAAAAGCGATACAGACGTACATCACGATGATGAGCTGAGTTCCTATAAATGCCCTGGTTTCCATAACCCACCCTCTATACTGTCCTTCTACACAGCCCCTTGAGTGAGCTATAACCTGCAGAGGAACACCCGGCCAACTCCACGCAGGTACTTACAGACGTGTTGGTTGTAACCTGTGAGCTAGAGGTTGTGGGTGCAGAGGAGTCAGATGAGGTGGAGAGCTGCCGCACCAAGGGACTGTGTGGTGGATGGTGAGTGGCTGCCAAGTAGCTCGAACTGCTCATGTCTGTGTGATGCTTCAACACTGCAGAAGTCAACAGAAAAGAGAGGAATACATGGCTATCTTAACCAGTGAAATCTCTAACACAAGCTAGGAAAGGCAGCAATGCACACTAAAGGCAAAAATGCTTTCTAAGTAAGCCTAGAGGATAAAAAGGTGAAGCAGACTGGTCGATGGGAGGTAGGGGCTGGGCAGAGGTTGCTGTGGTGGTTAAGAAGTATGACCTGCATTTAGAAGCAGTAGCATCCCCCTACTCTGCCTTCCTACAAAGTGAAGGACAAAGCTGGGGGCAATTAAGAGAAGCCTAGGTTGCTCCAGAAAGCCCTGAGCAGGTGCAATTGCAGGTATAGGTGCCACGGGCCTGGCCCTACCTTCACTTCTCTCAGATGAATGGTCTCGCAATCTCATTTTGCTGTGGTTTGGGTCATGCACGGGTGGCGGTGGGTTGAGCAAGCGCTCTGCTTTTGGCGCTGTCACTCGCTCCACCATGGGCACAGGCCCCACATCGTCTAAGTGCTGCCTGTGGGTCCTGTCAGGCCGGGTTTGGTGATGGGACAGCTCTGAAGAGGGGAACAGAAAAAGAGCTGTGAAATACCTTCTCTCAAATCTTTTCTTATTTGAATTCCAAACTCTTGAGTTCTCCCAAGGCCAATTTGGTACACCCAAGGGCAGCAGGATAGTCCTTCAAGACTGAATCTTCTAGTAAATAGAACAATGGCTACGACAGGCACAGGGAGCCCAGAACAAAAGAAATGTGACACTAGGCTACAAAAGACAGCCTGCCCACAGATGAACCCAATACCACGCCATTGTTGGCTGTTCACTGAGCATTCTGGGTCATGCCCCAAGACCCACAGTGTCTAGAAGAGCTCCCAAACTCCATCTAAGAGTATCTAAGACAAGTAGAAGTAGTAACTGGCTGAATGTATATCAGTCAACTGCCTCTCTCAACCACAACATACTGGCATAGCAAATCAGTAACTTAAGAATATAAAAGGAATGAAAAATAACTGAAATGGCAGAGGATTCCCCGGTTCTCTGAAACTTACTGGCTGTTGTTAGGAAGGAGTTGACCAACTTGTGCCTGTCTTTACGAGTTGGATCTGGCAGGCTGCCTGGCATGGGTGCTCTGTGCTTAAGTGAAAACTTTTTGGGAGGTTTGATTTTGTCAAAAGGTTTGTTCTGCCACTGAGATTTCAGAATGCTCTGGAAGTGCAGGCTTGTGGGAACATCTGCAAGAAACACAGAACACTGCAGGTTAGTGCAAACACCTGGCCCCTGGGCTCCTCTCTCTTAAAGTGAGGTTTGTTCACCAGTCACCTGGACTCTCCAATGCTCAAGACCTACATCCCAACCCTCTTTTATTTGCCCAGTAGCCTGACACTTGGCAGGAAAAGCACTGTCATATGGAGGATATGTTTATGCCAACTTTGAAGGTCATTCTTTTATTTACAAGGCACTTTTGCTTAGAATTAATCAGGATATATTCATTCAATAATATCCATTAACCGCCAACTTGGTATCAGGCACTATACTTTCTCCAAATAAGAACTATATACTATTCTCCCTCCTTCCTCTGTAGCCCCAACACCTCTCCCACCTTGAGATTATAGAGGATTTTTAGCTGACTGGTTAATGTTCAGTATCACAAATCAACAATCTTTTAGATTTAATTTTTTTTACACTGTTATCTTTCCACTTAGATTCTTTTTTTTTATTTTTCCAAGAATATATCCTTGAGTAATTTGTTTTAAAAAAGGAATTTCTAGATTTAAAACCATTTCCCCCTCAGACCTTTAAAGTCATTCTTCCATGTACTGTAATATCCACTGTTGTATATAAGAGGGAATCTGATTTTTATTTACTTGTAAGTGGTCTAGTTTTTGTCTTTTCAGCTTTTGTGAAAAACAACAACAAAAAAAGCCTGTGGTATTAAACTAACTCTTAAAGATCAATTTGGGGGCTGGGCACCATGGCTCAAGCCTGTAATCCTAGCACTCCAGGAGGCTGAGGTGGGCGGATCGTTTGAGCTTAGGAGTTCAAGACCAGCCTGAGCAAGAGTAAGACCACGTCTCTACTAAATATAGAAAGATATTAGCTGGACAACTAAAAATATATAGAAAAAATTAGCCGGGCATGGTGGCGCATGCCTGTCGTCCCAGCTACTCAGGAGGCTGAGGCAGTAGGATTACTTGAACCGAGGAGTTTGAGGTTGTTGTGAGCTAGGCTGACGTCACAGCACTCTAGCCCAGGCAACAGAGTGAGACTCTGTCTCCAAAAAAAAATTAATTTGGGGAGAAATTTCATCTGTTCTGCCATCAATACTGAATCTTTCAACACATGAACACAGTAACTCTCCATTTATTTCGGTTTTCTTTGATTCTCTCTCAGCAGTGTCTAGTAGTCTTCAAAGTACAGCCCATATATATATATTTGTTAAGTTTATTCACAAGTAGTTCATGTTTTTTGATGCTATTATAAAAGACAGTACCTTTTAAAATTTTAATTGCCAGTTACTCATTGCCTGTATATAGAAATACAATAAATTTTTATATAATGACCTTGTATCCTGTCATCTTGTTAAATTCCTTAGTTATAGCTTTTGCTGATTCAACAGGACTTTTTATAATATATACATAAGTATGTCATCTACAAATAAGAGATTTGATTTTTTTCCCTTTTTGATCTATATGCCTTTTATTTTTATTTCTTGCCTTACTACTTTGGCTGGAACCTCTGGTGACAATTTATAATTTTAGATTTTCCTTTTTATGTTTTCAATATTCTGAAATTTCAATACTATGGATACAGATTTGAGTCTTTTTTCAGTGTTCTGCAAAGGTTTCCAGGGCTATTTCAATCTGAAGGCCAGCACATTTTTCTTCGGCTTCCAGTTCCTGCTGGGAATCAGTAACCACCTGGAACACACTCAAAAGTTCCAGCCCAGAGTTCATATCCACTGCTTTATATAGAATGCAAGAAGGCACTGGTGGGGTAAGAGTAGAGGAAAAGAAAATCCAATCTAGTATTCCAAAATGAGTACAAATTTATCACCCAGACAAATACCCGGGTCCTATCCCTACTCTTTGTGCCCTTTAATTCTGGGCAAAGAACTTCCTCTAAACAGCAACCACACACAGAACCTTATTCCTGTATGTGCCTTGGGCTACTTTTTTCTTTTTATTTTTTCACAGGCATTATATCTATCATCATGAATGTATCACTTAATCTTCACAGCAATTCTATGAGGTAAGCATCATTATGCTTATTTTAAAGACAGGAAACAGGTTCAGAGAGGTAAATTAACTATTAATATGTCCAAGGTTACATGGTTTAGTAACAACTAACATTTAAACTCAGGATTATACAACCCTAAAGCCCAGATTCTCAGTTACTACACCATGAGACGACTCATTGATCCACAGGATGAAGAAGATTGATTCTATGGTGAAGTCTGATATTTCTCAAATTATTCCCAAGGAAAGAGAGTACAGGATTACTTTTCAAGGCAGTAGTGCAGTGTAAAAAAAAAACATAACTACTCCTCAGTGAATAAAATAGTTAACATTCTCAAGGATGATTTTTCCCAATGGGAAAGCAGCCTCAGCTCCATAGATCTCTCTGAGAATAGATGTAAAAGCAGTGAAACAAATTAGGAACACTATTAAAAGTTTATTTGCTACATGTTGAGACACGGTCTCTGATGACAGTGCTGTCTTCTGAATTTTTTTCATAATCCTTTCTTTTTCACACTGAAAAACAAATTCACCTATCCCAACTTCTAAAATAAATACATCACTTTTTAAAAGAAGGTTTCTCCATTAATCAACAATCAAGATTGAGTTTAGAGATATCAATGATAAAAATTCTTTAAAGGGCGTGAAGGAAATAAAGCACTATCTAGAAGCACTCAGTCCTACAGAATGTTCTGAAACATGGACTGAGCAGGAATGTATAATAAAGGCTCAAGAAAGGGAAGAGAATACTTCCTGTATATACGAGAATACCCCTTTGTCAGCAGAATAGTTCTCCCACTTAGCAAAGGGGTGTGTGTATGTGTGTGTGTATAATGGGACTCCAAGACGACAGTGATTTTATTTTTTCCTTTTATTTTCCCCACTCATTGGTCTCTCAAACCTGAAAATGAATATAGGGGAAAAAAGGAGTTGGAGATATGAGACACCTGGTTATAGTGAAAATAGCAATGAAGTAGAAATAAGCAGGCCTGGATTCAGGTCTGTCTTGTATCACTCAGTAGGAAGAGAAAACAAGAATAAATCTCATTTAGCTGGGATTTAGCATCTCCTGTAAAATGAGGCAGGGGTGTGGGTCAGGGCTGGCAACATCCTAGCACACATGGCTGTACCCTCCAATCCTCCCATCTGCTGCAACCACAAGCCAACCAATCACAAGAGTCTTTCTTGTTGTATCTGAGACTTCAGATTTTTCTCAAACAATACATTAAGTAACTACAGACATTTACTATCAATTTGAGTAGGCACAAGAAAGGACATCTATTTGTTATTGCTAGACTACATGACTACTGAGTCTCTCAACTCTAACAGGTTGAATCAATGACTCTATACCTCACTTCTAATCTCCTCTGCTCAATGGTTAGACCACCACCCACAGAACACCACTCTGAGCCCTAGAATTGAAGTATTAAGCATAATCAAGAGCACACTCTCCTTTAAACATGCTGAATAAGCAGCAAGAGATATAGCATCAAACTGTTTAAAGGACCCATGCTGCTAGACTTTTTTAGAAGTTTGCTGTGTTTCCTTTTAAATGCTTCCACGTAAGAGTGAACAGAAATCCAGTTAAATTCCTCGGTCAGCGAACAAAAATGATCTCATGGGAATCTCTGGTCTGAGTTCACACACTAACTGATTGGTAAGTAATGATACCTAGGACATGCAAAGGGTTAAAAATCTGAAATAAATTGGATACAGGACCTGAAAGTAAGCAAAGAAAGGGATATGAAATAGAAGAGAACACAACAGGGATCCACTCAGCTAGTGGACTTCCCACACTCGATACCTGCATAGGCAATGGGGTTAAAGTGCTATTAGCAGAGAAGAGGGTGCAGATCCTTATCAGGTAAATAACAGGAAAATAAAACAGATTATTACCACCACCTCTTAAGTTACTATTTCTTCAAACAAAATGAAAGGACCCTGACTTCAGGCCCACCAGGGTTTCAAATTCCATGATCCACTTGACTGTTTTGCTCATTACTTTCCACCATTTTCTTGAGCACACTTTTTTGGGGTGTTTTGTAATGCTCACTTCTTCCTCCTGCTGGAAAGTTGTGGTAGCTTGTGCAGTTTGGCAAGCTTTCTCAAAACAGCATAGATCTTCATGGCCAGCAGGTGGTGCTCTTAATTAAGCCCTTTTAACAAACTTCAGAAGTTAACATTCTTTTGCCCAAGATGATGTATCCTCTACATTTTCAACTAAGGATTGACTAGACTTGATTACTTGAGGCAACAAGGAATCAAAGCCCCTCCTGCTGAAATACTAATAGGTATTGTACCCTAATCCCTCCATCTTCCACAGCCAGGCATTAGAGATGGCTGTATACAGTTCCTCAATTTCTATCACACCCAGATACTGGGAGTAGCTGAGGTGTGGTCAAGGTGGGAGACAGAATTCCAGGATAAAGAGCAGCAGTTGATTGTCATCCTAACAAACTACACAAACTGGTTAGGAAACATTACTGAAATCCTACTTAAAAAAAAAAAAAAAAAAATTTGTCCTATGGGGCCAGAAAACAGCAAAGTATCACATTCAAACAAATGTAATCAGCCACAGGAACTAAAGGATGAGTCAAAAGTTTTATGCGGACTTGCTAGTGTTCACTGTTACAGGTTGCTACACAATGATATCTCAATATTATCAGGGGGTGATAGTCACACAGAATATAATGTGAATGGTGCCCTCGAAGTTGGTATCTCTGGATTCCCTAGGAATCTTCTAATTTACAAATAGGCTGCATTCTGAACGTGGCAGTTGTTTGGATCAAAGCAAAATTATCCTAATAGGAACATTATATATATGGTAATTAGGTCTCCAGGTCAATCTACAGAAGTCTAATCCATAGGCAAATACAGCAGTTCACAGATACTACTAGGGATGGAGATATATATTTTCTCATTTACAGTCTCATAAGGAGAATTTAATAACAAACTTTCTTATCCAAACCCCAGGGCTATGGTTAGGAGGGTGTCTGTGTGTGGGGTGTGTGTGTGTGTGTGTGTGTGTGTGTGTGAGAGAGAGAGAGAGAGAGAGAGAGAGAAATGAAGACCAGAGAAAGGGGTATTCCGTATCTTTCTTTCACCCTCACTGCTACCTACAGTTGGAAAAGGATAGTGTGGAGAAGTGCAAGGTATGGCAGTGGTCAGCAGGACAGAAAATGTGAAGAGGGAAATGTTGACTGATGGAACAGGAGATGACAGACTGGTGGTCTGGGCATATTTGATTAGGCGTTGCAGGACACTATCTGCCACTGTACATGGTAACGCTGTTGACAAAGAAATGGCTATCATATTTATCAGGAGATACCCAGTGAGTACTACTCTAGGCCTCTCTCTTACCCTTCTTTAAATATGAGACTATACAATTCAACACAGTAATCCTGAGAGAGTAACCCAAGAAATGTACTCAAGTCTTCCTGGTAGCTAGCTCTGGCTGTAGCCAGAATCCTGAAATGGATAGAAATATGACTACTCTTAATAATCTGTCTGGAAAGGAACATGTAATGTAGCGAAAGGAAGGATGGGTATCACATAATCTGGGTTTGAATTCTACAACCATTCAATTTCATTAGCCATCCCTGATCTGTAAAACTGAAGTAACACTTTACAAGACTTCTGAAAGACACAAATGAGACAAATATGAGAAAATGCTTTGTAAACCATAAAATGCTATCTAAATAATAACTGAAGTTATAAGAGCTATATAATCCAACGGCAGAAGGTAAAATTCAGTGACCCTGGAAAATGTCTTACTGTTTTCCACTCATTATGTTCTATTACTGTTCCAGCAACTCCTTACTATAGCTTGCCATCCATGTAGTCTAGGTCTTCTAAATTTTTTTACTCTTGCAAGAGGTCACATGACAGCAGAAATATTATGCCACATCCTTGTCACAGTCATAGAGGCTTTGGGTAACAAAAGCCAAAAATTCTGGTAGCTACTGGATTCAGATGGCCAGAAAGAATTCAATTATTTAAAGAACAGATGCAGAACAGGAGATTACAGCCATCTATTGTGATCAACTGTCAATTATAAAAGGGATTCTCTAGGACAAGGGTTGGCAATGACTTTTTCTAAATAAAATTTTATTGGAACACAGCCATGTCCATTTGTTTACATATTGTCTATGGATGCTGCTGTGCTACAATGGCAAAGTTGAGCACTTGTGACATAAACTGACATCAATTATATAGCCTGCAAAACTTTAGAGTGTTTACCACCTGGTCCTTCAAGAAAAAGTTTATATGCCACTCACTTCTATGTTTTTTCACACACCACCAAGTCAACCCCACATCCCACGTGATTCTTTTTATTCCTCAGACCCCTGTTTCAGTTATTCGATGAAAAATTTATAGTCTACCTGTGAGGTTTTATGAAGAACAGAATATGAAAAACAAAAATCCATAATCCTCAGGAGATTATTAAGTAATGGGGCCCTGCGCAGTGGCTCATACCTGTAATACTAGCACTCTGGGAGGCTGAGGCGGGAGGATCGTTTGAGCTCAGGAGTTCGAGACCAGCCTGAGCAAGAGTGAGACCCCGTCTCTAACTAAAAAAAATAGAAAGAAATTAGCTGGACAACTAAAAATATATGCCAGGCATGGTGGTGCATGCCTGTAGTCCCAGCTACTCGGGAGGCTGAGGCAGGAAGATTGCTTGAGCCCACGAGTTTGAAGTTGCTGTCAGCTAGGCTGATGCCACGGCACTCTAGCCAGGGCAACAGAGTGAGACTCTTGTCTCAAAAAAGAAAAAAAAAAATTTAAGTATTGGAAAGCACATAAACAGCCATAATATAAAAGTCATTAACACATAGAAATAAAATACCACAGAGGTTTGAGAAGAAATTCCTATTTTCTGTAGGTTGGGGACATACAACAAAATTATGTGGAAATCTATGAAACCATTACAGATATGAAAGCACTGGATTCCTGTAGTTTATCTAGACAGTGGTTTCAAAACATTTTCACTCATGTACTCCCACCTGAAATGTCTCAGCCTTCCAAGTGCTAGGATTACAGGCAGAAGTCACTGTGCCTGGTCTGAAATGTAATTTTTAAAAAATCGTAAATTCAGATAGTTATAAAGATTGTATTTTCTAGAATACTACATACGCTTTAAAATAATTTAATCAAAACTTTGGCATAGGGCCGGGCGCGGTGTAATCCTAGCACTCTGGGAGGCTGACGCGGGAGGATCGCTCAAGGTCAGGAGTTTGAAAACAGCCTGAGTAAGAGCGAGACCCCATCTCTATTAAAATAGAAAGAAATTAATTGGACAACTAAAAGTACACAGAAAAAATTAGCCGGGCATGGTGGCGCATGCCTGTAGTCCCAGCTACTCAGGAGGCTGAGGCAGAAGGATCACCTGAGCCCAGGAGTTTGAGGTTGCTGTGAGCTAGGCTGACGCCACGGCACTCTAGCTCAGGCAACAGAGTGAGACTCTGACTCAAAAAAAAAACACCAAAAAACAAAAAAACTTTGACATATGAATTATTTGGTTTAATAAAGAAAAATTCTTCCTTTTAAACTTATTTAGCCAAACAGACTTTAGTGAACAGTCTGTCTTCAGTTATTAATTCCCTTAATATGTAGTCTAAGATAGACAAGGCTAGAAACCTTGCCATAAGTTGTAGTCTAGATAAAATAAGGTAGCTCCATCTTCATTTTATTTATTAAATTCAAAACTCTTCATTATATGATGAAATAAAAGGAAAAAAAATAAATAAAAGTAAAACTTATTTCAGCATTAAAAATAAATAAATAAATAAATTCAAAACTCTTTACTTAATTCCCAAGGGATTCTCCTTCAGAAGCTGAGAACTCTTAGTACCTTTGGTGCTCCCACCATCAAAGATTTTTATACTTTGGGGCAAGATTCACAGTAAGACTCAATATGGCCAAGAGGAATGTTTTTCTTCTGCAAAGTGGGAAGAGGTGGAGGTGTGAAAAGGGAGGACTGTAAGCAGAAGTTTATCAAGCAGAAAAACAGTACATGCAAACAATGAGGGTATGAGATAATACACACCCTAGAAAGATGTCACATTATACATAAACCCCAATATGAAGACATTCTCCTAGAACAGTGCTGCTCATCCTATTTTACACCCTGGCACACACAATTTTTTTTTTTCTTTTTTTGAGACAGCATCTTACTCTGTCACCCAGGCTGGAATGTAGTGATGCTATCAGAGCTCACTGCAACTTCAAACTCATGGGCTCAAGTGATCCTCCCACCTCAGCCTTCCAAGTAGCTAGGACTTATAGGCATGTGCCACCACACTTAGCTAATTTAAAAAAAAATTTTTTTTTGTAGAGATAGGCTTTGGCTATGTTCCCCAGGCTGGTCCCGAACTCCTGGCCTCAACTGATCCTCCTGCCTCAGCCTCCCAAAGTGCTGGCCTTACAGGCGTGAGCCACCGCCCTTGCTGACAATAATGGACTAGGTTACTTGTGGCTAGAGGCAACAAACCCCAGACCCCTCCTAGGCACACTTAAAGATTGAGAGGAAAAAATCTCAGCACACTGCAATCTTCTAAGCATTATCTTCTTCTGGTTTGGTGGATCTGTTGCACCCTTTCTGCAAAACTCTAAGAGAACACAACTTTGCTCATGATGCTCTGAGAGCAATTGAGTTGCAACTGGACCTTCGCTGATTTTTTCGCCTAGAACCCTCTTAAGTCTTATCCATTACACTTTATATTCTGTGGTTTTTCTTACCATCTGGAAACGCTAGAACAGGGTGAACACAAGAGTCCAACTGGGAGAGACGTTCCAACAGAGGGGCTTCGTAGTGAATTTCAGGAGGCATGGTGTTGACACTGCCTGAGCCACACAGTGCACAGGATGAATTCACATCACAGCCAGAGCGGATTGTACTGTTCCGGTGAACCTGTGAAAAGCCAAACAAAACTCTGACAATTCAGCTCTGATAAAACCCTGCTCCCCACTTGTCATTCTAAAGACATAGAAAACCTTTCTAGATACCTATATGACACTATTAACAGAATGGTTGACAAGTTTGTTTTAAGATTTCCATTTGTCTAACATACTGATCTTCAAAGTAAGTAAGGAAACTTGCTTCTTTTTCAATGATGAAAGTCAATTACTTGAAGCCCTACTGCTAACCTATGTATTAAACTTGTGACAGTATAAAAGATACTGTAATAAAACTCTGCTTTCTGAGAATACTTTACAGAACCTGCATGCTCTTACCATCTTCATGGACTTTAAGGTGGTCTCAAACAAGGTGGCAAGTTTTCCTGAACTACAACTCATTAACTACTCTTTTTCTAATAAACTTCCTTTGTATACATGTGGGCAGAATAATCAATAACCTCTCCAGCTAAGTCCAGAGTGAAATATGAACTACTTTAAGTCTTCGAAAGATTTAATCCTATAAAAGATAACATTTTTACAATTTTATGCTTTGAGGAGGAAACTTCAGGTCATGCTGAATGCAGGATCCCTACATTCAAGTGTTAGGATGAACAAGTCTGGCATCTGTCAAAGCATAACTCACATAAAGTCATTTGGCCAGCACACAGTCCTGGAAACAAAGCACTTGCCTCTGGAATGGCATTATGAGAAGGGATCCTAGAAGCAAGGGCAGTGTTAAGAATAAAGACAAAAAGATAGCATTAAAACTCTGCTAGAGGCCCGGCACTCTGGTAGGCCTGAGGCAGGAGGATCGCTCAAGGTCAGGAGTTCGAAATCAGTCTGAGCAAGAGTGAGACCCTGTCTCTACTAAAAATAGAAACAAATTAATTGGCCAGCTAAAAATATATAGAAAAAATTAGCCAGGCATGGTGGTGCATGCCTGTAGTCCCAGCTACTCAGGAGGCTGAGGCAGAAAGATTGCTTGAGCCCAGAAGTTTGAGGTTAGGTGTAGAATAAAAAGAATATGGCAAGAACGACAAAGTAAAACTAAGAAAACAGATTAAGATGATAGCAGAAATTACAAAAGAGGAAATATTATACATGCTAGAAATAACAAATTTATCGAATATTCTTTGAGGCTTTTCTTCATTTCTATACCCACCCTCAGGACTGGATAGATAGACCAATTAACTAGATAAGCTATAAGACTGGCCTAACAAAGAGAAAAAGGTTAAAAATGCAAATATATAAGAACTCCTTTTAAAAAAAAGATCTTAAGTGAAAAAAACTGGCTACCTATAACTATAAATGGAACATTCCATTCTAGCCCTTTCTAAGTCCCTATAAGCTAATCTGGAGAAATATCCAAATAGCCAAGGTAAAAACAGAAAGTCTTGACATAGTGATGCTATCAAAATAAGACATTTATAATATGCCGAGAGAAGATGGAGGGATGTGCACAAACCCACTGATACGGTTATTATTGAGAAGGTGGTATGGAGGGACCTCATTTTCTACCTTATATATATCTATAATGTTTAGATGTTACATATTTTCATATTATATCTAATCAGGTAATACAATATGCATGCCTAAAAAAGGATAGGATCCCAGACTAGTCTGTTTCCCCAGTAAAGTTCTGAAAACATTAAAGAATAGATAATTTCTATCCAATTAAAATGGTGCTGCCATAAAGAAATGGGATGGCTTCTATGGTTCTTTTAAAAAACAGTAGAATCCTGATTTAAAATTTGACAAAGGGCATTATGCATACATGTAACTTAAACATCAATCTAATTTTTGAATTAAAAACCATAGAATATTAATAGAACTTAGGAGTATATAAAATACATCCAACACTATTATTAAAAGCTAAATTTTACAACTTTTTTGAAGACCACTTGGCCAAGTTTAAAATTACTCAATTCATACTCACACTGCACAAATCCACATCTAGAATTTATCTTACAGATAAACCTGTTAAATGTACAGACACATACTTTCACTGAAACAAGATGCCAACTTGTATGCATGAATCCATTTATGTTAAAAAAAAAACCCCTCACAAACTGTATTTTACAACATTAAGAAAATAAAATTTAAAAATCCAATAAATATAAACAACTCTCATGAACATGTAGGGATTTATTCCTAAGTACTAAATTACACAATATTAGGAAATCAAATTACATTAATTTCAGACTTGGGCATTTAACTGTCCACTCAACATCTCTACTTAGACTTAAAAGGCACCTCAGAATTAATATGTTCAAACCTGAGCTCCTGCTCTTCCCCAACTTCTAGCTGCTCAGTCATAAATCCCTGGACTTAGGTCACCTTAAACTCCCCTCTTTTAATCACAACCCCACATCCAATCATGAAATCCTTTTGGCTTCACCTTCTAAGTGTATCTAGAATCCAATCACTTCATACCACCTCAACTATAATCAACCTGGCCCAAGTCATTATTTTTTCTCATATGGGTTTCTTCAATAACCTCCTATTTGCATCCACTTCCAACTACTGTGTGTAATCAGCATAATCTTGTTTTAAAATCTCAATAACAGCTCATGCCAGTCTCATAACCTTTCAAATGACTTCTCATCTCATGACAAATAAAAGCCAAAGATCTTGCAATGGTTCACACAAGGCCCTGTATCACCTGTCACCTCCAACCCCTCTCTGACTTCACTTCCTTTTATTTCCTGCTACTCTCCTACTCACACTACCAGTTACTCTGGTCTCCCTGCTATAGTTCTCCAATGTGGCAGGCAACCTTCCAGATCATGGGCCTTTGTACTTGGCTCTTCTCCCACTAACTCCATGTTCATTCTTTCACCTCAGGTCTTTTTCTCCAAATTATCACCTTTTTTTTT
>VBSM01003215.1:11629305-11645447 GCA_008086735.1 Cheirogaleus medius | reverse complement strand
AAAAAAAAAAAAAGGCTTTGTTAGATGATTTTGCCCAACTGTAGGCTAACATTAAGTGCTCTAAGCACATTAATGGTAGGCTAGGTTAAGTTCTGCTGTTCAGCAGGTTAAATGTATTAAAATGCATTTGACTCATGATGGGTTTGCTGGGACACAACCCTGTTGTAAGTTGAGAAGGATCAGTATAACATTTTAAGGCTCTACATCATTAAGAGGATATGATTATATAAAACTCTATATTCTACTATACATCAAAGGAAAATTTAAAATATCAACATAATAGAGCACAAATATAAGCAGAACCTATAGAAACATCATTTTGACAAAAATGCCACAAAATTATTAATAATAAAAGGCTGAAAAAGAAAAAACTAACCATTTAGATACTCAATTCATAACTCTTCAGAAAAGAATTCAAAAACTTAAAGGTAATTTATAAATCAATAAGCAATAAGAACACCTTACACACCAAAAGCTGGGAATGCCATGCAAAACTACACTCAGAAGAAAATTCAAGAAGTTAAATGCTTTTATTATTATGTAAGAAAGAACACAAGATAAACAAAGTAAGCATTCTAAAGACAGAGGAGGAAAAAAATCAGGCCAGAAGGACTTAACAGTGAAGAACTGATCTTTGAAACATCATTTAAAACACTGTTAACAGTATTAATCAAGAAAGAGAAGACAAATAAATATGACTAAGAAATAGATATGACTCCAGATTTAGGGAGTTAAAAGTTAAGAGAATGCTTTCTATAAAATTCTGTAGGAGTATGTTTTTAAATATCTAAGAGACAATTTTCTGAGACCAACCAGCATTTATTTCCTCAGAAATCTTTCTGTTCTTCCAGAGTGTAGCAAATGAGAAATAGTGCCCCAATTCATTTTAAGTAGTTATCCTACATCAAAATGAATAGTGAACTATTAAAAGTATTACCATTCAAACCAGGAAAGAGGTGATGCTTCACTAAGATCAACGATTTATTAATACTGTTTTGAAAATGCATCTAGACATGGAAATGGAATCAGAAGCATATAAAGAGGTATCAAATTGTCTGCCACTGACAGGTAGCCTCCTTGGTAAGTTAGTCAATGGAAGTACTGTTAAAGAGTTCAGAAAAGTGTTCAATAACAAAATAAATAGTATTCATAAACTAATACTAACAGAAAAAAAAACAATGGAAGGCTTAATTCATACTTATAAAAATAATCAAGAATGTAACAAATATGTAAGAACTGAATGAAGAGATTAAAAACTTGGATACATGGAGAAATTTCATGTTCCCTTAATACTATAATGATATCAATTCTCTGTGAAGTATTTCCCAGGAAAAACCCAATGTAATACTTATGGAGGAATTCCATAAAAAAAGTAAGACCCTATTCATCATTCTTTGTTAGTCACAGAATATTTGTCCATAGCACCAAAACAAATTCTTTTGGTCTGTGGATAATTTATAATTCTCTGCTTTTGTTTTTACACTTGAAAGTCATTATCTAACCTGCCCACTGTGAACAACTAGAAAGGTGTTCACAGGTTTGATAATTCTATCATAATCAAGATCCAACAAAGTGAAGACATAAAATGTTAGAGCTTCTACTCTATTTTACCTTTCAAAATTCATTTTGTGTGTATATGTATGTTTGTGTGTGTATATATATTAAAAACACCCTCATAAAAGCTTAGAAGTTATTGTTCTAGGCACTGAGTGATCCTGGGTACTTGTTTAATAGCTTTATTTCCTATGGTACAATTTTCCACATGGCACTACTGCTCCTTTCTAAACATCTGATTAGCATTAAAAAGTTGGGTCTCCAAAGTCTACTGCACTCTCTGTCAATAAGGAACATACCCATTAGATATCAAATTACTTACTTTTAATATTGAATCATAATAATTTTAGTTCTTTAGTCCTCAATCAAAATGTCATGAAACTGGGATTAAAATAGGAGGAATTAAACTAGGAAGACTACAACTGTAGTCTTTGTCTATCCTGATTATTTACAGAAAACCTGGGCACAGCCATAAGAGAATGTCCTGTATGCAAATGTCATTCACTGTGATACAATGGAAAGAAGAGGAGGAGGACCACAGGGAATTCTATGGAAGTCAACCTTAAAATTTAGCCCAGAGTAATCTTCCTATGTAACAGTTTTTCTACAACACAGACTACAAAATTTTACAATCATCCCAGGACACTGCCAAACAATGTTAGGAAATGCTACTTCTAAAAATTAAAAAGAAATGCTATTACAAAAGCAACTTACATAACCAAAACATTTGTACTCCTGTAATATTCTAAAATAAAAAGAAATGCTATTAAGGGCAATCCAAAAACTTCATGGGTAATTAATAATAAACATAGGTGTTACTTGTTCTACTGGTTGAAAACCAGTCTTTTCAACCATTTATTTGCAAACACTGATGTTCTCATTGCCAGACTATACAAGTTACCAATGGTACATAGTAAATTGAGAATGAGAACAATGCAGTGAATTAATAAAAGTACATCTTTTTCTTTATACAATACCGTTAGTATTATGATTTAATTTATAAAATAACTTTACTTGAACAAATAAATAGCAACCTTATATAGGTGTTGAATTTATTTTTTAAATTTTATTGATCTGAAGTCTTAGTTATTATCTAGAAAACTAATATTTAGATTAAGTTATAAACATCTGCCCTCACAGAAGCAGCAGGCCAGGAAATGAACATATTGGCATATATTTTAAAAATTCACTGGCTTAGATAACTACTAACATCTACCATACTAGACCCCTAAAGAGACTAAATACACAATAAATAGCAATATAGGCAACTGGAAATTATCTGTCACTATATTACAATAAAATTGTGACACAGGAAAGTAGCCCATGTTCTGCATCAGTTTTACCTATTTCCATGGAAGATAACATTGCTCTAGCATTCTCAAAGCCCTCTGTCTTCTCAACTCTGATATTTACCTACCACCCCCTAGTGATTATTCCTTAGGATTATCTTTAAAATCTATTCCATATTGAGAGCTTTAGAGCTCCCAGACTGTCATTTCCTCCAGGATTACTATAGTCTTTCTTTCTGCTTCCAATTTCTTTTGTCCCAATACACCCCCAAACATAAACTACTTACAGATTTACCTTTCCAAAAATAGCTTATGACACTCACTGCTCAAAACTTTAAAACCGGCCGGGCTCGGTAGCTCACCCCTGTAATCCCAGCACTCTGGGAGGCTGAGGCGGGAGGATTGCTCAAGGTCAGGAGTTCGAAACCAGCCTGAGCAAGAGCGGAACCCCGTCTCTACTAAAAATAGAAATTGATTGGCCAACTAAAATATATAGAAAAAATTAGCTGGGCATGGTGGCACATGCCTGTAGTCCCAGCTACTCGGGAGGCTGAGGCAGAAGGATTGCTTGAGCCCAGGAGTTTGAGGCTGCTGTGAACTAGGCTGACACCATGGCACTCTAGCCCTGGCAACAGAGTGAGCCTCTGTCTCATACACACACACACACACACACACACACACACACACACACACACACAAAACTTTAAAACCCAGAGGGTCAAACTGAAATCAACAGTATGGGTATTCAAGGCCTTTCATTACTTACCAATAGGTCTCTTTGCTATTTATTTCCAACAAATTTATCTTATTGAGCCCTTTGTTCTAGTCACTAACTTTAAAATATACCAATGATATAAAAACAGCTTTTTAAAGGCAAAAAGAAATGTCCTACTACACCTAATATGCATCTCAATTTTAAGGTACATTCCAGCCATGAATGAACTAAGCCAACAGCCCCTTAAAAAAACACAGCAATTGAAATAATTCCCTAAAGTGCATTTTATATTTGGTTCTGGAATGCCATAGAAATCATTTGAAGTATAGGTAAGGCCAAAAGATTGACATTAATCATTTGTTTTCTATAATCTGATAAATATGCTAGAACTCACCTTTTGGAGGGAGGAGTGGGGAGACCAATTATAACTGTAATATGAATTAATCTAGAAACATAATTCCAACAGGTTCTCTTTTCTTCAGAAACTTGAAAGCACATTTTACCACTATAAATGTGAACTCACTGCCATTTATCAGTATCAGAAAATAACTTATCTGTTAACTTCTTTGCTGTCATTAGAAAGTAAACTCCATGAAGAGAAGGACTTTGTTAGAAGGCAGGATGCTTGCTCATTAGCAAATACCACTGAGGGCACATCAAGAGCAAGGAGCCATATGAGACACAGTAAGCAATCAAGACAGAAGGAATGGCATTTGTCTCCCGCTTTGCCAGAACTCTAGAGTTTCTGCTATACCTAGTAAATGGCTTATGTCCTAAAGTCAATTTATTTGTTTTTCATGCAGCTTATTTTGCATGTCAGAATGATTCTGTATAAGAAACTGGCACTGGAACCAAATGGTCTTTAGCTGTATGCCTACCTCCTCTCTCAAATGTCTTTTAAAATTTTAGATGTATATTAAAAGTACACTAGTTTTTAGGCATGGATCAGGAGGTTTGCTACTTCACAGACAGTAATACTACTACTATTACTAATAATGATTAAAAAATCCAGGAGGCCACCCTATATTTCAGAAAATTTTTTAACACCCCTAAGATGTCATGACAGTGGCTGGCAAACTGCCAAAACAAGAAGAACACTATTTTTCCATCTGTTTTTTTGGTTGTTGTTAATGTAAAAGCACTCTGTTAAAAACATCAAGAACAAGACAAAAAGCTACCTTCCTACATTTGACAGTAATATACTGTTTTCTGGCTTTCCTGTTATCAACTCTTCAGAAAATCATTTAGATTTATATGACTACTAATAAAAAACTGAAGGACTCAAATGTCAATCTGAGAAACCTGCCAAATATCTTATTCTTTCCTATTTCTGGTATTTTGGTATTAGATGTAGCATCTGAGGAATAGACTCTGCCTATAATAGAAATGGTATTGCCTGACAGTCAACTCTCACAATTCTTTCCTTCAAAAAAATCATGGTAAACTTATACAGTACAATTGTATACCAGAACAAAACAAGGCAAGCATTGAAAATTCACTGCCCAAATATTAATGGTTCCAAGCAATTCTCTCCTCTCCCTTTTTATCATCAGCAAGTATGTTGTTAATAGACGCCTTAAAGAAAGATTCCCCTCCAAACAGGCTGTTTCTTTGTTCTCCTTTAAAGCAATATTCTTTGAAAGTGTTACCTGTTATGTATAATGGTTCCCTCCAATTTCATGTCCCATTCTCTCCTGAACCCACTCTAACCAAGTTTTCACCCTCTTCTCCCTCTACCAAAACTGCTCACCAATGTCTCCAACCACCCACTAACTTCAATGGTCTCAATTCTCAGTCTTTATCTTACTTGACCTGTCCATAGCACCTGAGACAGATGATCACTCCCTTCCTTTCTGAAACACTCTTTGCTTGCCTTCCACACCCTTGATTTTCCTACTACTTTATTAGTCACTTCTTTCCTTCATCTTTCATATCTCTAAGCCTTGGAATACCTCAAAGGCCTAATCCCCATACATGTTCCTTATCTGAGCTCCCAGCACTCTCTTATTCTCCTCTGCTGCATTTTTCTCTCCAGAATTTAATACTATAGGCATGAGGTAAGGATTTTCATCTGTTTTGTTTAGTACTATATTCCTAGTTCCTAGAACAGGTCTAGCTCACTGCAGGAGGCCAACAAATAGTTGATGAATGAATGAATGGACAAAAACAAAAGTGATAACAGTAAGTCACTTTGTACTGGGAACTTATATCAGGCAGACACCCCAATAAGCATGTTACATACATTTCCATTCAATCCTCAAATAATCATATGAGACATATGAGACTTTGGAAGAGTGGGGACAGGAATGGTTAACATACATCAAATCACAAAACTACTAAACTGTAGTGTCATGATTCAAACCCAAGTTTATCATCTTCAAAGTTAATGCTCTTAACCTCTGCCTGGCACTTGTTTTACTAGGGTATTATTTCATTAGTTTTGGAATAAAGCCATTAGTTCTGGAATAAAGCCAACTCTATTTGAATAGTTAGCAACCAAAAGTTCCCTATAGTTGCGAATTAATCTCCATTTTTTTTGTCAAGACAAACGTTCCTAAGTTAACAGCAATTTATAAATTATACTCGAGATTCTCTTTTAAGACAAAGCATTCTACAATACCATTTTCAGTGATAAAAGAATAAGTGAAAAGAAACACTAATCTCCTTCAAAGTGTTAATGGCAGCACTTAAACTTTCAATCTCTCTCATTTCTGTTAAAAAGCTCAAGCCAAACCTGGCTGAAGAGTCACCTAGGAGCTTCTTGTTTTTTGAAAACAAGATTCCCAGGCCCAACTCCAGAGCGAATGATTCAATATCTCTAGGAAACAGGGCCCAGGAACCTAGTATTTTATAAAGCTCCCTAGGAAACCTTGGTGGTTAGCCAAGTTTGGAAAACACTAGTTAAACAAACCAAAGTTTGCAAGAGACAATCCCTCTATCTGAGCATCTGGCTCACTGTTTTGATAGTGACCAAGTCTCATTGGTACTGACCTTCTTAGAAAGAGGAACGATGCTGCTGGGTCGAACAAGCCTCCGTTTCTTACAGCTCAGTACAGGACGTGTTCGGGCTGCCACACAGGTACCATCAGATGATGAAGAAACCAGATTCAGTCGTTGCTTTTTATGTAACTGTTCCTCAGCATCAGAGATGTCACCTGGAATGTGGTCTGCCAAGACAGGCTGAAGACTACACAAGGGGAAGGAAGAGTATTCACTTCTCAGAAAACATAAAGAAACAAAGCCTCTAATACTGGTCCAAACTCCTTTACTTGCAAATGCTCACAGACACAAACCAGCATTCTAGGGCAGAAGGAGGTAATCTCCTGATGTCTACTAATCTAAGTGTGTGTGCTTATGTGTAAGGCTCTTGGCACACGTTACCTACATCATGTCTGAAAAGCACAAAAGTCAGTAAGTGAACTCAAGTTCTAGTGACTGAGTTCTCTTTTACAACAAAAACATGAATAAAGAAAGTCTAGAAAATTGCAATGTTACAAAATTATAAATTTTGCAAGTGTTAATGGGCTGCCTTAGAATCAGTTTTCCTATTAAACTTGAATCTTAGATATATGTAAATCATTCACTTGTATAAGGATTCCTTGAATCTTCATAAATACACATTTACAAACGAAGCCATGAGGAATCTCATCTGTTATAAAGCAGCTTATTATATAAATACTACTGAGGAATTCCTCCAAGATTAAGATCAACAATAATCATTCACAATAATAGGACCTTTTATTTTTTTCCATGCCCAGTCCCATTTTAGACCACAACAGGTAAAAGGAAAATACATGAATATATTAATTAAAACATACTTGTGGCTATAGGAGGTATGCAAAATATTAGCAAGTGATAAGGTTTCTGCTTCTTTAAACCAGGGTCAGTACCGGCTAGAGATAACTAAGAGTTCCAAAATACCTTATACAAGCCTACAAAGTACATGAAGTAGAAGGGCTAAACTTACGTGTTAATCACTCCATTGACAGGTCTCAATGCTCCACATGATTTGGTAGACAATGACTCTGAAATATGACCAAGAACAGGGGCACCATGGTTTTCCAGTGGCTGAGAAACAGACTCAATCTGAACAAGGAAAAGAAAATACATATCAACATTTACCCAACATCACCCCTGCCTGAGAAGCAGCACTATTTCATTTGCATGAAGCACCTAAAATTTCTGATGACCAAACTTGAAAAACGAAACTTGTATGAGTGAAGAAACAGACAATTAGCTTTTGCTTTGGGGAAAGGGTGTCTGCTTTGGGGAACGGGTGTCAAGGAACACAAGTATCTTTCAGACTAAAAGTGAGAACCTACTGACAGGGAAAATGACCCCAACTATTCTATGGAACAGAAGCTTAGCAAAAACAACTACACAGTAATAGGAGCCTTCATCTAAATCAAGGATACACTAATATTAGTATCAAGACAACTAAGAGGAAACTGAAATGTAGTTAATATCTGCTGGCTGAAAGCTTGTTTTATAAGAACTATACTTGGTTTAAAAATATGTGTGTGTGTATATATGTTATCAGTTAGTAACTGCTGTCTTTAGACTACCTGAATCAAATATATTTTTAGAATATAAAATGAAATAACATAGATGGGAAGAATATGAAAAAGTTTGAATTCCAGTATTCAAAACAAATTATGTATTTATTAGGCTCAAAAGAACAGGGGATAGCTATGAGTGTCAATCATAGAGCATCTCTGAAGTATAGGCAATATAGCTGCATTTGAAGCTATCCCTCAGTTCTGGGAGTTGTGAAAATACCACAGAAAGGCTATGGTCTTTGCTTCTTTACACCAGAATTGACTTTGGGGTGTTCTGACGTTCTCCTTCCTATAACCACTACCAGTGAATTTCAAGGCCAATATTTTGAGGCTGAAATTTCATTTTTCAGTATTGCTGAATTTCTTTTTGATCTTCACACCCACCCAAGGAGAAAACATCAAAGGATGTGCACATCTGAAAATAGTCCTAGGCAGGTACCAAAAAAGGACAACAAATTGGGAAGATAATTTAAAACTTTTAATACAAATTATCCCAAAAGCCAGATGAAAGTATAACATATACACAGACAAGTCATATAAGTATGCTACAATGAGTGAACACTGGGAAAATATTCTGCCTTCCTTGTTGGATACCCTGTACATCTAGTAATGTATCACAGATATCTTGAACAATTCTAGTCAATACTATCAAAATTATGATAAATTTGGTACCCAGACTTATTGCCTTAAACTCAACACTGACTTCCCTTAGAAAGCAACATAATATTATAAAGATATTCGTATCTTCTGACAGAGTATTTTAACCAATCTTAAAAATCTATCCCAAAGGAACAATAAACACACCCTAAAAAATCTTATTCACAAAGGTGGTCAATTAAATGACTTCTATTCAATAATCTAAATGTTTAACATTTGAGGAAAAGTTATAAATTGTGGTATACCAAATTCAAATAATAAGAACCATAAAAGATATTTCTTCTCCCCTTATGCCAGACAAGTATTTAAAGAGAAAAAATAATAGTCTTTTACATAGAAATTGTTTCAGAAAAAAGGGTAAATTCAAAATATTTTAATATAATTTTAGTGACTAAAAATACAAATAGATATTGACAAGACAAAAAGTTTTACAGCAGAACTATTCTGAAAATTTCTTTATATTTAGGTGATATTTTTACATTAAAAAACAGATAAACCCAAATACCCTCTGGTAGTGACGATTTACTATATGGGGGGAACCTCAAAAACGCTCAACCAATATAGTATGACAAAGTACTAGAAAAATCAAAAGAATTGAGATTCAGGTTGGCATTAACTAGCATGTGTGACTTCAGGCATATTATAGCTTTTCTAGATTTGAAGAAGTTTCCTTTCAACACAAAAAGCAACCGTGAGCTTTTTGCTGGCATACCAATCTTAAGAATGTCTGTCAATTTTACATCCACTTAAAATATAGCTCTTAGCATTAAATTATGGCAGTTATCTGAACTATATTATCTATGTATTCTACAAGGCATCATGGTTACATAATGGGTGATTCTCCATGTGATTAAGTTTTCTGGTAGGGATTATGAGATTTAACTGCAAGGACACTTGTCAAGACAAAATGTTGCCATTCTTCAACAAAATCTCATTTTGAAACATTTATCTTTTATATAGAAAGTTTAAAGAATAAAGTAAAATCACCAGTAATCTCACCATCCACAGCAAACTGCTGCTAACAGCCTGTCTTGTTTCTCATGCTTACAGATATATATATATTTAAATGTTATTAATCTTTAATGTGAATGTTATTGATTTTCTTAAAGAAATCAGAACTTTCCCGGGGTAATTCAAATCAAAATTGCAGTAGACAAAACATTATTTATACGGAAATGTTGCCAAGAATATAAAAGCACACAGAGATTAAGTGCATAAAAATCAGAAAGGGACTGTCCCTGGATACCCAGCTATACAAGGACTGTCCCAGCTATACAAGGAAACACTGGATGTTCAGGAGGGATCTGCTTAGAGACCCTGAGAAATTCTGAATCAAGCTGAACTCTAAAAGCAGGGGCCGGGCTCATGCCTATAATCCTAGCACTCTGGGAGGCCGACGCGGAGGTCAGGAGTTCAAAACCAGCCTGAGCAAGAGCGAGGCCCGTCTCTACTAAAAATAGAAACATATTAATTGGCCAACTAAAAATATATAGAAAAAAATTAGCTGGGCATGGTGGCGCATGCCTGTAGTCCCAGCTACTCGGGAGGCTGAGACAGAAGGATCGCTTGAGCCCAGGAGTTTGAGGTTGCTGTGAGCCAGGCTGACGCCACGGTAGCCAGGGCAACAGAGTGAGACTCTGTCTCAAAAATAAATAAATAAAAAAAAATAAAAGTAGGGAAAGCAGGTTGACCCATTATCAAATGCAAAGAGCTTAAAATATTAACCCCAATCATAGTGTTCGATTTGGAAAAAGAAACATAAAACATGCACATTTAATTTTACCTGGCTCTGCGGACACTGACACTGCCTTAAGACAAAATGAACATTCCCTAACTTGCAGTCTAAAAGGCTGCAAATAGAGAGTAGAGAAACATTAACAAACACTTTAGAAATGTTAAATCCACATTCTAATTTAAGCTTGATCATTACTACTGCAGTGGTTTACATCATTAGTGTTTTTAGAAAACTAAAACATGACTCAGATATGTCATCCAATAGAAAACTATAAAGAGGATGAACGAATTTAAGACTCTCTCAGAGAACAGAAAATATCATAGAAGCTTCCATTTGAATTTTATTTGATGTTCAGATGTACTGAGGGTTTATGCATCCCACAGCCAGAAAGAAAAGAGAAGAAAAGCTAAAGTGGTAGCAGAGTGCTTCTGTAATTCCCTTCTCTCCAAACCAGGGCCCCAGAAGATTACATTTTGGAGCAATCTTAGAGCTGGACTTAGCAAGAAGGGTTGCTAACAACCCACCCACTGAAAGGGCCAGGTGTACAGCATAAAATGATTAACATAGCAGCAATGAGATTCAAATTTGTTATTCACATGAAGCAGGCATCTGTCTGATTCATTACTACACCCTCTTAGCCAGACCAAGTAAGTATGACAAAGAGCCCTTGAAGAAAACCTAAAATTAAATTAAGAGTTTTCATGGAGGTTGGTTTTTCTGAAGTCTAAGAAACAATGTCCACTAGATTTGTTTTATCAGTAAGTAAAGTAAAAGGGTAAAAACAAAGAGGCCCAAACTTAAACTTAAAAACAGAATAAAATTAAATTCTACCTGCGAACTATATGTATCTATTTTTACTTTAGTCATTCAATTATTGCCATGTTACACCTGCTTAAAGGTATCATTTTCTTAAATATATCACATTCATTTGGCTAGAAAATTTAACAGTTTGGTTTTGGTTATTCTCTGTCTCACAAACATAATTAAAATGGGGAGCTAACTGGGTGACAGGAATTCAACTTTTATTCCTAAATCAAAATAAATTAGTTTTTTACTTTGTATGAATGATTTCAGGTCTCAAACTCCTCATTTCAATGATATTCTGCATAGGTTTGCTTAAAACTACCAAAATATTGCTGGCCTATAAATAGTACACCAGTTATTTCCACTAACTAGTACTATGGCCAAGAAATTGCACTATACCGAGAGTGGAATGTTCTGAAAATTCCACTTTTGCCAAGATATTTATCTAGGCTTCAATTTCTGTATATGTAAAATGGGGCCATGTGCCTCACTTTCCTATGTCTGTAGGTTGAGGATAAAAGTGTATCTATACAATTACATGAGAACAATTTTGAATTAGTTTGTATTTTAAAATTTCAATTAGCATAATGTTGTTGTAAGTCCAATGGCTCCTAAACATAGATTTATATTTATCAACATTGTTGAAAATATGTCTAGAATCTAAAGAAATACAGCAAATGCAAAAAAAGTCTTACTGCTCAACTTATTTATCCACAGCCCAACTTATTTTCTTTTAAAGAAAGTAATTTGTCAGTGTTTACTGTGATTCACATATTTCCCAGCCAATATCTACCCTTTTCCTTTCTATCCAAAACCCTTTTCAGGCCAATACACCACTCATTGTCCCTGGTAACTAACTACAAAACGTCAAGGAAAAGTATTCCTGCTTAACTAATGGTATGAAGAACATATCTTGGACTGTTTTAAAAGAAATAGCAATAGCTTAACATTTTTAGCATGCCTTTCTTCTTACTTCTCACTTAATAGTTCACTTGTTTTTTCTATCAATTCTGTAAAGGAAGATGAGTAAGGAAAGGGTAAACAAGGCTCATTTTACAAACAGAAACTAGTATACAAACAGCAACACTACTTGTCAATAGCCACAGAAACAGTGATTTTGCTAATTAAAACCCAAACAACCCCCCCAAAACAAACAAAAAACCCCTCCTCAATTTCAAATTGTGTCTTTTAAAAAATAATTACCCAAGGGGGTTTAAGAAAATATACATGTTCCGCTCATTTCTGCAAAAGAAATATAGGAAGGATAATCTAAAAACTAATGAAATTGTTTGCCTACAAGGAGTAAGTGGGAATAGGATGTAAAGAAGAGAGAATGTATAGCTTTTAGAACCATATGTTTCACAGACTCAAAAAATTAAAAACCCAGCCAGGCGCAGTGGCTCACACCTGTAATCCTAGCACTCAGGGAAGTCCAGGTGGGAGGATCACTTGAGGTCAGGAGTTCGAGACCAGCCTGAGCAAGAGTGAGATCCGTCTCTACTGAAAATAGAAAAAATTAGCTGGGCAACTAAAAATTATCCTGCTGTGGTGGTGAGCGCCTGCAGTCCCAGCTACTCGGGAGGCTGAGACAGAAAGATCCCTTGAGCCCAGGAGTTTGAGGTTGCTGTTGAGCTAGGCTAACGCCACGGCATTCTAGTCCAGGCAACAGAGCGAGATTCTGTCTCAAAATAATATAATAAAATTAAAAATTTTTTAAAAAGCCAACTATTTTGTGGTGGTGGTGGGGACACATGGGAAACTAGATTAGGAATACTGTAGTAAGAAATGAACCTAACTGTACTATAAAATAACATAACCACACTAAAAGGTATGGGGGAAGAAAAGAATCCAAGTGAATTGAGAAAACAGCATTCTGACTGTATATGATAGCACTAACATACTGTACAGAGATACTGTACACAGTAAATTTATTTCTCACAGTGGTATGAGATGGCAATTATGAAACTACTTTAGGGCTACTATGAACAAGTAAATATCAATAAGGAAGCAGGAAGGCTTCTGTGTTGAACTAGTTAGTATGAACTCATGGTTTTCAACATACATATAGATGGGTAGATACAGAAATACAGATGTATGTGTATGCATGTGTGAGCATAAGATTCACACATTTCCTAGTTTTGTCTGTTGAGAAATCATAGAAGCAATGATACCAAGTAGCAATGAGCACAACTAATATCCAGATCCTGGTTTCTAAACACTGCTCTCCAATAAAAAGAGCTGGAGCTGGAGCAGGCAAAATAGTAAGATGAGCCTGGAATATCTTCTGGTACCAGAAAGTGAATACTTCAAAAAATAAGGGGGACATGTTGAAAGGACACAGGAGTCAGTATGAAAGAGCTCCCAATACCCAAAGTTGAGACAGTTGGAGCAAATGAATGAAAACAGTAATAAGCCATAGGAGAAAATATCCACGAATCCATTATGACATAAACAACTGTGTGAATAAATTGGGGGCAAGGAGAAGACAGCTCTTCCTAACAGAATTCCAATTAATGTAGAAAATAGAAAAATCACCATTCAGCAAACAACATCAGTGAATGATAAAGTTATGAGTGAAAATATAATCAGCAACAAAATATTTGCATAGTGTCTTCCCATGAGATATTTATTACAAAAGGAAAAATACTAACCTTACAGGGCAGAAATCTGGAAGACACCACCTTAACCAAGGGAACAAACCTATCATCCCCAGTCGAAAGACATATTAACATCATGAATCCCTCTGATATGGTGCAGAGAGGGGAACAATATCATGTCTGTGAAAAATGTATAACCTCTAATAATGAGAAAACATCAGGCAACGCCAATTTGAGGAACATTATAAAAATAATTGACTAATAACCTTGTGTCAAGGTCATCAAAGACAAAACTTGAGGAAATCTGAGATTGGAGAACACTTGGAGATACAAAAACTAAAAGCAATGTAAGATTCTTGAAAACAAAAATAACATCGGTGAGAAAATTAATACAGAAATTGAGATAAAATATCCACAGTACTGTATTAATATTAACTTCCTGGTTTTGCTCACTGTACAGTAAGATGTTAACATCAGGGGGAGCTGAGTGAAGGTTATGGAGACTGTGTACTACATTTACAATTTTTCTGTAAATCTAAAAATCATTTAAAGAAAAAATTTACCCAGCATTAAAAAGCAAATTTCACTCATACATAAATATGTTACCAATCTACAGTTTCCTATCAGTTACAGGATAAAGTACACATTTGTTAAGATAAATACAAAATCCATTACTTATTGGCCAAAACATCCAACATCCCACACAAAAAAGTATTTGTAGTTCTCCCATAAAGCCTGTGTTGCATTACACATGAAGTACACTCCCTGCTGAAACTCACTCCCTACAACATTCTTCACCAACTGCACAAGACTCAGAATAAACACGTTCTTCCCTAGGAAGGTACCTTTCCTGACCTACCTGAGAAGGATTCAGAATCCCTCCCTCCTGTACACCCCCCTGTTATATCCTATTGGAAGAACATGAAACCCTCAAGATACCTGGTTCTACTAACAGACACACAGTACAGAGCTTTTAACAACTTTATTATACACCAAACCCTGTTATAAGCACATTATACATCTTAAATTAACTTTTTAATAACATTTGAAATTAGGTAGTATGAGTAGAGTATGACTCCTCCAATTTGGTTGTTTTTGCCTTTATTTTTTGAAACTGGGTCTTGCTCTGTCTCCTGGGCTCGAGTGAACCTCCTGCATCAACCTCCTAAGTAGCTAGGACTACAGGTATGTACCACCATGCCTGGCTAATTTAAAAAAATGGGATCTGGCTATGTTGCCCAGGCTGGTCTTGAACTTCTGGCCTCAACCAATCCTCCCATCCCAGCCTCCCAAAGTGATAGGATTACAGATGTAAGCCACAACACCTGGCCAATCTGGTTCTTGTTTTTAAAGATTGTTTTGGCTATTCAAACTACTTCATATGTCCATTTATATTTGAAAATCGTTTCAATTGCCACCAAAAAAAAAAAAAAGTCACAAAAAAGCCTGCTGGAATATTTGATTGGGTCTGTACTGAATCTGTGTGTCAATTTGGGGGAGTATGACTTTTAATCCACAAATATAATATACATCTCTATTTGCTTATGTCATCTTTAATCTTTCTATAATGTTTTATGGGGTGGAATAAAAAAATGTTTTAGGGTTTCAGTAATAAAGTCATAAATGTCTTGTTAGATTTATTCCTAACTATTTTTATCTTTCTTGATGGTATTGCAAATGGAATTGTTTCTCAGGGTCATTTTCTAATTGTTTGCTCCTAGGAAACAATTTCTTTAAATATGAAATGTCCGATTTTGAATCAAAAGTGTAGTTTATTATATCTCAAACAAGAAGCAGTATAAGTAATCAAAGTATGCACCTAAACTATCGACACATTTATGCCACAGAAAGATGGAAAGTAAAGTGGCGAGGAAATCATGCAAGGTGTTTTCCACAGCTTGTTGAGAATGGAATATTTTTCCTTGCAAGAAGTGGTCCAAAGCCTGGAAAAAGTGGTACTCAGTTGGTGCAAGGTCTGGTGAATACGGTGGATGACAAGAGAGTTTCCAAATCCAGCTGCTGTAGTTTCAGTAATGTTGTTTGTGGGACACGTGGTCCAGTGTTCTTGCAAGAGGATTGGCCTGTCTCTATTGACCAATCTCGGCTGCTTAATCGCAAGCACCCTCCTCATCATTTCATCCAGTTGGTTGCAGTAGACATCCACCGTAACTGACTGAACAGGTTTCATGAAGCTGTAGTGGATAATACCAGTGCTAGACCACCAAACAGACA
>VBSM01003215.1:11610639-11629205 GCA_008086735.1 Cheirogaleus medius | reverse complement strand
CACGTGGCTCATGTTCAAGATTAAAATCACCAGAATGGAACTTCTCAAACCATTTAAGTAGTATAAGTTCATTAGCCACATCCTTCCTAAATACTTTGTTGATATTTGAAGCTGTCTACGCTGCATTGGTTTCACAATGGAACTCATATTAAAAAATAACACGAATTTTGACTATTCCATGGTATCACAAAAACTGCTCTAAAAAAAAAAAACGATAATCACAAGCCAAACCATGCTCTTGAAAGAATGAGGATGTATCTTCACAATAAAAATAAAATAAGAAATGTCAAGTGAAATGTCATATTTATCAACTGTCAAACTTAGTACTTAAGAAAATCGGACATTTCAAACTTAATAGCCTAATATAAGTGTAACCTTACTCCCTAACATATATGCCTCAAGTTTCATGGTTCCCGTACTTGTCACGCATACCACCAGCTAATGTTCCAACTTACCTATGTTTTCTCTCTCATGTAATACTTTTTACCCTGGTTAGAGGATTCACTGAAACAGTTTAATAAATTACTTTTAAAAAATTCTGTAGATAGCATATAATGAACTTGCATTGTAGACTTGAATAGTAGAAAAATTTGGCATTCTGCTCTTTATTCAAAACTACTTTCTAGTTAAGAACTATCAATCTCTTAGTGTCTTCACATCTATTCCTACCAACAGTGGCTGGCTTTCAAAATTTAATGAGAGATCTTTCTAATACATAAACATCTCCAAGATCTTTCTCATAGAAAAGTTAGTTTCCACCATATCACATGAATTCCTGCTAACAATGATAAAAATAAAAGAGAATCACCTTGGCTGATTTGGAGATACATGGAGAATGGCTAGTTTAACCCACAAGTTAGAGAGCCAGCATTGCTTATTAGCCTTAATTATTATTTGAAGCATAATCAAAATAATAAACTACTGCTGTGGGACTTTGAAATTCCTAAGTCACTGGGATCTGAATCAAGAAATGTTAATATTCACAAAAGCTAATCATAAAAGCCAGGTCACTATCTTTTAGGGAAAGTAAAAAATGAAAGAAATAAACAAGTACTCTTTGAATTCATAAAGAAAAGAAATTAAGTCTGGTATGTAAAGAAAGAGGACCAGGCTCAGTGGCTCACACCTATTATCCCAGCACTCTGGGAGGCTGAGGTTGGAGGATTGCTTGAGGCTAGGAATTCGAGAGCAGCCTGGGAAACAGCCAGACCCCGACTCCACAAAAAATTAAAATTAAAAAATTTAGCCAAATGTGATGGCACACACCTATAATCCTAGCTACTCTGGAGGCTGAGGTGGGAGGACTGCTTGAGCCCAGGAGTTGGAGGCTGCAGTGAGCTATAATCATGCCACTGTATTCCAGCCTGAGCAAAAGAGTGAGACTCCGTCTCAAAAACAAAGAAGAAAAAAAAAGAAAAATTTAAAAATTAGGCAAAGAGAAAGAATCACTGAAGAGGAAGATCTGAGCTAGACTTTACCTAAGTATACAGAAGATAACAGTTTTACACTTACAGAAAAACAGTGAGTCACCCATAGAGAGCATTTACAGTGTTATTGTAAGTTTACTTTATAGTCCAACCTTTTAATAAATAGGTTATATATATGTTATAGTGCCCCAGAAAGGTTACCTTACTTCTCAAAGGTGTCAGAGGCACACCCAGGAATCTCCTAATTCCCAATAATACTCCATATAATGATATACCTGCTCTGGCAGTGGCATCTTGATAGTTGGGAGATGCTTTTAAATTCTACAGTCAGCAACACAGCTGTAGGAGAAGCCCTGTGTTATCTATTCAGGAATGTAGATCTTGAAATGCCAAAAGTGATAAAAAAAAAAAAAAATACACTTCCCCTTTCTTCAGGCATCGTAGGGATCCTAGTTACAGAAAATAAACTGTGTGCCAAGACTATATACCCTGAATTCTTACTCTTGTCTATCTTTTATATAAGACAATTCTTGTCTATCTTCTATACTTACCAATTTATCAGTCCCATGATCTGTCTTCACCTCAGAACTAAGTGGAAGAAATAAGTCTGCTGTTGTATGCTCTGGGGGAGGTGCCTCCCCAAGAACTATCAACCCCTGCAGGACAGAGAGGAGAGAAACAGCATAAATGAGTGGTATAAATTACAAATTTAATTTAGGAGTTAATCTCAAAAAGATTGGAGTTGGTTTACCAGAGACCTTTTCCCTTATCCTATGGTTCAGAAACAAACTATGCTGGCAGCAGCTTTACTTCTCCCCCCAAAAGTCATTTGAACAAAAGGTCTAGCAGTAGCACAGTATTTACCAAGGCATAACACTCAGACCCAAGATTCCTCTCTCTTCCACTTGAATGCCCTTACATGTCTTGTTAGCCATTTAGCATCTTTATGCAGATCTGCTAGATTTGGAATCTTACCAGATTATGGTACTTCAACTAGACTCTACTGGATTAACAGCAGCAATGCAGTTTTTCTACTTAACTTTATCATGGATGTGGCTTAAGAATTACTAAACTTAAAGTGCTATCATTCTAAATCATGAGTTCAACCAACTGTACCTGAGCAAACAAAACAACTGAGTGAGGCAGGGCATGGTGGCTCATGCCTGTAATCCTAGTATTCTGGGAGGCGGAACAACTGCTTAAGGCCAATAGTTTGAGACCTGCCTAAACAAGAGCGAGACTTCGCCTCTACCAAAAAATAGAAAAATTAGCTGGGCATGGTGGTACACACCTGTAGTCCCAGCTACTAAGGAAGCTGACCAGGAGGATGGCTTGTGCCCAGGAGTTTGAGGCTACAGTGAGCTATGATGATCCCACTGCACTCTAGCCCAGGTGAGAGAGCAAGACACTGTCTCAAAAAAACAAAAACCAACCAACCAAACAAACAAAAAAACACAACTAAGTGAAACAAAGGTGAAACAGTCCCCTGCAATTTATTAGAAGCCAAGAACTTCTAAAAAACTGCCCCACATGCACCTGTTTCTCACAAGCATAAACATCACCTCAGTTTAAATTCCTGCTTGACAATCCGGAATCCGTATCTTACATTCATCCCAGGAAATAATAAAAAATGTAAAAAGAAATTAAAAACAAGCCCACAAATCCTCTCCATGATAGGTATAATGAGTCCAGCTTGGTAAAGGCATAACTTAGCTTACCATGAAAACAATAAACAACAAATACCACACACAAATCCCTGCATGAATGAAAGAAGACGTGACCAAAATCACTTTGTAACAGAAAGACTGGGAAGAAAGGCAAGTGACCAGGGCTCCCAGTCTCTTTCTCTGCTCTAGAAAATAAAGAGGTCTAATTAGATTAAGAAGCTCTTAATGACAATTTTGTATTAGAATCAGCTGGGGAAACTTACAGACTGTACTTGCCCATGTCCAACATCTACTCTGTACCTGTGGGGGTGGGGCTGGATATTTTACATTCTTAAAAACTCCCCTGGTGAGTCCTAATGTGAGCTCTAAATTGAAAAATATTAGACTTGATCAGTTTTGGCTCTCCATCAGAATCCCTCTGAGAACATACTAAAAGTATAGAGGACCTAGAGATACTGACTATATTAGTTTGAGCTCCCCAGGCCATTGTGAGCCACTGAATCAGATGACACATCCCTGGGGTCCTTTCTAATTCAAAAATCTCTACGAAATAGGGGATGTAAAGAGATGAAAAGGAGGAGAAAGATATTAAGAAAGGAAAATGGAATTTTATCTCAGTTTTTAAAAAAGGGATATAAAGTATACCCTTTTCCCCCCTGAAAGCAAGAGAAACACCCTCCACCTACTCCGGAATAAGACTATACCTAGCCTATGCAGAAAATGAAGATTCCTCAGAAAAAAGATAAAAGGCTATTAACTAATAAGCAAAAAAAAAACCAAAACAAAACAAAAAAAAACACATTTACCCTATCCCTTCAAAATGTTCTCTAGTTAAGAGAATTTCCTTATTTTTTTTTGAGACAAAGTCTCAGTCTGCTGCCCAGGCTACAGTGCCGCAGCATCGGCCTAGCTCACAGCAACCTCAAACTCCTGGGCTCAAGCAATCCCTCTGCCTCAGCCTCCCGAGTAGTTGGGACTATGGGCATGTGGCACCACAGCGGCTAATTTTTTCTATTTTGGGTCTCACTCTTGCTCAGGCTGGTCTTGAACTCCTGACATCAAGTGATCCTCCCATCTCAGCCTCCCAGAGTGCTAGGATTACAAGTGTGAGCCACTGCGTCCGGCCTAAGAGAACTTCAAAATATTTTCTTCCCTCAATCACAAGCATAAAATAGACCTTACAAACTTTACCATTTCAAAGTAAAAACTATTTGCAAAAGGCAGCTATCTTGCATACTATCACCTGCTCAAAACACTGCATTCAACAGATATTCCCTGCTTAAGAACCCAAATTTCCTTCCTCCTCATTTCCAGTATAAGGCAAGCCCAAACTCATCTTGGTATTCAAAGCTGCCCCAGAAAGCTAGGAACAGAAGCTAATACCTGTAATTCCAGCACCCTGGAAGGCTAAGGCTGGAGGCTCACTTGAGACCAGGAGTCTGAAACCAGCCTGGGCAACATAGCCAGACCCTGACTCTACAAAAAATTTAAAAGTTAGCCAGAGGTGGTGGCACGTGCCTATAGTCTTAGCTACTTGGGAGGCTGAGACATGAGGATCACATGAGCCCAGGAGTTCAAGGCTGCAGTGAGCTATGATCAGGCCACCACACTCTAGACTGGGTGACACAGTGAGACCTTGTCTCTAAAAAGAAAATAAATAAAAAATAAAAATAAAAACAAACTTTCCCTACAATCTGCCCCTACCTTATTTATCTATCTCCAACTACCTTCCTCAAATATTTCAGGTGTTATATCAATCTCATTATCTCCGAGATAAATGTTAGAATATATATGAAGTTGTTGCTGTTGTAGGGTGAGGGTTATTAGTCAGTAGAAAATAAACTGAATTAACACATTAACTAACATGGGAGTTGTATTTAACTCATAATAATTTTGAGACCCTGTGAAGCATATGTAACTTACACATCTCTTCACCTTAGGAGCCAGGAGAACTATTTTTCAAGTTGCATATAACTCATGCACAGAAAACAATAAAATATAATTTTTTTATTAAATTAGAAAGGATTGTTTTGCTTTCAAGGTTTTTATTCTATTTTTATAATAAAACACCACAGCCCCAAGGAAAGAAATTTTTTTCTAGTGTGGTAATATGTTAAAGGTTACAACACTACCTATTCCTATGTCTTTCTTCATACTCGTTCTTATGTTTTATCAGTCCAAATTGCCATTTACCCTTCTAAAGAGATTTTCAAGTTCAAGTCCCACCTCCTTCCAAGAAAAACTCTCCAATTAAGCAAGTGCCCACTTGCTTTAGTCACACTGCTGGACTTCTTAAAGTATGGTGATTGTATCTTACATTCTGTGTATTTAAATCTCGTTTCCAAAGCACACCCTTATGCCAAATTATTCATTTCAATTATTGCCTCAATTTGTTGTTTAAATATTAATAAGCTCCCTGAAGATCTGGACAAAATACATTTGAACTCTCCATATCATACAGTTTTATACTAAGAAAGGAAATGCATAATATTTGTTGAATTTTATGTTAAAAGTAATTTCCTAAAAGGAAAATATTAAGTTTACAATAATTATAGCCAGAAGCCTAAGTAAATCAAACTGTTAGGTATAAAATATCTCCTTCAAATTTTTTTTAACAGTACTTTTAAGTTGCTGTTTTACAAAATTTTTTTAAGGTATATAAAAGTCAGGACACAATAACCAATATTTCCCAAAGGGAAGAATTTTTCCTTAAATTACAAAGTACTTTCTAAAAACATCCCTCAAAGAGAGACTACGAAGACACCTTTCTGAGAAAGCATTATAAAACTTGGTAAGGATCATCCAATTTTCCCATCATTTTATAGACCCACAGAGGATGTGGGCTGAAGGTTATGTCTCAATAGGCCAATTCACAGTAGAACTATAGCTAAAGGCTGGGTCTAACTGCTATTTTGTTTTTCTCTTGTTCATTTAAATTAATCAATCATTATCCATTCATCAACATTTTTTGGTGCTAAGGATACAAAAAAGAATAATAGACCCATCGTCCTTCCTCCTTCTCCCCAAGCTACCCATCAAAGTGTTTATTACATTCTAACACAGGGACAAAAACAAACAACAAACAATATGAATAGGTAAATGTTACAGAGCACATTAGATGTTAAATGCTAGAGAGAGTGAGATCTCTTGCAGGGCCTTATAACTTTATGAGTATTTTGAGCTTTTATTCTTGGATGGGAAGTCACTGGAGGGTTTTAAGCAGAGGGGAGAAATGATCTGACTTATGGATGGTTTAAAAGCATCAAGCGAGCTTTTGTGGTAACATAAAGAGTGAGGGACAGAGAAGCAGAAAGAACAGTTGCTTGGACAAAAGAAGTTGGCCTCTAGATATAAGTTTGAAGACAGAATCACTCAGCTTTGCAAATGTGCTTCAAGGATGGAAGGGAGTTAGAGACCCTGCCAGGGTTTCTGGCTTCTCCAATGAGAAGAATGGAGCTCCCTCCTTTGTCTCTTCAGAGGTCTTTCAATAACATTAGTTTTAATTAAATCTATTTTTGTGAGTATGTGCTCAAGCACTACATTGATACAACTAAGGGTCATTCATACAATGTTTCCCCTCTCTGCCAAAATATGGAAATTCACTATAGCATACCAAAACAAACACTAGATCCTTTAATTTATACAGTACCTCATCAAAAAGGACAAAAATAGCTAAGAAGAGGGTAAGCAAATAAAAAGCATCCAACTAGCTAAAATTTATTCATGCAGGTAACATTCACTGAGTGGTTACCATGCTCAGGACAGTCTGAAACCCTAAGAATAAGAAAAAAAAATAAAGGTGATGAGAGAGCACAAAAGAAGTAGAGCCTAACAGAAAAGACTGACAGAAATGAGGCTTTACAGAGATCTATATAATATTCCCCAAATATACATAATATATTTAAGCTATAATTATTCCTTGAACGTAATATTTAATGCTTTATGTCCGTTTCTGTATACATGTCCATTATATTCCACAAAAAAGTTTGAGAAAAAAATCTACTCATGTTTAGCAATCATTAAAAAAAGGTCATTATGAGCTAGGAAAAATTCACAAAGCTCCACTCCACACCTGTCATAGCCACCCCAATATGGGCTTCCCTAATATTCCAGGTTTCAAGTGGGTAATGCCGCATGGCTATGGCATCAGCCTGAGTGGCAATAACCTTAGGGCTACTGTTGTACACTGAAATAGACAGCAATGGGCAGAAGCCAAAGAAAAAGGCCAGGAGAAGCTCCCTTTCCTTCACTCCTGCCCCTGAGTCAGAGCCAGGATCATGCTCAGGATGCCCAGGCCTAGAAAACTCCCATGGGGCTGAGGTAAACTTCTGCTTATGCAAGGACCAAAGGAATTGGGCCGGGTCACAGTTTCATGCAGTCTTAATGCATTCTTGTAAATTATTCCTCTGTGGAAAACAAAGCTTTCCTATATGAGTCGAAAAAGAAAAAAAAAAAAAAAAAAAAAAAAAAAAGCAAAGCAATCAAAATAATGTATACCAAAACTGAAAAAAGAAGAAATGGCAGAAGGAATCATCCTCAGCTTGATTACAAAACAAGGCAAAAGCAAGTAAGGAAAAGGACAGGAAAGAAAAAATTACGTTGTATGGCTGGGTGAACTGCTTCCCTTTTACCAATTTCAGATAATATATGGAATCGAAGCATAAGATTGAAAAAAATCCTCTTAATTTGCAACACAGCAAAGATGCAATTTCACATATTTACTTCCTTATATAACTCTAAGCAGATCTTTCTTACTCATCTTAAATCAGTGACCAGTTCCACAAGAAACACAGCTGTCCAATAATGCCCTACACAATCCTATTAAAATGTGAACCTCAACTGCTTTACAACAGAAGAGAAAGGTGTTAAGCTTTTACTGTTCCTATTCAGTTCCTTCTCTAACCAGAAGTTTAAATGCTCTTCCACCTCCTATCCTCAGTTAATATTTCCATCCTTAGCAACTGCTGTGTAATTTAACAGAGGAGTCAGAAGAAGGGATAAAAATGATACCTCATACTAGACGTGGATGCTGAAGACAGTTGTGTTAAGGGAAAGAGATCTTGAGTAACAGAACCAGCTTGGTCCCTTTGCTTTCCCCCTCAGTTTTACTTACCAGGTATGAAATTTCAATAAATATGTGCCAAAGAAATGATGAAAAGGATACAATAGCAGAGTGTTAGAAAGAAAATGCTCTCGAATCAGATAAACAGTCCTGAGTTTAAACGGCTCTGCCTTTTATAAGCCTCTAAACTGTAAGATATATCCTGAGCATTAATAAATCTACATGTTATTTAGTAGTACGTACTCAAGATACATACGTTGTTTTCCTTTCTCCTTCTAAGGCATGGAAGCATCTTTCCAAAAAAATAAGCTGACAAAATATGAAAATTAAAACAACACAATAGTATAGATATAAGTACAGAAGATTTCCTAGAAACTGTATTCTTTTTCCTGAGAGCAAGAAGAATCATTATTCCCAAAAGGGACTCTACTCACTTCATAGTTTGGAAGGTAATACCTAATTTCTGACAGACTAGAAACTGGTGTCTGGATCACAGAATCACCTAGCAGTTGCTCTCAAATACCTACCTACCTATTTTTGGAAATATGCCACCTTAAGAAAACTAATGTTAGCATGCAATAAAGTAAATTCTTAAAAAGAAAAAGTCCCAATATCTATCCAACTCCCCACCCAAAGACAAGTTTATAACTCAACAGCTGATCATCAAACCTACATTCATCTCATGAAAAGGCCTGTACAACTCAGGGAGTTCCTGTGAATCTTGAAGCAGGATGGGAAACGGGAACACCAACCCACTTTACTAAAACACAAGGGCAAAAATTCCTCCCATTTCAGTAACTCAAAAATAACCAAACACTTAAAGTAATTGCTAACTTGAGCAATAGCTCTGGAACCAGATACCCAAATGTCAGCTCTGCACTCACTTGGATATATAACCATGAACAAACTACTTGAACTCTTTGACCCTCCACTGTTTACCTTTAAAATCGTAGATGACAATAAAGTGTGTAGCACAGTACATGGCACATACAAGTGCTCAAAGATTTCCATTATTATAGCGTTACACATAAAGACCAAATGCATGTGAATATATCACTGGGGGAAAATTCCATGACTTACTTGTTAGACTGGGTTGAATAGCATCCCCTCAAAATTTATATCCTCCCAGAACTTGTAAATGTGACCTTATTTGGAAGCAGGGTCTTTGCAGATGTAATTAAGCTAAGATAAGCCCTGTAGTGTGGGCTCAAAATCCAATATGACTGGTGTCCTCATAAGATGGAAATTTGGACAGACACACACACAGAAAAGATTGTCATAAAGATAGAGGCAGCAACAAGAGTGATGCAGCTATAGGCCAAAACCACCAAGGATTGCCAGCCATCACCAGAAGTTGGGAAAAAGCAAGAAAGGGTTTTCCCTAGAACCTTTAGAGGGAGCAAGGGTCTGCAGACAGCTTCATTTCAGATTTCTAGCCTCAGAACCACGAGAGAATAAATTTCTGCTGTTTTAAGCCACCCAGTTTGTGATACTTTGTTATGGCAAACATATATTTGTTAAAAAACACATAGCATAAATATACATTTTTTGTAAAGTTGTGAGTTTTCTTGATGTATTACTTATTGGGACTATCAAACTAGTTTTAGTCTTCCTATCAGAATTTTGTAACAGACACTGTATATTCAGAGTGCAGAGAAAGAAAATGTATTAGAAAAGATTATCTGGAATGTTGTATTTTACAGACCACAAACTGAGGCTCAGAAATGCTAAGTGACTTTTCCTCCCAAGGTCATATAGCTACCCAGTAGGCAAAGCCAGGACTTGAACCAAAACTTTACAAAGTCCAAGTATGGTGTTTAATACAGTATGCCCTATATGACAAAACTCTTAGATAATCAATATATAGTCATGTGCTGTATAAGGTTATAGTCAACGAGGGACTGAATATACGACTGTAGTTCCATAAGAGTATAATGGAGCTGAAAAATTCCTTTTGTAACACAACGCATTACTCACGTGTTTGTGGTGATGCTGGTATAAATAAATCTACTGTGCTGCTAGTTGTATAAAAGTCTATCACAATTATGTATAGTAGATAATTGGTAATGATAGTAAACAACTATGCTACTGGTTTTAGTATTTACTGTACTATATTTTTTACTGTTATTTTAGAGTTTACTCCTTCCACTTATAAAGAAAAGTAAAACAGCCTCAGGCAGGTCTTCCAGGAGGTATTTCACAAGAAGGCATTGTTATCATAGGAGATGACAGCTCCATCTGCTTTTGCCCCTGAAGACCTTCCAATGGGACAAGATGTAAAGGTATAAATAAGGCAGTGATACTGATGGTCCTAACCCTGTTTAGGACTAGGTCAATGTATATATTTGTGTCTTAGATTTTTTTTTTTGAGACAGAGTCTCACTCTGTTGCCCGGGCTAGAGTGCCGTGGCATCAGCCTTGCTCACAGCAACTTCAAACTCCTGGGCTCAGGCGATCCTCCTGCCTCAGCCTCCCCAGTAGCTGGGACTACAGGCATGCGCCACCATGCCCGGCTAATTTTTTCTATATATTTTTAGTTGGCCAATTAATTTCTTTCTATTTTTAGTAGAGACGGAGTCTTGCTCTTGCTCAGGCTGGTTTCAAACTCCTGACCTTGAGCGATCCTCCTGCCTCCGCCTACCAGAGTGCTAGGATTATAGGCGTGAGCCACCACGCCCAGCCTGTGTCTTAGTTTTTAACAAAAAAGTTTAAAAAGTAAAAAAAATAAATAAATAAAATTTTAAAATATAACAATGCTTACAGAATAAGTATAAAAAGAAAGAAAATATCTTTGTATAGGTATATAATGGGTTTGTGGGGTTGTTTTGAGACAGAGTTTCACTCTGTTGCCAAGGCTAGAGTGCCATGGCATCAGCCTTGCTCACAGCAACCTCAAACTCCTGGGCTTAAGCAATCCTTTTGCCTCAGCCTCCCGAGTAGCTGGGACTACAGGCATGCGCCACCATGCTCGGCTAATTTTTTCTATATATTTTTAGTTGTCCAGCTAATTTCTTTCTATTTTTTAGTAGAGACGGGGTCTCGCTCTTGCTCAGGCTGGTCTTAAACTCCTGACCTCAAGTGATCCTCCCACCTTGGCCTCCAAGAGTGCTAGAATTTCAGGCAAGAGCCACTGCGCATGGCCTGGGTTTGTGTTTTAACACCTTAAGGACCGCTCATGAGTTTTCTCCTATTTCGCACATCATCTGTTAAGGACCGCTCACGAGTTTTCTCGTTTTTCACTGTAGTTATGGTGATTTAAATAACGTGCAGTTTGCCCAAAAACGTGCGGTCCCCGGGGTATGTCTTAGAGATTTCTATGCGGTATGAAATGTGTTAAGGTAAGTATTATTACAAAAGAGTCAAAAGGTTAAAAAGTTTTGTACAGTAAGCTAAGGTTATTTTTAAAGAAAGAAAATGTTTCTAAAAATAAATTTAGTGTAGACTAAGTGGATAGTGCTTATAAAGTCTACAGTAGTGTACAGTAATCACCACTTACTGACTCACCCAAAGCAATTTCTAGTCCTGCAAGCCCCATTCAATATAACCGCCCTATACAAATGTACCATTTTTTAGCTTTTATATCATATCTTTACAGTACTTTTTATGTTTAGTTATGTAAAGTACTTACCATTGTGTTACAACTGCCTACAGCAGTCAGTATAGAACACACTGTACAGGTTTGTAGCCTAGGAGCCATAAAAGCTATACCATACAGCCTAAGTGTGTAGGAGTCTACACCCTCTCAGTTTATGTTAAGTATACTCTATGATGTGTGCATGACAAAAATCACCTAATAACACATTTAGCAGAACATATCCCTGTTGTTAGGTGACACGACTATACACAAAAAACTCCAGATTATCTTCCAGATATTTAGAAATATTTTTTAGGTATTTTCAAAGTTTTCCCAAACCACTGTGTCATTACTGCTGAGTAACAAGCTAAAAAATAAAGCAAGAGTCAAAAGTGAGGTAAGAGTATTTTCTCATACACAGCTAGTCAGACTGCAAGCTAACATACACTGCCAAAACACTTCTCTAAAGTATGCATCAAGAACATAAAAGTATTCATGCCTTTGAGCCAGGTAAAGATGCTTATCATGGCATGCTTTGTAATGTAATTTGTTTGTTTATTTGTTTGTTTGTTTGAGACAAGGTGTTGCTCTGTCACCCAGGCCAGAGTGCAGTGGTGCCATCATAAGCTCACTGCAGCCTACAACTCCTGGGCTCAAGAGATCCTCCTGCCTCAGCCTCCCGAGTAGCTAGGACTACAGATGCAAGCTATCGCACCCATATAATTTTCAAATTTCTTTTTTGTGGAGACAGGGTCTTTTTCTATGTTGCCCAGGCTGGTCTCAAACTCCTGGCCTCAAGTGATCCTCCCACCTCGGCCTCACAAAGTGGGGATTACAAGTGTGAGCCACCAAGCCCAGCCTATAATATAATTTAATAAAAAGCACAATTTAAATGTGCTTTACCTTTCCTTTCAAGAAGGAAAGGTAATAAAATTGAGCCAATAAAAAATATTTTCCAAAAATCAATAGTGAACATTCAAGGCATACATGTAACATGATTATATTTAAATAAATTATTTGTGTCCCTGGGGTAAAAACATGAAACAAGATACAACAAAATGTTAGTGTTGAGTTAATTTTGAGTCTGTTGGGGTATTCTGGGGGAGGGGAGGCAGATCTCTTTTACAGTTCTGTGTAATTTCCAAGTTTCCTAAGAATTGATATACAATATTTCATCAATTCTAAGACATATTTTCCTACATGTCAACATCTTTTAAATCAAGATGCATTTTACAGTTGCTGTTATGCTCTAGTTTAGCTGAAATTATTTCTTTGTGGTACATAAAATAGAGGTGGCACCTTACAATCAACACCATCTTAGGTTCTATGAAATATAGTTTTATAACAGGGAACTAAAATAACATTAACATATACACATATATAAGCCCACATGCATATATTTATGAATGTATATAAAAAGATGAAGCAACACTTATGACTACTATTGTACTAATCTCAGTTGTTACTAAGAGACTCTAGTTCTCAAATATAGAAATTCCACTTAACTACTGGCTGTAAAAATCTAGAAACAGACACTGAAGAGGAGTCCCTGAGAGAGAACAAGACTGTTTTTCTCCTCAGGACAGGCGTATCCAGTCACCTCCTAGCTATTCTTAGTCACCATTGCTGTTCATGTTCTACAAATCTCACTTTAAGATTTCCTCTGTGAAGAGCTAAGGAAAGCAAAATATTCACAACACCTGGAATATTTTTTAGTTTTGCTCTTGCTAATTTTTAAAGAAGCCAGTTAGGATTTAATTTGTTCTCTAAGGAAACAAATTATTATTATTTTTGTTATTTTAAGTGAGCCCCCAGGACTGTGTCCACAATTATAGTATGCGCTGCCAAACTTTTGGAGATTTATATGTAAACCAAATTTGGAGAGAAGCTTAAATCTCCAGTGGAATTTATGGAATAAAATATAGATATGTATGTATATGTTTATTAATGACAGGGTCTCAATCTGTTGCCTAGACTGGAGTACAGTGGCACGATCACAGCTCACTGTAGCCTCAGACTCCTGGGCTCAAATGATTCTCCTGCCTCAGCCTCCCAAGTACACAGGCATACATCCCCATGCCCAGCTATTTTTAAAATTTTTATAGAGACAGGGTCTGGCTGTGTTGCCCAGGCTGGTCTCTAACTCCTGGGCTCAAGTGATCTTCCCACCTCAGTATCCCAATATGTTAGCATTACAGGCATGAGCCATTGCATCCAGCCAGGAATTTATGAAATAAAAGTTTAAATGACACAGGAGGCTGTAGCATTTTTATTTCGAACCCTGATCATTTTGTTTATCTTGTCAGTTGGTCAACCTTTAACTTTTGGCATACTAATTAATTTAATGTATACTGTCCATAATATAGCAATTTTCTGAAGGCTTCGACTAGTACTAAGGACAAAAAGCATTATGGCACTTATTTTCAGAAGGAGTAGACTTCATCTAGATCCATATGTGTCAGTCATGTAGTTCAACCATACCAAATTAATACAAAAAATACTTTGCAAGAATGCAAGCTCCATGAAGGCAGGACTTCCGTTCACCACTGTTCTTCTTCACTATGAAGAACAGTGCTAGACACTGTAGGCACTCATTTGTTTTCTATGCAAATTTCTCCTTGAGTCAAATCCAAACTGAGTGGAAAACTTTTTTCAAGTTGCTTTTCAAGAAGAAAAGCTATGCAAAATATCATTGTCAAAGATAAAAGGTGTGCAGTAACAATCAGTCCTCCGCAGACAGGAGAACACAGGAAAATAAAAATCCTATTCACCAATGTCTAATTTTGCCTAAACAATCTTTTAGAGAAAACCCTAATTCTCAAGAAAGCAAGGAAAGCTTAGCAGTAAGAGCACATCTAAGCAAAAATGTAAGAACATGAAAATCCTCAATAGTACTTTTCCATAAATGTAACAAATATGACAGTTACATGTCAGTGGCTTACATTATTTTCTTTCTCGTTTCCTGTTAGCCCAGAAACCCACACTGTTTTGTTCAAAATATTATATTCTAACAGTGTTTTCCTCACTACCCGAAGCAATATCAGGCTTTTAAACAAATTAAACCACTATATTAGATCATTAAACAATTTACTGTAAAATAGTTAAGAGTTACTGAAGCGGTAGAAGGGCATGGGGAAAAAGGGAAAATGGTAGTTTTTAGTTGGGTTGAAAAACACCAGACACTTATCCCTTACCTTATTAGCACGTATCTGTTTGTAAATGTCTGTCTGCTGCCGAATTCGATATTCCAAGTCAGAAACATGAGCCTGAAGCCAGTTCCAGCGGCTGACAATAGCTGCTCGGTCTGCAGCCCATCTCCATTCTGACCTGCGTCTCCTAAAATGAAATAAATTGAATGAAATCCAAGGATAGCAGTAATATATACGGGCTGAGAGGTGGGAATGTGTGGGATTTAACTTCTAAAGGTCCTTATGTAGACTAACCCTAGTTCAAGAAAAACCCAAGACAGACAGACAGACAGACAGACACTCACTCACTCACTCACTCACTCTTCTCCCCACACACACCCACAGGACACACTCAGATAAAACCCTTCATATAGATTTTCCCAAATTAACTAAGTGGAACTGCCTTCTGGTATCCTGGTCTTATGGCACATAATTTCTCTGAAATTGGATTTCTCAGGAGATAGAAGTATTTTCTACATTAAAGACTAACCTATACAGAAAATCCAAGAGACACTACAAATTATTAAAGCTAATCAAGAATTCAGCAAAGGTGCTGAGTAAAGATCAACATAAAAAACTACTAGTCAGAAAAGTAGAAAATACTCATTTTTAGTAAGCACTATTTGTAACACCAACAAAAACTAATATGACATATAAGAAATACAGAGAAAATAATAAATCTCAAAAGGCATGAAGATCTATACAAATGGTGGGATACATTTTTTGAGGATGGCAATTCTCATATACATCTAAAAATTCAAAGAAATTCCAAATTCCCTACAGAATTTTTAATGGAAGCTGAGAAACAGATCCAAAAATTCACATGGAAAAAAGAACCAACTGCCAAGAAATTCTGAAGAAGAAAGTATGATAAAAACTCACATTGTCAGACACCAAAACTTACTACACAAAGCTGTGATAATTAAGGCAGTGTATGACAGACAATAAAATGAATGGAACAGAATACAGTGTGCCTCAAATCTTAGAATTAGATATATAAAAGAAATGGCATTCACATTGGTGGGGAAAGATTGAATTATTCAATAAATGGTACTGAAATGGCCAGTTCTTTAGATGGAAAAAGTAAAATTAGCTCTCTTCATGATATAATTACATAATTTTGGCTTTTCAAATTGCAAAATCTGAACAGCCAAATTAAAAAAAAAAATCTTCAAAACTCATAGCAGAGAAGGATTTCTTAAATAAGACACAAAAACATCACCTAATTTTCAACATATACTAAAAGACCTAATAAAGTTAAAAGGCAAGCTACTGCTTGGTAGAAAATATCTGTAACACATATAACTAAAGATTAAACTTCGGAATATATAGCAGAACTCCAAGAAATTAGTTAAAAGAAAAGAAAGCAACAGAAATAGGAAACTCATGTAAAAGAAACCTTAATAACCCATACATATATAAAAAATATACCAAGTCTCATTACAATTTGGTTACAATATTAATAATAGGTAAAATATTAGGATGCTGTTTCAAACCTAGATTGAAAAAACTCAAAAGTCTGATAAAACCAACAGTTGGTGAGAAGTGAGAAAGAACAATTCATATATCGCTGGGAACAGTAAAAACTGGCAACACCATTTTTGAAGAATAACTCGAAAATGTGCATACCGAATCATCATGGAATTCTACTCTGAGAACATGATCTATACATTTAATGAGGAAACAGGTTCATTGTAGTAGCTAAAAATTAATTACAATCTAATTCTGTTGAAGTAGGTATATAGAGAAACTATAATTTATTCCTTTAACAGATTTTTCTATAGCAACAAAAACAAAATTAACTAGAACTATAAGTATCAATGACTAGATCCCATAAATGTTGAATGGAAAAACCATATAAAAACAAAAAATAAACAGTAAGTACTATCATAGATACATACAAGTAGTAAAGGAATTTAATAAAATACTCTTTAGCAATTACTTTGTGTACCAACATGACTAAATGTCAACAATGTGGAACGGGAAAACTACATGAAAACTAAAAGAACAAACAAGCAATAAAAAGAAGTGTTACGAACACAGAAAAGTGATAAACATGACTGATATACAACAAATTCCAAATTAGGGTCCTCATTACTTCTGGGAAAGGGAATGGAGAAGATGATTTTAGCTTTACTTATAATGTAATGTTTGACATCTCTTTTTAAAAACCTCTTAGAAATGTGGTAACATTTTAACATTCTTTAGAGGGGGTATATGGTACCTGCTATATTTTGTAATCAAAATATTTCATAATTTATAACAAAATTACTTTTCATAGCTTACTTCCAATCAAGATACCCATACTCATTCCTAAAAAATTTAAGTGACTATACATGACCTTTTACACAGTCCCCCAACAAGACAAAATACAATCTAATGTCAATAATAAAAGAGGACAAATCTGACCACAGTGAGGTTAGAAATTAGTTAATAGCTAATTGTGGCATAATAATTAAGATCAAGGGCCAGATGCAGTGGCTCATGCCTGTAATCCCAGCATTTGGGAGGCCAAGGCAAAAGGATTACTTGAAGCCAAGAGTTCAAGACCAGTGTGGACAAATAAGAAAGAAAAAGAAAGAAAAAAGATCAAGGATAGCAATAGTATTTTAATTTTTGTATGGGCCAAACATAAGCCATTCAAATCAACCACTGTGATGAACTATTATCAATTATTTCTCTTCTAAAAGAAACAAGGTATTTCATAGTTCCCTAATCTTGTTGGAACTAGCATAAGACAAAAAAAATACTTTCCAAGTACAGCTGTCTGCTTCAATGTTGGCTTCAGGTCTAGTTATATCCCAAATCCAGGAAAGGGCCTCAAGATATCAAGAATAACCTAGGGGTCATTCTTGAACTGTAAAAATACCCTCCCACAAAAGAGACCAAGCTAGCTAACCCTGATATTCTATTCCCAACTTTCATTACTCTTCAAGGCTCACAATCTTCCTATCCTGCAAACTCTCTTGGTTTTTTTATGTTCCTTTCATTTTTTAAAGCTACCACCATACCAGGTCCCTATCTATCACCACTAGACTACTTCAACAGCCTCCTTAGCTGCTCATCCCAACACCAGTCAACCATACTACTTTCTTCAATAAATTCACCTCAAAACAATTTCTTCCAGTCACTCTTACGTTTAAGAAACCATGTAGCTCGCTCCTTTGCTTCTTTTTGAAACTTGAGTCTTCAAGTAAATAAAATAGTAGAAGAGTCAAGTATCATAAAAGACAGAGATGTGAAGCCAAAAGGTGATGATAAAATAGACAGAGCATCTATTTAATGATAGTTTACTCATAGACAAATTTGTTCTAAAACTGAAAGTGGCTAGCTAGCCAAAATTAAAAACTTACTGATGAAAACCAAAGCAAGGGAAAGATCATTTCTGAGCAAATTTACGCCATTTCCTCTGTAATCACTCTTAGTGGGAATAAAAAAAAAATTCTGGCAGTCTCTCCCAATGATCCTGAACTTAGCTCATAAGCCTTCTCAGGACAGTGTTCCAGGACACCAAGCACTCTAAATTGGCAGGAAAGATGAAACCTATTTGTTATCTCTGAGTTTAGACATCTTAACCAAAAGAACTTTTCTTTTTCTTCTATCTGATTTACTGCCAAGGGACGGACACACACACACACACACACACAC
>VBSM01003215.1:11575627-11610539 GCA_008086735.1 Cheirogaleus medius | reverse complement strand
TCGGCCTCCCAGAGAGCTAGGATTACAGGCGTGAGCCACCGCGCCTGGCCTTTTCTTTGATATTAATGAAAGCCCCTTTTCGACTTTCCTGAGGTCAAAAGTAGTAGGCCTACTACAAAGGTAATCTCCTAAATAATAATATAAAGCAAGCCTGATAATATTTTTGGGGAGACTGGCTAATAAACTAATTAAATAAAAGTGGCACTAAGGGAATACTAGCAATTCCCAACTTCTGAACAGGTTTCATTTTACATCTGTTATAGAATGATTTGGAACTGGAAGCGATTTCCAGTAGAAAGTTGTCAGAATGCTGTTATTCCATAATGCTACTCAAACTTTTGAGTATCTCATAAAGAAAAATGTAAAACTCCATCCCAAGTATCCAAAAAGTATCTCACATTCAAAATACCAGCAATATGAGTAGAAAACTGAGTTGTTAGCAAAGGTGAGCGGTATATAGTTAACAAGTCTGGGGTGAGCTATGACGATGTTACCATAAATCAGTGGCAGGGCAGAACACTGCAAACATTATCACAAAAATAAGAGCTTCACAGCATATGGTTTTTTCTCTAACAAAAACAAGACAACATAAGAACTCAGTTTATCAGAAGTAAAGGTAGATTTCCCCCTAACATTCAAAATATAAATTACTCTGATAATTTACAGTTCAAAAACAGGAGACCCTGATTTAACATTAGAGATATGCTTAGTGTTATGCTATACAGTCTTCAAGAAAGAACACAAAGGTGACAGAATAATACTTTAAATATAATGATGACTCGGTTTTTAATATACCCATTATTAACAATGAAGAAAGATATGGATTCCAACACTAATGAGTCTTTCAATTCTTTCTGGTTGCTTATTCTGTGCTAATGATTAGTGAAATAACTGCCTTAACTGTGTGACTAAGTAGACACTAGAATGCCTTCAATGTATGATTTTACTATGTACTTTATACTACTTTGTACCAAAATGTATGCTACATGTATGTACTGTGTCTATCAACTAAGTCAGAAATTTTTTAACTCTTATTTAGCTCCTTGCTATTACAAACTTTTTATTGGTAAATTGGCTTTGTCTACATGTGCTATATAAAAACTTACTAATGGCCGGGCGCAGTGGCTCACGCCTGTAATCCTAGCACTCTGGGAGGCCTAGGCGGGTGGATTGCTCAAGGTCAGGAGTTCGAAACCAGCCTGAGCAAGAGTGAGACCCCGTCTCTACTAAAAATAGAAAGAAATTAATTGGCCAACTAAAAATACATAGAAAAAATTAGCCGGGCATGGTGGCGCATGCCTGTAGTCCCAGCTACTTGGGAAGCTGAGACAGAAGGATTGCTCGAGTCCAAGAGTTTGAAGTTGCTGTGAGCTAGGCTGACGCCACGGCACTCTAGCCCAGGCAACAGAGTGAGACTCTGACTCAAAAAAAAAAAACCTTACTAATATTTTACACTATGGATTGCTTTCTGGTTACCTAAATGCAATAAAATACAGTATCAATATTTGCTTTTGTGATACCATATGAATAATAAATTTTCATGTTGCCAGCCATGTACCAATATTGGTGTATCTAAGAAATTTTTGTTGCACAAATAGATTTTTTTAGCTATGTGAACTTACTTTAACAGTTCTTTTTAGAGGGTTAGTAGACCATTACCCCATATCCAAAACTTAGGCTGAATCCAAGAATAGAGGATATTGTATTTACCTGAGAAAAAATAATTTTCTTAAAAAAACCCCTGTACTCTGGGAGGCCGAGGCGGGTGGATAGCTCAAGGTCAGGAGTTCGAAACCAGCCTGACCAAGAGCGAGACCCCATCTCTAAAAAAAAAAAAAAAAAAAAAAAACCCTGTACTCCAAGAGTACTCTAGAGTCCTGTCCTCTATACTCTAAAACCATATAGTGAAAAAAATTTTTTCCCTTGCAAATTTAGAGTTCAGTTTACATGTTGGCTAAAAATTAATTTGTGTTTTTAGCTCTTTAAAGCCATCTTGAATGGTACCGTTAATGGAAATGTTTCATTAGAAAAGGACAAAGAGATCAACACAGGAACTTTATGTAAAGAGATTTAACCACTCTTCAGTGTGTGGCGCCAAGCTCCTTCTATTTTATTAGAAATTGTACACTGAATCCCTCAAAGCCCGTAGCAGTCTCCAACCTTTTTGGCACCAGGGACTGGCTCATGGAAAATAATTTTTCCACTGGATGAGAGTGGGAGTAGGAGTAGGGTGCAGCACTGCAGGGGTGGGTGTCGACAGAGACAGCGGTCAGGCAGGCGGTGTGAGCAATGGGGAGGAGCTGTAATTACAGATGATATAGATGAAGCTTCACTGGCTCACCTAGTCACTCATCTCCTCCTGCTGTGCCCTGCAGCAAGGCCTCAGTCCCTAATAGGCTCTGCTCAAAGGTGTCAATGATAGGATCTTTTCTATTGTATTATAAAAGATAATGATTTGAATAGTTTAACTCAGAGATGGTCACCATCAATTCTGCTAAAATAAAACTGCTAAGAAATGTATTATAATTTTTGCTAACAGAGAGAAAGAAAAATAAGGTTTACAATAAATCACCCCTTACTACCAACATATTGGTAGTCAATGGGTTTAAGAGATTATTAACAGATCAACTCTTTGAACTTCATGAACCCTATCTTCAATGCCTACAGCACTGCCACAGACAGCAGAGCGGAAGCCCACATTGGTGGATACTTTTTTTTCTCAGACATAAACTACAGCAAAAGCTATACATTTATTTAAAAGTAACACCAAAAGCTAGATGTTGAGCCACATGGAACACCAGACCTAAGTGCTGCCTCTAATTAAGTCACCTAATCCTATTCCAAGATGGAAAATTTATAATGTAAGTCCAGTAGAACAGAGCTGGTGGATTATACTTCTCTTCCCTGATCTACAAAATTTTAAAAATTTCATTAAATCAACAACAAATATGCCAGAAAGACCTGAATGGTGGTAATTTCATCTTTGATTCTGATTTCAGTCCTATCATGGCTCTTTCCTTTTAATGCAACATAGGTTCTATTAACAAGCTCAAGTAAGATGACTGTTCACAGCAAGTTATACAATGTTCAACCAAAAACTGGTAGATAAATTATTTGACAAAGGGTTGTATGTGCTACTTCCAAATATACGAGAAATTCTGAGACACCTAAATTCTGAAATCTCCAGGTTATTTAAATGACTTACAAAACCAACAGAAATCATCTTAGAGTATACAATCGACAGATTCACAGTATCCAGAGTAAGTGTTAGGGTCACTATGGGACAGAATACGAAATATGGAAATTACTGAGTCACATTAAAAAAAAAAAAGTATTCACTATCTAGCTCAAAAGCACTGGGAAACAAATAGGGGGAAAAGAAGGAAGATAGGTTTCAAGGCAAGTTCTCACTTTTATTTACTTATATGATCCTAGGTACGTAAATTGATCTCTGGAAATAACAGCAATATCTGCCTCACATGGTTGTGGAATGCATAAAGTGATGTAATCCTAACTGCAATGTGTGTATTAGATAAGAATAACAATTTAATAAATATAACCTTGTATTTCAACTCCATTTCATATAAGGTACAAGAGAGGAAGAAAAATAATAGAAGAAATGATGAGATGAAATCTCTGAGACAAATTCAGGAAACAGGTGTTTTCAGTTAACAATAGGCCATATGCTGAGGGTTTCTTAGGCTTCACAGTCATCTAAAAGTTGTTCCACGCTAAACAGTAAAACCAAAGTAGTCCATTAGAATAGACATCATATTATCAGCCACAAATTCAACGACATTACCACTCCCCCAACAAATTTAAAAAGATAAAGGAAATAAAACATGGGGGTGGAGAGATCCAAACTGTCTAGTGTTAAATATCCCACATTCCAGTTGTAAAATAAAACCTGGGGGGGGGGGGGGGAAGACCCTTAAACACAAACTTTATCTTTCACTTTAGGTTACATCAGCTTCCTACAAAGGTCTGTAATAATAGGAAACAAATGTACCAGAGCCAATTCTAAACAGTCAATTCATCCTGATAGACTCTTGGGACTGAACACTTAACCCTTTTGCCTTACTGCTTAAACCAGATGACCTCTGATATTGAAATGAGATGCGTACTTTGGCAGATTATTTCAGTCAAGTACTCAACTCATCATGAACTCATCCTCCTCTCCTCTCCCACTCCCTTTCATTTAACAATTTAAGCAACTATTATTTACCAGGGATTATACTAGAGGCAAGGGATACAAAAACGAGAACTGTGGCTCATTAAATTTAGAGTTTAATGTGGAAGATCTATGTAAATAAACAAATAATCATACAAAATGTATGTAATGTAAGCGATCATAACAATGACATTGGTTTTAGTTGGGGGGATCTACAAAGACTTCTCTGTGGTATAAACATTTAAACAGAGCTCCAATGTACTAATAAAATGAGGACTTGGACAGGCAATTGGCGGAGTGGGTATGAGGAGCAGGGAATGTCTAGCGGGGTAGAAGATACTGGCAGGGATTGTGGTGTCTCAGGAAGAAGAAATAACATGTATACAATGGTTATGTGGCTAGAGCTCAGACAGTGAACAAGGGGGAAAACACACTCATCTTGACACTGGATATTAGGTAGGTAGGGACAGATTATATAGAACCCTATAATCCATGTTAATTTTATAAAACAACATAAGCAATCCTGATCATGTTTTTCATTTATCTTAGATCCTTTTTGAATAAAAATTTTCAAACACAAGCTAAAGGATAATGAAATCTCCACAACCTCCTCATAACCATCAACTAACTTCAACTATCGGCCAATCCTACCTCATCTATGACATCTGTCCCCCACCCCTACGGATTATTTTAGACCCAATCTCCCAAATCACATCATTTCCTTTATAAATATTTCAGTATGTATGTCTGAAAGATTTTTTTTTGAGACAGAGTCTCATTCTGTGTTGCCTGAGCTAGAGTGCCATGGCATCAGCCTAGCTCACAGCAACCTCAAACTCCTGGGCTCAAGCGATCCTCCTGCCTCAGCCTCCCGAGTAGCTGGGATTATAGGCATGCACCAACATGCCCAGCTAATTTATATATGTGTGTGTGTGCATAACACTGTTCTATCCCTACTATCATGTCTAGTATTTCCCCCTAATAAAAATATATAAAATTATACCTAAAGATCTATTCCTAGAAATAAGCAGGAACTATATAAATAGGAAAATACACTGATCAACCAAAAAGGAAACATCTGTGCCAAACTAATAAAGAACTCCACCATATTAAAGGAAATCAAGTTCTCAATGTATTCCATACCTGCATAGTCCTGAAGTTTCCCTGCTTGCAAAATTGAGTTTCACATCATTAGCCTCTTTCCAGCTCTAAAATCCTACCTATCTTTGTGCCTAGACACCACATTATACATAGGAGAATAAATATTTTTCCTCACACTTTAAAGTGGGCTCTGTCTCTCTAATTAGTTTTTATGAAGTTATTTATCTTTAAGCCAACGAGGTCCTGAACCACAAACTATGTATTTGTTAATTTGTCTTCTGTTAAGAGCCCCGGATCCAGAATTAGCTTGGAAATAGACCTGAAGCAACTCAACATTTAAAATGAGAACATCTACCTGAATCAGACTAAGTAACAAAATAATCTTATTCTTAAGTAAAGAGGGAAGAATAATAGATTTCCTAACTGGCTGAACTAAAACTAGAAAAACTTTGTTCCAGTGTTCTTAGACTATCAAGTTCCTCTAGGAGTTCTACATTGTTAACAGAGTTTAAAATATTTTTCCCAGACATGTTAGTAATGACCACATTGTCAATATTTTATAATAATCTTGTAAGCAAGGGAAGAGGTCTCTAAGATACTAATTCAAAGATACACTCTTGACAGGAATATATTAAATATATAGGAAAAGGGAATAGATAGTTGCTGAACTAGATAACAAAATGAAAACAATGTCCGGTTAAAGGTTATTAGATTCTTGACTGACAGACGACAGCCAACTGTGTGGATAGGTAACTAGTTTCCTAGCAAAAGTCAATCTCATTAAATTTCATCAGACAACTGTGTCACTATTTTAACAGAAATACTAATTTCTTCCCAGAAGAACATTATAGATTACATCACACAAATTCTGTCCAGATGAGGTTTAGAACAATCTTTCTTTTACAGTTTCTCCTTTTGATCTAGACACTCTGTAAAGGTCTATCCAGGTCTAAGTCCATCTCACTGACTTTTGTACTAAAGATCATTAATTTTGTATAACTTCTCTCTACAAACTTACGTACTTCTATTAAGGCAAGCAAAATTATTTTAAAGAGCCAAAGGAGGCTACAGTCATTTTTCTTTCTCTCCTACTACAAATGAGAAAATAGTATATAAAGCTACAGAGAACAGCAACAGTTCTATATCATATGCCTGCCATTGCACTGCTCCTAAAAGCTAAACAGAAATCCCAGGAAGAGTATGCATCTAGAAATGATAATTTTAGAGGTATATTACATGATGGCATATATAGCTTTTCAAAGAACTATATGTGATTTCAAACTAAATTAAGAACAAAAACTTCACTGTGACATTATGAATAAGAAACAGCATATTTGCAGGACACTCTCACTCCCCTCAAAAGTATGTTTAAACCATCTAACAGCTTTAGGGAAGCCAACAAATACCACCTTTGTGATTAGGCAGAAATACTAAGGCAATTGCAATATGAACCCAAACCACTTTTAATGTTTCCCCAGGGATCTCTAGGGTCATCACAGAGAGTGACCATAAAATGTTTAAGCTGCTTATAGAAACCAGGCAAATGCCACATAATGGCTGGAGAATGAGTTACCAATGTGAAGCATTCAGGGTTGGAAACTCTTAACAGAAACTATTTCATTCATGGCATATTTTCTGATTGGCTTTATAACTCACATTACTAATTATAGAATCATAGCAGAAAAGAAAGAACACCCCAGGAACCAGGTCTCTTAGAGATTAGACCAAGACTCAGGGCAGAGTGAGAATTAGACCTGACTTCCAACTGCACACTTAAGTAATTTAAATTTTATGAGAAACAGCCTGGTACACATAGTCCTCAAAGGAAACAAAGATACAGTAAAACAAACAAACAAACAAACAAAAAACAAAAACTATTAAAGGCTGGACACAGTGGCTCACGCCTGTAATCCTAGCACTCTGAGAGTCTGAGGTGGGAGGATCACTTGAGGTCAGGAGTTCGAGACCAGCCCAAGCAAGAACGAGAGACTCTGTCTCTACAAAAAATAGATAAAATTAGCCGGATGTGGTGGCGTGAGCCTGTAGTCCCAGCTACTCGGGAGGCTGAAGCAGGAATTCACTTGAGCTCAGCCGTTTAAGGTTGTGATGAGCTATGATGATGCCAGTGCACTCTAGCCAGGGAGACAGATTGAGACTCTTAAACACACACACACATACACACACATATACACACAAAACCTATTAAGCTGTTAAGAAACAAAACATATAAAGTATTACTAGATGAGGAAGGAATAGTAAGTCAGTTCATTTTCATCCTGTGACTCTTCAGTTCAGCCTCTACCAGTGGCTTCCTGCCCATCAGTACAATGCAATCTCAACATTAGCACTAAAAAGTCTTCACTGATAGTCCTCCAACTTCTCTTCAGTTTTCCAATATAGCCCCAAAATTTTTCTAATATTGAATAAAAGTTGCATCATTTTCTCTTTCACTGGTGGCATCACAGAATTATTTTATACATAGAACAAGATTCCATAAGTTTGTAGCTTCTAAAAAAAATGTTTGAAAATATATTTTATTTTTTTGAGACAGAGTCCTGCACTGTTGCCTGGGCTAGAGTGCCATGGCATCAGCCTAGCTCACAGCAACCTCAACCTCCTGGGCTCAAGCAATCCTCCTGCCTCAGCCTCCGGGGTAGCTGGGACTACAGGCATGCGCCACCATGACCGGCTCATTTTTTCCATATATTTTTAGTTGGCCAATTAATTTCTATTTTTTAGTAGAGATGGGGTCTCGCTCTTGCTCAGGCTGGTTTCGAACTCCTGACCTGGAGTGATCCTCCCACCTTGGCCTCCCAGAGTGCTAAGATTACAGGCGTGAGCCACTGCGCCCAGCCTTTAATAGCTCTTACTATGTTGCCCAGGCTGATCTCAAACTCCTGGCATCAAGGGATCCTCCTGCCTGGGCCTCCCAGAGAACTGGGATTACAGGAATCAGTCACCATGCTAGCCTCCTGGAGAAACTTTAAAAGCTGTGTGTGCATGTTTCGCAGTTTCCTTAGCAGTTCTACCACTCCACAAAGTGTGTTCCCCCGTAATTTTTCAGGCAAACATAAGTATATAACACAATTTTAAAAAAAGGCAAGAAAATGAAAGACAATGAGAGGAGGTAGGGGAAATGAGATGAGGGTGATCTTATAGGTTCTTGGTAATAGTAGTTGCTGATGTTGTCACGGATATATATTACCTTAAAAATAAAGCCATGGATGGACAAGTCCAGGTAAAAAGAAATAGACACACACAAATACATAGAATGGGAGGAACAATGCTTATGATAGAACGGAGGGAAGCACAGGTAGAATAAAAGTATCCACATTACCATTAGACTAAAGAAAATCTTTTTTCTAGTTTAAGATAACAGATAATTATTGAAATCCAATGTGTACTCCTCCAACTTCCTTTAAATAGTCAAGAAAATAAAGTAAGAATTTTAAAATTTCACAGGGCTAGAAACTAATTTAGTTCTCTAAATATTCAGAGAAATTTCTAATAACCAAAGCATTAAGGCCAAAAAAACAAGACACAAAAGGGAAAATAACTTTCCATTTCCAACCATTATGTCATATATGGCATCTTCAATAACCAAAGAGAGGAAAGGGATCTGCTGCTGATCCTGCTACAAACTTCAAAATTTCAATGAAATGAAAGTTGGACAAAGTAGATTAAAAAAATTGTATTTGATATCCAAGAATATTTAGTTGGTAATGAGAAGAGGCTATAATTGATAAAACTGATGGAAGGTGGTATTGACCATTTATGGCAACAAAAGGATTACAGACTGCAGATTATCCAAGCAGCAACTATTTGCCTGATTAACATAATAGAAAGGTAATGTGACATAATGGGACAGACGATCCCTCCTCAGATCAGCACATCTGAACACCATCAAGTATCAGCAAGTTGGCCAGAGGCTGCACTTAGTAATAGCTATAAAGCTGAAAAAGTAGGAATTTAAAGGCAACAAGGCAGAAACTGACAGGAATCTATCAAGCTGTTTCCTACAAGCACCAAGACCTTTGCAAAGGCCTTTCCTTCTAGGCAATATAACTTGTCTTAAAATCCCAACAGAAAAAAGGAAACTATCAGAAGTAGAGTTCACAGAAATAGAGGCAACAAAAGTAGCCAAATAAAAAATAAATGTCCCCAAACTAAAATTGATATATCCTTCCAGAAATCTGTTTTTCTGACAGTCTTCCCCATTCCTTGGCTTAGAAAGCATCACTATACTTCCAGCTACTCAAGCTGAAAAAAAACCTTGTTAGCTTCAAATTCTCTTTTTGTCTCATAACTGTATTTAAACCATCAGAAACTCTTTTGGCTCTGCCTTCAAAATACATATAATCTCAGACCACTTACCACCTCAACCAAGCAACCATCATCTCTCACCTGGAAATGGCATTAGTGGTACTCCTGCCTCAGAACTACCTATTCTCAAAAAAGCAGCCAAGGCCACGAGAGGTGCCTCATGCCTGTAATCCTAGCACTCTGAAAGGCCAAAGTGGGAGGATCGCTCAAGGTCAGGAGTTCGAAACCAGCCTGAGCAAGACCGAGATCCCGTCTCTACTAAAAATAGGAAGAAATTAATTGGCCAACTAAAAATATATAGAAAAAATTAGCCAGGCATGGTGGCACATGCATGTAGTCCCAGCTAATTGGGAGGCTGAGGCAGAAGGATTGCTTGAGCCCAGGACTTTGAGGTTGCTGTGAGCTAGGCTGATGCCACGGCACTCTAGCCCGGGCAACAGAGTGAGACTCTGTCTCAAAAAAAAAAAAGCAGCCAAGATGATTGTTTTCAAATCTTATTCGATCACGTCACTTCTCTGCTCAAAACATTCCCATCTAACTCAGAGTAAAAGTCAAATTTCCTATAAAGGTCCCGGCTGTTTCTAATATCCTCTCTTTCTCTCCCTCTCTCTCTCTCTCTTCCAGCCACTCATGACTACTAGTTGTACCTTACACAACCTAGGCACCCCCCACTTCTGGCCACTGTACTGATTTCTGGTTACTTGACTTGGAACACTTTCGTCCCCCAGATACCCTTGGGGCCTTGCTCCCTTTTCGCCCTTGGTCCCCTTATCAAAGAAGCCTTCTTTGACTAACACAAAATAGTAATGCTGCCATTGCAGCCACTTAGCTACCACCTTCCTGCATCCTTAATTTTTCTCCATAGTACTGTATTTATCATCTGACATATCATAACTTTGTGTATTGACTCTCTCCTTCCAACAATGTAAGTTCCAAGAAGGTAAGAATTCTTATTCACTTATTCACTGATATTATCACCAGAACTAACAGTCTCCTTGTATGCAGTAAGTATTCAACAAATGTCTGTTAAACCAATGGGTACTGGTGATGGTGGTGGTGGAGGTAGGGACAGGGGATGTCCTATTTATGATGGTTCACAGTAGTGACCATGTGCATGCCTGGGAAGGCAGCCAAAAAATCTTCAGAGGGTTATTGGTTTATAGATTCGATCAAATTCCAATTAAAAACCCAGTGGGCTTTTAAACAGTATTTGACAAAGACAGATAAATTTGACTATAGAAATTAAAACTTCTATAATTCAAACAACATGCAAATTATAAGGCAAATAAAAAGTCAGGGAAAACACTGTACATTTTAACAAACTGTTTTTTAAATGCAAAATGTCCTTTCAAATAACTCAAAATGACACATAATTACAGAAAATTTGTTTATATAAAAGGCAAATAAATACAAATAATTAAACTACTGTAGTAAATCAAAGCAATAAAAAATTTCAAGGATGCCTTTTTTGCCTATTAAAAATTGAAGGCTTTTAAAATCATATTTACTATCTCCTAGGCTTGAGGGAAACACTGTTGAGGAAACAGTAGTTTCATCCCGGAGAACATAGTATTTATCAAAATCCTTAAAACTGTCCTTATCCCATGACTAAAAACAAATCAAAACAGAAAAACAACAAAAAACTTAAACTAAGATAATAATCTGTGATATGAGGCAAGCTTTATTCACAATGTTTCAAAACTCCTACATTGCTAATTTAGGGTCACATTCCCAAAGTTAGTTTTATTTACTTGTAGTTTAAGTTTTCTTTGGCCTCCGTAAGTATGTCAAAAAATTTCAATTAGTTGCCAGCACTTTAAAATCTATTACACATAAAGACAGGATCTGCCAACATTGGGTCTACAACACTCTTAATGACTATAGTTAACCCGCAGCTGATCCCTTCAGATACGACACTCAATGCACAGTTCAAAATCATCCCCTTTCTGAAAGTTTGATTCATTTACCATAAGATACTTAATCTTCTGAAGTTATCTGAGTTGGAAACTTTACACTAGAGGTCAAACTTTAAGCCTGCAGGGCTTGCTAAACACTGATTGTCAGTCCTCACACCCAGAGTTTCTGATTCAGGGTATCTGAGGGTCCCAGAATTTATACTTCTAATCTGGTCCTAGGTGAGGGTCCAAAGGCTATACTTTGGTGGTCCAGAGACCACATTTTGATGAAGTCTCCTCACTGGAGCCAGAGAGAGGCCCAGCCTCCCTTGAATTACACAATTATGGGATACTTAAACAATACTGGGGATTCCATGAATGGGACATGGGAATGTAGTAGAAAAGCTGATGAATAAAACCAATAGTCATAGCCCTACTTTCTTTCCCCTAATTATCAGAAGTGGAAAACCATTGCCCTATATTAAATTGAGGAATAATCCTAGATTAAGTTTCTAGTCCGATTTTTAAATTCCACATTCTTTCTCATGGGTCTTATCCATAACCAGTCTCAAGGTTTGATTACCTCTTATATACTTTGTGGAAAAAAAAATATTAATATAGGGATTGCAAATAAAGACTATGGTAAAAGATCCCTTATAGCTCCAATATTTTATGACCAACAAATGTGTATCACAAGCCTTAATATTTTCTACTGAATTTGCTTTCTCTGGCTGGATCCTATGTATATTAGTTAACATTTGTTGAATGTTTCCTTTGTTCTGGGCACTGTGCTACGCATGCACACATTACATGAATTTTCATCATTTAATCATTGTAACAACCCTATAAGGCAGTGTCTACTATCCCCATACGGCAGATGGAGAATATGAAGCACCAAGGGATTAGGTCATTTGTCCAGAGAATCACAGGTAAGATCTACATTTGAATCCAGGCAATTTGGTTCCAGAGTCCTCAATCTTAACCATTGCACTTCATCATCTAAAATCCAACATATCCAAATTCCAAGTTTTCATCTGAAACTAGCTCTTCCTCTAAACTTGCCTATTGTCCATCAATGTTCTCACCTCCTACTCAGGCTCAAAATCTTAAGTCCTATTACTTTTCACATATGTCTTTTTCTTTTTATTTCAGTTGACCTTTGTTATCCTTCACCTGGCCTCTAAAATCTAGTATTTCTGCCTCTTGACTTTCCCCACCAACACACATGCATAGCTTTCCTTATTTCTAAGGGAGAAGAGGGAGGGATGGAAGGGGGAAAAAATGGAGAAGAAACAATGTTCAACCTAAAAAAAGGATCATTTCTAAGTGGAAGGCTAAAAGGAAAATATTTTCAAAAACAGAATTTTAAAACATTAAATCCCTTTTTCATGAAGCAATGTAAGTTAAAAAAGAATCTTAAACTGTTGAGGCACCCCAACATGAACAAAATCTGAAAGCCAATGCAAGTTTCCCTCTAGGCTCAGGGGTGGGCAGGAGCTCTTGATAAAGGTCAAAGTTTCAGAAACCCTGTACAAACCTCTTCTTTGAAATGAAAGAACTCCAAGCAATTTGTTATGGGGGACCCCTATGTCTTTTAGCTTGAATAAAAGTACAATTTTCTAGAGTATATTCATATAATATACCGTGTAGATTCATACAACATAATAGGCTGTCATCATGATTTTGATGAGGCAAATCTGTCTAGTGATATATATCAGTAGCTATCTTTAAAGGTAATGTAACGGGTGTATTCCTTAACTAAATAAAATGTGAGAGAGGCAGCACTTTAAGGAAGGAAGTGCAGAGTTGAAACTTGACAACTAGATCGAAATCTTAGCTCAGATGACACACCTTAGAAGTGACCCTGGGCAAGTCCCCCCCCCACAAACTCTAAGCCTCAATTTCTTCATCTCTAAAATGGGGACACTACCTAACTGCAGAGGTGTTATGGTGATTTATTGAGACTATGTGTTTAATGCCCCTAGCATAAGGAAGTTACAGGCACTATAAAAACATGAATTCCCTTCCCTTCCATGCCTGTGATTATCAGCCTAGATCTTCAACAAGATTTTCTGTGTGTACACATACACACTCTCTCTCTCTTCACACTCACTCTTGGGTAAATACTTCTAGTCTCATTTCCAATTAATATATATCAAACATTCTTCAATAACTATGACTACACAATATTCTACTATATGGATGTACCATATTTCTCAAACTACTAATATCAATAATAGAAAGGATCTACTGACTAAAAACCAATATGCAGTAGTTCAGTTCTCCTGCAGTTTTGCTTTCCAATTTCAATATTCATGGTCAACCAGCCTAAAAATTCTAAACAGAAAAAACTAGAAGTAAAGAATTCATTAAGTTTTAAATGACACAATGTTCTGAGTAGTTTTTTTTTTTTTGGAGACAGAGTCTTTCTCTGTTGCCTGGGCTAGAGTGCCGTGGCATCAGCCTAGCTCACAGCAACCTCAAACTCCTGGGCTCAAGCGACCTTCCTGCCTCAGTCTCCCAAATAGTTAGGACTACAGACACGCACCACCATACCTGGCTAACTTTTTTTTTCTATTTTTAATTGTTTGGCCAATTTCTTTCTATTTTTAGTAGAGATGGGGTTTTACTCTTGCTGAGGCTGGTCTTGAACTCCTGAGCTCAAGCAATCCGCCCGCCTCAGCCTCCCAGAGTGCTAGGATTAGAGGCGCCAGCCACCACGCCCAGCCTGTTCTGAGTAATTTAAAAATGAAATGAAATCTCATACTTTCCCATTCTGTTCTGCCTGGGATGTGAGAATCCTTCCTTGGCCAGCAGATTCACACTGTGCGTGTTACCTGTTCATTAGACATTTCGTAGCCACTTCAGTTATCTGATCAACTGTCATGGTATTGCACTGTGTGTTTTCAAATAATCTTACTTAATAATGGGCCCCAAAGCTCTAACGTAGTGAAGCTGACAGTTTAGATATGCCATATGCCAAAGAGAAGCTGTAAAGTGCTTCCTTTAAGTGTAAAGGTGAAAGTTCTCAACTTAAGAGAAAAAAAATCGTATGCTAATGATGCTAAAATCTATGGTAAGAACAAATCTTCTATCCATGAAATCGTGAAGAAGGAAAAAAACTCTTGCTAGTTTTGTTGTTGCACCTTTAACTGCAAAAGTTACAGACACACACAGTGTGTAAGTGCTTAGTTAAGACAGAAAAGGCATTAACTTTGGAGGTAGAAGACAAAAACGCATTTGGGTCTTGGAACATCTCTCTCGAAGAAGGGGAGAAGGGAAACTATTTTGCCTTTACTTCTTACCCCTCAAGTGTTCTAAAGAATCTGAATTCATATTTATTTCATGGCTTTCACAGTTGCTCAAACCACTAAGTAAAGAAAGGCTAACTAAGGGGAACTTTATAATGGATGAATCAGGCTGACAACACCACCATAACCCACTGATCAATCTTAACATCACGAAACACAGAATAGATATTTCTCCCTTAGATGAAATTAGTAGTACAAAGCACCATCTACAAATTTATGTTTGCCAATCGGAAACTAAACATCAAACTTCTAGATGTAACTTACCAATGTATAGCAAATAGCAGGACAGAAGAACATGGTTAACACCACAGGGACACAATCAACTAAATTCAGAATGTGGGACATAATACAGGATAAGTGACCTTATTTCTTCAAGGAATAACTTTGGGGGGGGTAAGGGAGGGAGTAGTGAGAAAGGAACCGTTACAGATTAAAGAAGGTTTAAGAGGCACAAACAATAAATGCACTGTATGGAATCCTGTTTGGATAGTGACTTGGTTTAAAAAAAAAAAAAAGTGAACACTGGTTGCACATTAAATTATGCTAAGGAATGATTAATTTATTTTATGCATGAAAACGGTATTGTGGGTTTTTTTTAACAAAAAGAATCCTTATCTCTTAAAGACACATGCTGATGTATTTACAGATGAAGTAACAAAATACATAGCAGATTTGTAGTAAGAATAGTCCAGCTGCAGTAAGAGCTAATGGTAAGAGATAAAACAAGACTGGCCATATGTTGATAATTCTTAAAGCTTCCTGATGCACCTGAAATTCCTATTATTCTTTGTACTTTTATGAAAGTACAAACATTTCCATAAAAATATGTAGTGCAACTATACTTGCAAAGTTTTTGCTGTTGTTTGAATAGAATATTGTCTGAAGAACACAGCACTGGGGTGATTTCCACTTATTACAGTTCATTTCATTAATTAAAGTTGAGCATGCCAATTAATCCATATCATCTGATTTCATCATGAAGAACTGCAAAAGAACCATGCTTACCTTCTTAGTAGTTTTCTGGCAGCTTTTCTACTCTTAAACAAATTGGACTTCTGAATATTTTGGGTTAATGCAGCTGTTCTACATGATCTACTACTCCACCCTCACCACGGTACCTTCTTTAAATGTGTCTTAAATCCCTGATGACATTGTACTCTAATTACATACTTAAATTATGTCTTCTTCCCTTTCTTTCATCCTCAAATTGTGAACTTTGAGGAAGAACAATGTCTACTTATCTATGCATGCTTCAAGGGTAGCCCAAGGTTTGGAAGTATGAAGGTACTGAATAAAGTTTGCAGCATGAATCAAAGTTGCCTTGGAGATTATAAACTTCTGAAGGGCAGCATGTAAATCTTATACATTTCCTAGTGTACATAATTATGGTCACTAAAGTGCTGAGTTAGAAATTTTGTCTAAAATTTACCTTTGCTATAATTAAAAACTCAACTTTGGTCAAAGTGATTGCTTAAAAAAAAAAACACCTCAATTAAATTGTTATAGAAAGGGCATGCATATATCTAAGGGGGAAAAAAATACCAAAATGTTAGTGTTAAGTGGATAATGAGCATGCCAGTAATTTATTGTTTTGTTTCCTGTGTTTGTATGTGTTTTAGTAAAGATGACTTTTATTATAAAATATTTCAAGTAAGAAAAATTGGTATTGAAAAAAGAAAAAAAGATCTAGTGTTTCATTTCTTAACATTTTTTCTGCCTCCACAACATGTAAATGCCTAACAAACTCATCGTAAGTTATACTTCTCATCACAAAAAGCAAATTTCAGTTAGAGACAAGCTCAGTATTGCCATCGTTTCTACCCCAATACACATTCCAAGAAGGAATAAAATCGTAAAATTTAAAAATCATTGATCTAAAAGCAACGAATTTTATACAAAAAATCTTGAGGCTGGGCGTGGTGGCTCACGCCTGTAATCCTAGCAATCTGGGAGATCCTGGTGGGAGGATCACTCAAGGTCAGGAGTTCAAAACCAGCCTAAGCAAGAGCGAGACCCCATCTCTACTAAAAATACAAAGAAATTAATTGGCCAACTAAAAATATATAGAAAAAATGAGCCAGGCATGGTGGTGCATGCCTGTAGCCCAGCTACTCGGGAGGCTGAGGCAAAAAGATCACTTGAGCCCAGGAGTTTGAGGTTGCTGTGAGCAAGGCTGATGCCATGGCACTCTAGCTGTGGCAACAGAGTGAGACACTGTCTCAAAAATAAATAGATAAATAAATATCCTGAAATTCTTAGAATTGTGGTATATCTTAATTACACAGGAGGGTGTATAGACATATCACCACAATAACATTAACTTCCTATTATGTGACTTTATGTGAGATACACAAAATAAAAGTACATTAGTTCCTGCCCTTATGGTGCAGCATTCAAATGAAACCCAATTTACCCTCACAACAGGATCCCAGTAGGATCCAGTAGAGACCTTAGGAATGTATGACTGACTGAACAGAAAAGTAAAGAAAATGTAGTGAAATTGTGTCTTGAAGCCTATTGTCACTTATAGTTCTACTATTTCTTAGGTAAGTCATTTGCTGTTACTGACCTGCAGTATATTAGCAACATCCAAGACAAAAAATTATGGTAATGCCATGAAGAGTGATAATATTTACTTTGCCCAAGGAATGAATTCAAAAGTGACTAGGCAGTTAAGTACAGTGGAAGAGGTTTACTCTGGATTTGGTATGAAATTATGTTACAAACAAAGCTGAAAGGGAAAAGGGTGTCAATTCAACATACTATCACCAAAGAAGTAAAGACAGGCCTCTAGCAATGAGCAAGATCAGAGAAAACATGAGTCAGCATTACTGATTTGTTTTAATTAATAGATTGTATTTTATTTACTTATTTATTTTTTAGAGACAGGGTCTCACTATGCTGCCCACATTGGGGTGCAGTGACATGATCATAGCTCACCATAGCCTCCAACTCCTGGGCTCAAAAGATCATCCAGCCTCAATCTCCCAAGTTGCTGAGACAACAGGTACTTGCCACCATGCCCAAATAATTTTGTCTTTCTTTTTTTTTTCCTTTAGGGACAGGGTCTTGCTATGTTGCCCAAGCTAGTCTTGAACACCTGGGCTCAAGTGATCCTCTTGCCCCAATCTCCAGAGTTGCTGAGATTACAGACCTGAGCCACAGCACCCGGGAATACACTATATTTGAGAGTAGTTTTAGGTTTACAGAAGAAATGAGTAGAAAGAACAGAGAGTACCCATATATACTTCCCCCAGTTTCCCTATTATTAACATCTTGCATAACTGGGATATTTATTACACTTGATGAGCCAATAATAATATATTAACAAAAGTCCATAATCTAGAGCAAGGTCCTGACTGTCTTTGATTCTATGAAGGCTGGGAGAAGTGAGGAAGCTAGAGAAGAAAAGTTTGAAGATAACAGAGGCTGATTCATGGGATTTAGGTAAAGAAGCCATCTTCATAACATAAAAGTGTAAAGTGAAGCTGCAAGTGTTGATGGAGAAGCTGCAGCATGTTATCCAGAAGATCTAGCTAAAATAATGAAAGTGGCTACACTAAACAGATTTTCAACGTAGATGAATCAGCCCTCTACTGGAAGATGCCGCCATCCAGGAATTTCACAGCTGGAGAGAAGTCAATGCCTGGCTTCAAAGGACAGTCTGACTCTCCTGTCAGGGGCGAATGCAGCTGATAACTTTAACTTCAAGCCAATGCTCATTTACCATTCTGAAAATCCTAGAGGCCTTAATCTATTCTGTTAAATCTATTCTGCCAAATCTATTGTGTGCTCTGTAAATGGAACAACAAAGTCTGGATGACAGCACATCTGTTAACAGTACAGTTTACAGAATAGTTAAAGCCCGCTGTTGAGACCTACTGCTCAGGAAAAAAGATTCCTTTCAAAATATTACTGCTTGTTGACAATGCACCTGGTCATCCAAGAGCTCTGATGGAGATACATGATGAGATCAATGCTGTTTTCATGCCTGTTAACACATGCATGAGTAATTTTACTTTCAAATCTTACTAGTTAAAAAATGCATTTTATAAGGCTATAGTTGCCATAGATAGGATTCCTCTGATGGATCTGCATAAATTAATTGAAAACTTTTTGGAAGGCATTCACCATTCAAGATGCTGTTAAGAACATTCGTGATTCATAGAAGGAGGTCAAAATATCAGCATTAACAGGAGTTTGGAAGAAGTTGACTCCAAACCTCACTGATGACTTGGAGCAGTTCAAGACTTCATTGGAAGAAATAATTGCAGATGTGGTAGAAACAGCAAGAGAACTAGTGTCATTAATAGATGTACAACCTGAAGATGTGACTGACTGACTACAATCTCATCATAAAACCTAAATGGAGGAGGAGTTGCTTCTTATAGATCAGCAAAGAAAGGTGTTTCTTGACATGGAATCCAATCTTAGTGAAGATGATGTGAACGCTGGTGAAGTGACAACAAAGGATCTAGAAGATTACATAAACTCAGTTGATAAAGCAGGGTTCAAGAGGACTGACTCCAATATTGAAAGAAGTTCTACTTTGGGTAAAATTCTGTCAAACAGCATCATATGTTACACAGAAATCTTTTTTGAAAGGAAGCGTCAATTGAAAATATTTTCTTAGTAAGAAGTATACTCCATTTCCCCAACTTCATATAAACAAGTTTTAGGCCTGAGTCTTCCACAATCCTTTCCTCTAAAAGATCTGAGTACTCTAAAAAATACTTAACTAGCTTGGATATTTAGCTCCCAGGGTAAATAGGAAATAATGTGAAAATGTTTCTGGCTGTGCAATAAAATTTGCCCACCAATAAGGAATCCTTTCTTCAAAAATTGGTCATGGGCCGTGTGCGGTTGGCTCATGCCTGTAATCCTAGCACTCTGGGAGGCCGAGGCAGTGGATTGCTCAAGGTCAGGAGTTCGAGATCAGCCTGAGCAAGAGTGAGACCCCGTCTCTACTAAAAAATAGAAAGAAATTAATTGGCCAACTAAAAATATATAGAAAAAATTAGCCGGGCATGGTGGCACATGCCTGTAGTCCTAGCTACTTGGGAGGCTGAGGAAAAAGGATTGCTTGAGCCCAGGAGTTTGAGGTTGCTGTGAGCTAGGCTGACGCCACGGCACTCTAGTCCAGGCAACAGAGTGAGACTCTGTCTCAAAAAAAAAATTGGTCATGGTTATTAGACAAACCAATAACATCCAGCTGGATGGACTATGATGCTAAAAAAGGAGAACAGAGGGAAGCCAAAGGAAATTCAGGAGGTAATTTATAACTAGCTTTCATTATACTCACAGACTGAGCTTAATCAGAGGTCAGATGACAGAATGGGATTATGGAAGCCAGAAACAATCATTTAAATAATGTCTTTACAGACCACCACCAACTTCCCTATAAGAGAGTTCAAAAGGCTATTTTCGCTCCTCACAAAGCTCAGAGCAGCAAGATTTTCTGAAAATAAATTGAATTCTGTATTCTCTTCAGAATCTCCTTTTCTAATAATAGAGATATTAAATCAAACTGGGAGAAAAAAAGAAAAATAATAAATAAGCTGAAAAACCTATGTTCGTCGTCTTTAAAATGGCATCAAATAGATAGTTTTAAAGAAGGGTTACAATTCTTTTAGAATTTAGCAGGTTTTCTGGTTTTTAACAGAAACCCCACACACACACGAAAAAAATAGTTTTAAAAGTAAAATGCCAATGGGTGAACAGAGTACTATTCTCTGTAAATTCTCCACTACTATAAAACACTTCCCAAGCCAGTTACTAGTGGAAATATTAATACCTAATGAGTTAATAGCAACATAATACTTCACCTTCATGTGTACAAATTTAAAACAGACCACCACCATAATAACTACATCAAAATACCCAAAAATCCCTTTTCTAATTCCTACATGTCCCACAAAGGTCCTGCTTTATCTTGTTCCTCCCTGTGTCACCAGCATCTCTAGAAAAACATTCTCAAAGCCTCTCCTTTCTCTTTTATGTTCTGGCCACACAGGAAAACCAAAGAAGAGTTCCTTGGTAGGCCCTCTCACAGAACCCTTTATTTGTGCTTTGCTATACTCATTAGTCATTTAAGCATTTTTTGGATGCCTAGTATTTGTTTCAAGTACTTCTGTTATACTGGTAAACAAGGCAAAGCATGTAACAGGAGAAAACTGATGCTCCTGAGGTAAAAGAGAGAATTTTTAAAAAGCCAAAAAAAAGTGTGCATAAAAAATGTCATTTGTGACAAGTGTTATAACGAAAAGAAAGACAGGGTAAGAGGACAGATAGTAAAGATGTCCTTTTACAGCTGATGGTCAAACACCTCTTTTTCAAAAGTGGGAGAGATCTGAACAGAGTGAAGAATGAAACCTAGCTGACAGGAGATCTGGAGGAAAGCTTTCCAGGCAAAGGAAATAGCAAATATATAGGCAGGAATATACTTAACTCATGAGTAAGACAACCAGTATGGCTGGAGCACAGGGAACCAAGTGGAAAGTGATAAAGAGGATACCAAGGAGGTAAACAAAAGCAGACAAAACTTGGATCCTGTAGGGCCTTGCAGCCCATGTTAAGGAGTTTGAATTGTAGTCCAAGTATGACAGGAAGCCTTTGGAGAAATCTGAGCAGGAACACAGAAGTGTTATCAAGACACTGTAGATGATCAAATGCAGTGGCCATGTTTGTCGTATTCAGGTCCTCAAACACAGAACAGTGCAGTATGTTTTGGCTGGCAAATACTGGGATGGTGTCAGCCATAAAATTTAAGCACCTTAAGAAAAAAAAAGGGAGTTTAAACGAGAGAGAGAGAGAGAGAGAGAGAGAGAGAGAGGGAGAGGGAGAGGGAGAGGGAGAGGGAGAGGGAGAGGGAGAGGGAGAGGGAGAGGGAGAGGGAGGGGGAGGGAGGGGACCTGTACTTACACTGAGCTTGCAAATTCAACTCAAAGTACCACCTGTCTGAAAATTGAATATATATATATACACACACACTGCTCATTTTAGAAAATAAATCACAGTGTCTGAGCAACAATGTTTTATTGTGAGTTACAAGATTGGCTACACCATCTGACAGGATTACTTATATTGACAAAGACCAACTAGAGCTAGAGGTCCTTGGAGCCCTATGATATCAGGAATCTGGTAAATCAGTCATAAATCAAAGAAACATGGATTCCTTTTTAAACAGAGACAACATAAGTTTAGCAGTAAAGTCTGTTAAATTGGAGACTGGAAATTTTTTTTTCTTTTTTCTTTTTTTTGAAACAAGAGTCTCACTCTGTTCCCTGGGCTAGAGTGTCATGGCGTCAGCCTAGCTCACAGCAACCTCAAACTCCTGGGCTCAAGCAATCCTCCTGCCTCAGCCTCCTGAGTAGCTGGGACTACAGACACTCGCCACCACGCCCAGCTAATTTTATATATATATGTTTTAGTTGTCCAGTCAATTTCTATTTTTTTTTTTAGTAGAGACAGGGTCTCACTCTTGCTCAGGTTGGTTTCGAACTCCTGACCTTGAGTGATCCACTCGCCTCGGCTTCCCACCAGAGTGCTAGGATTACAGGCGTGAGCCACCACGCCCAGATTCGAAATTATTTTTAAAATAACTCAAAGCCTATTTCAGGTATTTGCAAAATTATAAGATTATATTTCTATACTTTTGAATAAGGTTTGGATTTGACCATCTCAACTTCCCTCTGTGGGAGACGGAAAAAGGAGGGAAAACTTGCTTTTCTCCAAGAAATTTATAGGACTCTGCAAAAACAGAACTTGGGGAAGCATTCCTTAATCGTGGCCTTACATTACAATCATCTAGGGAGGCTTTTAAAACTTGAATGCTGGAGACCCACCCCAGATGAATTAAATTAGAATTTAATTGGGGGTGGGACCCGGAATTTTTTCTTAAATGTTTCCCCAGGTGGTTCTAATGTGCAGCCCAAGTTGAGAACCACCAACTCGTAGCAATAAAGATTAAATTAGAGGATTTAAATAAAAATCTTTTAAAGAAACTCAACATTTTCTCAGTCAACAAACTCAAACCCTCATAGTAACACGTGGGTCATAGTGGGCATTGTGGAACATACATAAAAGGACTTGGAATTGTAAATGGTTGTTTAATACATACTCCATCATACAGCTCAGGCAAGGATGGGATAAAATATTTAAAAAGAAAATAATTCTGTTAACCCCACCATATTCTTTCCCAGAGCTTGCATTTTTGAATTCTAACAATACCACAGCAACAAACCCCGACAGCCAATTCAAGATGTCTTCTTCCTGTAATGATGCTGCCTTAGATCTCTACAGAACCACAATTACTGCAGCACAGCTAAACACATCTCCAGCCAAAGAAATCTTTACATCGAAGATAAAAACCCCAGTTCGTCCTTCCTCTTTCCCCTCCCTCATCACTCATCAAGAGCTAACTATGGGGGGGAGGGATGGTAGGGGCAATGTATGTAACCCTAACAATATTTGTACCCCCATTATATGATGAAATTAAAAAAAAGAGAGAGAGAGCTAGCTATGAACATGTGTGGTTCATTGTACCATTTAGAGGGGTTACAGGAGTGAAGTTCCCAGTTCTCAGCTGCAAAATATTTCTTTAAGAAATTCTATAGAGCACAAGAGTAAAATGAAATTTCAATAAACTGACAAACCTTCCCATTCTCCCAATCACATGAAGAAAGCTGCCACAGTTTCTTTTTCAGTTACACTGGAAAACCTTATCTCCTGGTTTTAAAGCACAAGGTGATCTTCACCTCATTATAGATGTTCCAACTTCTACCAGTTTTGTTTTTAAATGTCAGAGAAGTGACAAAATTTCTATCTATGTTCAAGGATATATTATAAAAGAGAAAGGAAACTTAGCATGGTTTTTACACTGATTTAGACCCTTTTATAATGAATAAATTGGTTAAAACTCAAAGGTGAATCAGAAGACAAATAAAATATGGGTAGCATTCCAAGGCATAGTATTAGGCTTGACAATTTCCTTTAAACATCCAGTCTCTGGAAATCTGAACTCACAACACAGGACCTTTTACATTTCAATTTATATTATTCGGCTAACCAATTAAGCATTTCCCTCAATAAAATTACTTAATTACTGTTTTATCTTATTTTAATCATACAAAAGCAGCAAAGAGGTAAAGAACTTGAATGCCACGAATGCCACGACTATTCAAAAATAACTGGTACACCCTAAACATTAAACCTAGTGCCTCATATGTATCTGCCAAAACTATTACAATGACAATCCATCTTCATCATCTGAATCATTACAATGTAAATAGTATTCTGCTGAGCACTATACAATAATGAAAAGACAGGTTCCATATCCTCAAAGTTTATAAAGTTGACTGAGATAAGGCTATTAGATAGCAATAAAACACACAATAAGGGCTTAAACAAAGCAGTACAAACTAAGTTTTGAGTATTAGTTCTCAGCTTGGAGTCTCAAGCATTACCAACAAGATAAACTGTTGGTAAGCCAAATAAAAAAGAAGTAAAACTATTATGTGGGAGTCCTAAAAACTTGAGAAGCCAAGGCTAGAAGCCCTTCACCTGATCAAAAGAAAAGTCGGGGCAGTCTCAACTTTGCCATTTACTTAGCAAATTGTGTGACCTTCAACAATTTACCTAATCCTTTCAAGAAGGATAACACCTACCAATTTACCAATTACCATGAGAACCAATGAGAGAGTGCATATGCAGCATTTTGCACAATGCCTAACACACAGTCTCAAATACTGGCTATTATCGCCATTACTGTTAGACAACAGTAAACATCCTAGTGAGAGCAGGGACCTTCATATAATCCAATTATCCAGTCCAGTGATTCTCATGGTGTCGTTCCCATCAGCATCACCTGTGCACTTGTTAGAAACCCACACTCCAGTGCTCCACCCTAGACCCACTGAATCATAAAAGAGGGATGGACAAGAACTAAATCCTGAGGCACTTCAGCATTTAAAAAGTAAGGAGAGAAGGGCCAGAAATCTTTGTGTGGGGGCAGAGAGGGGAGGACGGGAGACACACCAGTTGATATCAGGAATCTGGCAAATCAGTCATAAATCAAAATAATGAAATATTATTTTGTCATAAGTACTGATACATGCTACATCACATATGAACCTTGAAAACACGATGCTAAATGAAAAAAGCCAGACGCTAAGGACCACAAATTATACAGTTCCATATTTATATGAGATATCAGGCACAGGCAAATCTACAGAGAAAGAAGGTAGATAAGTGGTTGCTAGGGCCTCGGGGAAGGTAAAATTGGGAGGAATGACTTGCCAATGGAGGGGCAAAGGGTTTCTTTTGAGGATGAAAATGTTCTCAAATTAATGGTAACAGCTGCACAACTTTGTGAATAGACTAAAATATACTTTTAAAAGGTGGCTGTCATGGTGTATGAATTCTATCTGAATTTAAAATAATAATAAATCTTAAAAAATTTTTTTGACTCTGCATTGTCACACCAAAATGTGAACTGATAAGTCTAGCAGTATACAGAATGGTTTAACACTAAAATCATCTAGTTTTCAAAAAGATATTTAAAATAATTGGAAATTTAGCATGTTTGACTTTTTAAAATTTTTTATTGCAATACATAAAACTTATGATCTTAACCTTTTTTAAAAGTACATAATTCAGTGATATTAAGTATATTCATGATATTGTGCAACCATCACTACCATCCATCTCCAGAACTCTTCATCCTGCAAAACCGAGACTTTGTACCCATTAAACAGTAACTCTCCATTCCCCACCCCCTGACAAACCACCTTTTCATTTTCCATCCCTCTGAATGTGACTACTCTAGATACCACATATAAGTGGAATGATAGAGTATTTGTCTTTTTATAACTTGGCTTATTTCACGCAGCATAATGTTCTCAAGGTTCATCCAGGCTGTAGCATGTGTCAGAATTTCCTTTTTAATGCCTATATTCCATTGTATGTATATGCCACATTTTTTTATCCATTGGTCTATCAAAGGACACCCGAGTTACTTCTACTGACTTAATTTTACATGATAAATAATGTTCAAGAGTAATTCAATTTATTATGAAAAAAATTAGATTGTGCTAATATTTGCACAACTCTGTGAATACACTAAAAGCCAAAGAACTATATGCTTTAAATGGGCAAATTATATGGTATGTGAATTATATGTCAATAAAGCTGTTTTTAAAAAGCACATTAAAACTCTCTCATTCATACATTAAATTCATCTAAAAGTGCCAAATAAGATAAAACATAGCCTAGCACAGTATCTGGATATATGAGAAAAATAAAAGTTAGTTCCCACCACCCGCCTACATAATCAGTTGGAAGTATTTCCATTGCCCAGCACTGCAACTGTCCATTTTATGTACTTTCTCTGGCTAGCATTCTGAACTGGGTTAAGAATGAAAATCCTTTAACAAGTGATCTGGCAAGAAATTCCATTAAGTAAGGAGGGCCACTCAAGGACACCAGTAATTTTAGATAATTCTGGGGTAAAATTACCTGTTAATGTTTGAGTGCTGTCATAATGAACTGAATATTTGCAAAATGGTTTAACTGCTTTCTTCTTGTTCTTTCTCCATTCTCATAAGTGCATATACACCTGTGAGACTCTTTGCCTTAAAATATTAATTTCATTATGTCAGAACCCTGAAAAAACCCACTCCTATTGCTTAATGGATATAGCATTCTCAACTCCTTGCCCCAGTCTTTGCAAACCTGCCACAATCTCCCTAACCAATGTATTTCAAGTAGCCTCCCCACTGACCTACCATAATTCAATAATGGCCATGGCAGCTCTGCAATCCAGCCATTAACAACATTAGTGTGTCATACCCAGACCAATGCCACTGATCACTAACATCACTTATATGGACTAGGAAAAAGGAAGAGCTACAGTTATATGCTGTAAGAGTATTTTTATTTACTGGATGTGAAAGAGAGACCTTGTAGTCTCTGGTCACAATCCATTTCCTGGTAGATGGTTTAGCTATCCATACTTAACTAAAACCTATCCTCCTCATACTAGGAAAGCGAACCAGCTCAATTTTCAAATAATGAATCTATTTTTCATGAGCTATTCATATCCAGCCAGGGTATTCAAATCACCATTTTCCTACTGACAATGGCTCAACTCCTTTTCACGTTAAGTGTTCAGTGCTATAGCTAACCCAGCTTGGAGGACCAGAGAATAAACTTAATCTGTGAGAAAGAAACATGGGTTGCTGGAGAAATACAACAGCAACTTTATCATTCTGAACCTTTAATTAACTTTCTATGTTAAATGTTAAAGATGCATAACAGACGAGAAACTCAGATACAGCATTCCCAGAAGAGTGACTGATTCTGCATGTTTGTAAAAACAGACAATGTATGCGACTATTAACTAAAGTATTTCTCTCTTTTCTTTAACCTATGAAGCTACAGCTGGATGTATTTCTCTTCACAAGACTAAACAGTATAACTACTAAACATTTTAAACTGAAAATTGGTTATCTGGTTCTCTGAACTGAAAATCCTTTTATGTTCCCACCTGTGAAAGTACAAAACATGGTGAAACGAATGCATTAAACCCAGTAGGTCTTGGGATAGAAAACGTCCATGTTTAAATTCAGAGGTTAAGAAATGGGCCCTATACTGAAATTCTGCCACTGGAATTATTTCACAGAACCCTAGATTCAGGTAATCTGAGAGACAAGAAAGTAGCCCAAGTGTCATCTTTCCTCAAGGTTGTCGACACATCTAAATCAAGTTCACTGGGGGAGGCAAGGGCCTGCTTAAGGGTCTAAAACAAATTCTTCTATGCAATACCTTAGTTTACAAATGGTCTATCTTACACTAAACTCAAAATATTCCACTGGAGGCCAGGCATGATGGCTGATTGCTTGAGGTCAGGAGCTCCAGACCAGCCTGAGCAAAATCAAGACCCAGTCTCTACTAAAAACAGAAAGAAATTAGCCGGGCAACTAACAATAGAAAAAAATTAGCCGGGCATGGTGGTGCATGCCTATAGTCCCAGCTACTTGGGAGGCTGAGACAGGAGGATCGCTTGAGCCCAGGAATTTGAGGTTGCTGTGAGCTAGGCTGATGCCACAGCACTCTAGCCTGGGAAAGTGAGACTCTGCCTCAAAAAAAAAAAAAAAGAAAAGAAAAAGGAAAAAAAGAAAAAACAATCCACTGGGATACAGTAGAACACTGGATGCAAAATTAGAAAAAGGCAGCCATCTTCAACTGAGACTCTAAAAAGTAAAATGGAATACAATTACAAATGTGGCTCTTTGGTGTCAGGGTTTTGTTGTTTTTTAACTACATCAAAGTGATAAAGAGTACGTTTTTTTAAAAAAAAGTCAAACACCACTTTCCAAAACCCTTTACAGATTATGCTCTCTCAAATAAATTAAAATTTGAAGAAAAGATGCAAACTCTTTCGTTAGATCATCAAGAATAAAGTCCTTACGGTTCCACCCTCTTCTGAAAAGATGATGACTAAAGAAAAATTAAGCAAACTAATTGAGTGCATATACATCATATTAAAGCTGAGAGTCTCTAGAGTTTATGGATAATCTGTGTTTCTGCAGTTCAGTTCAAAAGGCCAACTGCACAGAGACAAAATGGAGAAGACTATATACCTAAGAAAGAAAATGGTTTAGCTTGATGGCAAGCTGGATAAAGTAGCTAAAACCGCAATGATTAAAGTATTGTTATTCAGAGTGGGGGTGGTAATGACTACTAGGGTGTGTAATACTAATCAAGCCACAGAGGGATCCAGACAGAAACATGAAGAGAAGTAACAAGAATGGTCCATTAGATCTAAAAATGGTTAAAAGATACTAGGTATATTTAGATAGAAAACAAAAGCATGTGACATTCATTAAATGAGATGATCCAGCTTAAAAGGTATTTGATAAAATGTACTAAGCTAGTGAACTGTCAGGTAAATAGTAGCTTACAAATACTTGAGCAGTTATGAGAAGATATTTCGGGAGGAGGAGGTAAAACTAGCACCAACATACAAGTTTCAGGAATAAATTTTTTTCCCACAGAAGAGCTTTCTAACAGTCGCCATTGGCCAAGGAAGTGGTTTAATCCAAGTATGGACAACCCTTTGGGAAAGTTACTATAAAGGGCCATATGAGTGCATCTGTGCTATATTCATCATTTTGGTTCCTAGTCTGCAACTAACAAGTGTGAGATCAAAAGCAAGTATATTTACCTACATCTTAGTTTTGTCATCTATAAAACAGATGTTAACCCAGGTACCATCCAAGGCCTCTTAAAACACCTAACAAAATTTCATTACTCTTAAGACCATTACTTTTGTAAAGGAGAAAAATAAAGCCATTTGAATTAGAGCACATGGATTAGCTAGATTTAGTATTCAGGCCATAGAACTATCACCTCAGGGCTTGCAAGGTGGCTTAAGCCTGTAATCCTAGCACTCTGGGAGGCCAAGATGGGAGGATCACTTGAGGTCAGGAGTTTGAGACCAGCCAGAGCAAGAGCTAGACCCTATCTCTACTAAAAATAGAAAAACTTAGCTGGACGTGGTGCGCATGTATGTAGTCCCAGCTACTCAGGAGACTAAGGCAGAAAGATTGCTTGAGCCTAGGAGTTTGAGGTTGCTATGAGCTAGTCTAGTCCAAGTAACAGAGTGAGAGGCTGTCTCAAAACAAACAAACACACACACACACACACCAAAAAACTATCACCTCAAAAGAAAACATGGCCAGTATTTTAAATATGGAGGGATAATTTTTACCAAAAGCAACAGCTCATAAAAGTCTTATTCTAAGAGAAATGTAACCACACCACCATTAGTGCCTGCTGACTTTCACTTACATCATCTTCACATTTTAAAGATGTTCAAAGTCACTAGCAGTGACTTTGGCAGATTCCATGGGAATTTAAATCACCAGGATAGTTTTAACTTAAAATATCACCTGACATAATTTTTCTCAGCCTACTGTAAAGAGTAGGAGGTGGCACACATATATAATTATATACAATTACGAACTGCTTATCAAAAACTAATTATTTCCTAATACTACTTGTAATTATTCTAGTTGTTTTTTTTTTTTAAAGAGATGGGATCTTCCTATGTTGCCTAGATTGGACTCAAACTCCTAGGCTTAAGTGATCAATTCTCCCACCTCAGTCTCCCAAGTAGCTGGGACTACAGATGCGTACCACTCACCTGGCTTATTCAAAATTTTTAAAGTAGAAAAGAAACAAAATATGTAAATTAGTATTTTTGCTATTTGCCAGCAATAAAAATATCTAATGAGATATTATACACATAAAAGCAATTTTTAAAAAGTACAAATGCTCAAGAATACCCTTACAAAATAGACTAAATGAATATAAAGAAAACTGGGACAACCTGTATTCTGGGTGGAACAATATTCTTTACAAATGAAACTGTAGGTTTGATGCAACTTCAAAAGTCCCAAAGGAAGTAATATAAAAATAAGTGGTTGTAAGACAGTAGTAAGCTATTTAAGAAACATGAGTAGAGAGGACTTATTTTATTTAGTTCCTCATATCACAAAACAAAAAATGTTTTGATGGATTGAATGGTTAATTTCTAAAAATAAAACATCTAGAAGAAAACAGGAAAAGAATTCTCCCATTAATATCTGGAAGAATGACAGATTTCTACTACTTTAGGTTGAGAAAGAAAGCTCAAGGGAAAAAGATCAACAGACAAAAATCTAAACTATTTATAATTTGTATCTTGTCCAAGTCTGACTCCAATATTTTAACAAAGGATTAATATCTCTGCTTCAAAGAATCATAACAAGACTACTTAAAAAATATTACGCATACGAGAATGTTCAACTTCACTAATAATTTCTAAATGTAAATTTAAGTAAAGATAGTATTTTTTACCCATCAGTTTAGCAAACATTTTTAAAGGATCATTCTCCATGCTAATTGGAGTGTGGCTAAACAAACAACATGATATACTGCTGGTATGAATACAACTGAGGACCTTTTTGGAAAGCAACCTAACAAGATGTATCTGCAGTCTTTTGATCTGTTCACACCCTCTTTTATTCTTAGATTCTGAGAATCTAAACAATACAAAATAAATACAAGAGCTGTATGCACAAACAAGCATTAGAGCAATCCAACAAAAGAATAGTACAAGTATATAGTAAAGGAAATTGTTTATACTTTGCTTGTCATACTATGTTCAATCCAATGAATTTCTAAAAATAGCAAGTTTATAAAACTACTTTAAATACACTGTAAAGACATACATATGCACAGTTATAATATACCCAAACCAGAATGCCCTCAAAAGCCATGAGACAAACTGAAACTACAGTACCTTCAGATGAAGTGAAGGGAAAAACAAAAGTAAGATGCAAATATTTATTTAAGAGCTAAATGCCAGGCATGGTAGCTCACGACACCTGTTAATACCAGCACTTTGGGAGTCCCCGGGCGGGTGGGGTGGATCGCTTGAGGCCTGGAGTTCAAGACCAGCCAAAAAACATAGTTAGACTCTGTCTCTACCAAAAAAAGAAAAAGGAAAAATTAGCCAAGCATCATGACACATGCCTGTAGTCCCAGTTACTCCGGAGGCTGAGGTGGGAGGATCGCTTGAGCCCAGGAGTTGGAGGTTGCAGTGAGCTATAAACGCACTACTGCACTACAACCTGGGTAACGGAGCTAAACCACATCTCTTACAAAAAAGAAGAAGAGCTAAATACCATATATGTGTTCATAAATTAAAACTCTCAAAGCAATTCCCAAAGTTTAGTATCTTCCAAGTAGAAAAGATGATAAAACTTGAGCTCCAGACTGGTTGACTGATGTACCCAGGACCACAGAGCTAGTGAGCAACGGAGCTAAAACTTGAAGTCTAATTCCAAATCATGTGCTTTCTATACTACCCCAAACAACAAAGGGGATGTTTTTCTACAGTGGCATTACAACAGACCTAAGTAACATTAGAGGTAAAACACTTCTGCTTCACATATCTGTGGTTCTGTGATTTTTACAAGGAGTTTTTATTACTATGTCAACATGGGGGGAAAAAATTTTTAATTAATTTGAAGAAAGGATAAAATTATAGTACTATTATTCTGAAGGAAACACATTCTTTCCAAGTCCTGTGTACATTCAAAATCCCTATTATTTATAATAGTAGGTGCTGCATGCATACTTCTAGACTTCCTACGGTGTGCCAAAATTCTAGGGATAACCAAGTAATGTTTGTTGAATGTATGAACACACACACTAATGTAAAATAGAACAAGAGATTCCAGATTTCTACCTCAGAACAAGAGGCCTATAACAATGAACTTCTGAAATACCAGCAGGCTACCAAATGCATATACAATTTTAAACCAAAGAAAGTTGAACCAACTCTGTGCCAATTCCTGGGGCTTGATAAATCAACTCTTAATACAAAAATATATACTAAGACTCAACACTCTTTTTAATCATTTATGAAAATAAAACCACATACGGACAGGTTATGGTGAAACTTTTTATAATTAGCCACAAATTGCCAGTGTAGACTGCCAAGTACATAATCTATATATGACAATGTGCTCATGGGGAGCACTATCTAGAAACTAGAGATCCCCCATCCCCCAAAAATATACTTAGGGAATACTACATAGCAAAAGATGATAAATCTCAAGAATGGAATGGAATTAATAATATCCTTTAGAGAAGCTGATGGTGTTAAATTTGCCTTTGCAACCTCCTACACCCAAAAAGAATGATGATGACACTGCCCTTAGCTTTCCACGTGCAAAGAGAGAATGTTGACCCTCCCAAGCCAGATTTATTACTACACCTTTTTCCACAAAAGATGGAAGGCACACAGTAGATGATGACTAAATAAAGTATCAAAATAAATATTAATTTGCTTAAAGTTCACTAGGAGTGGGATATTCTAAATTGGATTTCTGATTCTTAATACTGAGAATTAAGTCCAGCTCTTTAGGTGATAAAAGGAGAGGGTTTGGCTAAAAATAGTTCTTTTAGGGTTGACAGACAAGTACTACATAAATTCCATCATCCCATCCAAAAATCTGCTTCTTATATTCTTTTAACTCAGTCTACATAATGAAAAGCCAAGAGGACTAGTTGTGCATGAAAGCAAAGGACTTTTCTAATATGACTTAAGAACACTGTAATGCTTTTAAGTTCATGTTCAACCACTATTGTCACGTTTCAACTCACTCTCTACAGGCCCATCCCATATTTCAACTACACACACTACCACATGGCCCTTTCTTCTTTGGTAAGACAAATTTATTGATTTATGCAACAAAGTTTCAATTTCCACTTAACCAATTTGATAATGTAATATCTGGAGATAATTCTAAATTCCCCAAATATCCTTCATCAAGAATCTTGAAAAGAGCTGTCTAGAAAAGTTATCCTCCTGAAAAACACAGTTGTGCTATACTAAAACACAGCATTTTCTCAGGGGTAAATACAGTTACGTAGGTATTAGTTTCCAAGCACTAAATAGTTTCATAAGGCTATTTTTTCTTTTTTTGCCTTAAAACAAGAGTCATTTATTTTACTCATGAATGTGCAGATTGGGCAGGCCCATAAGACTATTTTAAAAAACAAAAAACAAAAAAACTCAAAGTAGAAATTGTCAAGCTAGAACAGTTTACAAAACCCCTTCTGTTACAAAGTACGAAATCAAAGACCAAAACTCATCTGAAGTGGTCTAAAATAACATAATAAGCTCTAAGTAAGCCAGGTGTGGTGGCTCACACCTGTAATCCTAACACTGAGACCAAGGCAAAAGGATTGTTCAGGTCAGGAGTTCAAGACCAGCCTCCGCAAGACCAAGACCCCATCTCTAATAAAAATAGAAAAAACAGCCAGGCATGGTGGCGCATGCCTATAGTTCCAGCTACTCGGGAGGCTGAGGCAAGAGGATTGTTTGAGCCCAGGAGTTTGAGGTTGCTGTGAGCTAGGCTGACGCCAAGGCACTCTAGCCCGGGCAACAGAGCAAGACTCTGTCTCAAAAAAAAAAAAAAAAAAAGGGAGGGAAAGAAAAATTAGAAATTGCTGGAGCATGATTTTCTATTTAAAGGAGGATGTGGAGGGAATGATTCCTGTTATATGTTTTGGAGAGGTCAAATTTAGTGTGTATTGTTAAGGTGTTACTAAAAATGAAATTGAAATGAAATGAAAAAAGTCATGACTATGGTTTCCTATCTGCCCATATTCCCAATTTTTGCTAAACTTGTATACATCCTTTCCCTCTAAACACTGACACCTCTCCCTTGCTTCCCTCACCCCCAACTAAAACTAACTCTCATATATATCCTCTAAACAGTCCCCTTCCCTTTACCAAGAAACTCTTTCTTAGTGGAACTGCCAAGGCACTTAATTCATATCTTTTGTGACAATGACTGCTTGGTATTTTATACCACAGTGAATTATGTAACTATCTTAGTTCTCCTAAGCCTGTGGTATCTCTCTGTATTTCTCATTGCACTTCACACTCAACAGACAATAAACACATATTGTTTCAAAGAAAATATTTCTACAATTAAAATCTTTTACATAACACAGCACTTTTAAGAAAATAAGCCCAAGGCCCTCTCTTATTCTGTCTCAAAGTATAATGCCTAAAAGCTAATAACATTGGCTTAACAAATTATGCCTTCAAAAATTAGTCTCCATCTCATTACTCAGAGGGCAGCATGGTAAAGTGGAAAAAGCAAAAAAGGTCTCTCTAGATTCAAATCCTGATTCTGTCACAGTTGTTGAGTAACACTGCCTACCTGGGAAGAGTAGGAATAACTACTAGCACATAACAAGCATCAGTAAATTATTATGCATTAAGAATTTCATAAATATAAACTAAGAAACAGCTAAGTTGACTGCAAGACACCTATTCTGTCAACAAAAACTGCTAAGCATCTTCTGTGTTTGGCATTATGAATATAAAGAATAAAGACATGGATGGTCCCTTATCACAGAAGTTCAGTCTGATGCAGAACCTTTCACAGAGAAGTAACACAACATATTATGTGCTAACCTTCCTGCTATTTCTGAAAAAATGAAAGCTCAAGATTATTTCTAAATTATTATTTTTTTTTTTTTTT
>VBSM01003215.1:11539209-11570970 GCA_008086735.1 Cheirogaleus medius | reverse complement strand
CCCCCCTACCCCCGTCTCTACTAAAAATAGAAATTAGCTGGACAACTAAAAATAGAAAAAATTAGCCAGGTGTGGTGGCACACACTGGTAGCCCTAGCTACTCGGGAGGCTGAGACAGGAGGATCACTTGAGCCTAGGAATCTGAGGTTGCTGTGAGCTAGGCTGATGCCACAGCACTCTAGTCCGGGCAACAGCATTAGACACTCTCAAAAAAAAATTAAATTAAAGAAAAAGAAGAAGAAACAAAGCAGTAGGCTCACAACCTTCTCTCTACCGTAGCTAACTACACAAGGCTGAACGGCATGTCCACATGCTTGAAAGGCAAGAAGTAAAAGTGGCAGGGGAGTCCTTACTGATTCTGATTTGTCCCTTAGGGGGGCAGCAGTCCCCAACCTGGCACCAAGGACCAGTTTCATGTAAGACAATTTTTCCATGGAAGGCGAGGACAGGAGGGGGTTGGAGATCACAGCCTTAGGGTGATATTCCTTCTCAGGTTTGCACTTTAAGAATTTCTACTTTTAAATGGGGGGGGGAGAAAGAGGAGAGACAGAGGGGAGAGGGGGAGAGGCAAGGGGAGAGGGGAGAGGGGAGGGGAGAAGAAGGGGGGAGGGGGATAGGGAGAAAGAGGGGGAGGAGAAGAGAAGACAGGAGAGGTAGGGAGGAGACAGGAGGGGAGGGGAGAGGAGGGGAGGGTAGAACTTCCTCTTTAAGGTACAGTGTGACTCACACCAATCTACCTTCACTGCAAACCCTTAAACACTACCTGAATATGGTAAAGTACACTGTATTCTTTTCATAGGGCTGGGGACAAAGATTATGTGAGGGTGTGGTGGAGGGAAGGAACAAGCAATTAGATGAGGGAAAGGGGGTAAACAATTAGCATAAGTAAACCATATTATATGGTTTATAAGATGCTGTCTCGAGATTTAATCTTTCAATTTTAGTTTCTTTATGTGTAAAATAGACACAATGCTTACTATGGAACTAGAAGATATGCAGGGAAATCTTGTAAATATCAGGAAAAAAGCCTGTCCTCTCAAGTAGTTAAAAAATATGCAGATATAGTATCATTAAGAGCCTATTAAATTTATTTTTTCTAAATAGTAACAACATTCAACCTTGAAGTTAAAATGGCATAGTAGAATAAGTGATAAAGTACATGAAATGAGTAAAGGTAAAAATAAAACCAATGAATACACTGTAAACAAAAAGGTAAATTCCATCAATGTAATCAAAAAGCAGAAAACTTTGTATCCAATAAGAAAAAAAGAAAAAGGACATTAGAAATGAAAGACCAGATACAATGGAGTAAAGCAGGATCCACTGGAAGATTTTAAAAAATTACTAAGCAGGCAGGGGCGGTGGCTCAGGCCTGTAATCCTAGCACTCTGGGAGGCCGAGGCGGGAGGATCGCTCAAGGTCAGGAGACCAGCCTGAGCAAGAGCAAGACGCCATCTCTACTAAAAATAGAAAGAAATTAATTGGACAACTAAAAATATATATAAAAAATTAGGCGGGCATGGTGGCACATGCCTGTAGTCCCAGCTACTCAGAAGGCAGAAGGATTGCTTGAGCCCAGGAGTTTGAGGTTGCTGTGAGCTAGGCTGACGCCATGGCACTCTAGCCCAGGGCAACAGAGTCAAAAAAGATTACTAAGCAGAATTTCATACCAATAAACTTGAAAATCTAAGCAAAACAGGTGATTTTCTAGGAAAATATATTGCCAAAAATGAAGAGGTTATTCTTTAACAAACTAGAACTATAAGAGAAAATTTACATGCAAAGATCCACTCATAAAAATAAAATGGCAACTGGCTCAAAACACTTTAACAGTCAAATCCTATCAAAACGTCAATGAACAGATAATCCCTGTTAACTATTCCAAAGCACTGAAAAGCGAGGATGATTTACCAACTCAGTCTGTGAGCCTGCCATAACCATAGCCAGTTAAAAAGTAAATGATAGGCCATTCCAAGTTATGAACATGGGGGGGGCAATCCCTCCCCACCCCAAAAAAAGAAGGAAGAAAAGAAAAAAAGAAGCAAACAAAAAAACTCCAACACATTTGACATGTTAAAAGAATACTCAAGGTCATTCAGACAGACAGTCAATATCTGATAGTGTTTAAACTAAGAACTACTGCACTGGAAAGTGTAAACTCAAGAGAAAGCATAGATTTTTGTCCATTTTGTTCACTGCTCCACCTCCAGTATCCTGAAGATGTACTAGTAATTTTTTTCCCCAGAATAATTGTTATTAGTGAACTTTTACTCTCAAAAGTATACCAAATTGGGACAGTAAGATATATAATTACTCTAGTTACTAAAAAAATAAAATACATTATAGCATTTAAAGCTTTAGTAATTCAAACAGTGTGATACGGATGCAATAACTGACACTGGATCAATGAAACACAAAACAGAGTAACAAACATGTATACAGATTTAGTTTACAATAAAAATGGCATTTCTAATCATAGAAAAAGAATGGTCTACTCAATATATTGTCTAGGGACAACTGGTTATCCATTGGGGAGAAAATAAAGTTAAAATCTTACTTTTTACAAAAAGTTTAAAGCACAAAACACAAAAGCTAAATATAGTTACCCCTCTTAGGGGCACTCTACTTCAACAAAAAGTCTGTTAATTCCAAATAATTTCACTCCTTTACATCCCCTTCACAAACACTGACATCTCTTCCTGCCTCTCCTATTTCTATCAATAGTCTGCGAATTTTCTAGAATCAAAATCCTATCACATCACCAAGTTTCCTACAGTGTGCAATCATCGAAATATGTCAGATTTGGAGTCAAGACCTCTATTACAACCTTGACTCCTACCCTAATAATCTTCAGCACAGCACAGTCACTTTGTCTCTAGGTTTCTCATCTGTAAAAGAAAAATTTGTGCTTATCTCCAAAGAGAGCTATAAAAAATTCTCTATTTCATCAATTTTGCATCTGGACCATTCTCTCCATTCCATGTCCATCACCCAGGTTCAAGACTTTATAGGAAGGCTACCACAACAGTCTCCTTGCTTTCAGTCTTATCCTGCTCCAAACCATCCCAGAAACTCCAATCCATCCAGTGCACATCAGCATCGTCAAATGAGCTCTTTATTCATGCCATTACACTTTAGTGATTCCCCAGTATTCCTACAATAAAATTCAAAGGCACGCCCCTGGCATTCAAAACCAATGTGACCCCAACTTACCCTTCCAAGCTCATCTTCCACTTTATTAAACCTTTTATTTTTGGCAAATAGCTGTCCACTATATCCCAACACAGCATTCTCACACTCTGAGCTCCCTCATCTTTGGACCTAAAACATCCTATTTCCCCTTAGACACCCACCTGTCATCCTTTATCCTAATTCAAGTTCCATTTCCTCCCAGGTCTTCTGATTGCCTTCACCTACAGTAATCACTCCTTCATCCTAGGATTTCAGCATTTAATGTCTGTACCATGCATGTACCTAGTACTGAGCACACAATGCCTGATTCCAATTCTACTCGAACCTGTGTGCTGGGGCTGGGGGTGGGGCGGGGGAGAATCAGTCACATAAATTACTTCTTGAAGACAGAAACTAAGTTCTCAATTCTTAAATGTTATCATCATCCCTTATTTAACCACCAGAGAAGTGTTTCCTTGCCCTTTGGAGGCAAGATTAATCTTGATGATAAATGACCCTGAAAGGCTAGTCTCTAAATAATTAGAGCCTGGAAAACTTTTGTATTCATTTTTTCTTTGCTCAGGAAATTCTGGCACTCCTTTTCTAGAATTGCCACAGGGACACTTTTGACTATCCTAATGGTGACACATTTTAGTTCCCATTCAGATGATCAACTCCAGTAACTATTCTCATCACTGTTGAAGTAATATTAAAGGAACAAACATAAGCTATAACTCTTTGAAGGCTTATTATTCCATAAGTCAGTCAGCCAATCTTACCATTTATGGATGAAATTAAGGACATTTACCTCGTCTCATAATATTAATACTATCACACTATTTACAGTAAACCATTGAAGCTTATATAATCTAACACTGCTTTCGATATTAATGGAAATAATAACCTCCAGCACCTACCAAAATATAAAACCAAGTATAAACATATGTCAACATCTTCAATGTATTAATACACGTACCTTGAAAAGTTCAAAGTCACATCATACCTCTTAATTTGTGCATCTGAGATCTGCTTACTATCAAGTTATCCTTTAGAACAAATTAAGAATTCTCAATTGGGAGGACAATCATTGCACCAAGCAAACTTCCTACAAATACAAAATTAGCCTTTCTGCTTACACTTCCAAGTCAAATTACTTCTGTCAATGCTTGAGTGTATTTGCATAAGAAATCAATTTCATATACAGCTGGGTAGAAGCAAAATGAGTCTTAAGCAAGCTTCATTCTGTTTTCATCTTACAAAGAGAAGATTGGCCTGTCCTCCCAGCCTTGTTAATAAGGATCTTGCAAAATTCACTATGAATAGGGTGTGCCCAAAGAATACTTGCTGGAAAAATCTGCTGGGAGAGTGCCAGTTTAAAAAGAAAAACATTTTCACCCAGTTGGAAATCTAAAGAGTGGTTGCAGCAACTCAGCTGAAAACTCTCAAGACCGAAGAAAATTTAAGAAAAACCCAAGATCTTTTTGTTCTCAGTAAAATTCTATGAAAGCCAATGAAATGAATCAATAAAGTATTTGACTATGCTAACTTTATGCATCTAAGAACAGTAACTGAAATTCTGCCTTATTATTTGACAGTATTAAAAAGCATTAAGTACCTTATTTGTTCTATTTAAATGAACTTTATAATCTAATAGTTTTTAAATCAGCTGTTTCTGGGAAAAATAAAAGAGAATTTTATTGTTCTGCTTTAAAAAAACAGGAAGAAAACTTTTTTACTGTTTTGCTTTCTTGAGGGGGAGGGAAGAGATTGTTTTTCACTAGAGAGATTTATTTCCAAAGTATAACACTCCAACAACAGTTTTATTAAGGTGAAAGGATACTCATCTGGTAAAGGTCTTTGTCTTCACTCTTTCACTACAACCCCACCCTTCAGGTTCATTATGAACAGCATAACCTCTCAGATTTTTTTTCACTACTTTAAGTGGGACACAACAAAAAAATAAAACAGTTACTACATGCATACACATTGGCCCCCTCGTTGCCTAATGAGAGAAATAAGTGAGCAGGGACTGCTGCAGCTCTGTCACTAACTCCCTTATGTAACCCAGTCAGAGGGCCTATGGAAATGTAAGCAACGTGAGCTACATCAAGACTCCCCCCACTGCTCAGCACACATAAGCAAAGCAGAAAGTATGCCTGTGCCTGACGGTGACAGCTTTTCCCATCCAGCCTGGTCCTATAATTACCAAACAACAAGCAATATTTTTCAAAACAGTATAATCCTGATTTTAAATGTGAGGAACTCAAGCCCCTGAAGACAAAATTTAAATTAAAAATTCTCAACAGCTGTCCAGAATTCTTTCTAATATATTGCTCTCTTTTTAGTACTAATCCCACAAATGCTAAGAAAAATAATTTCTCACTCACCCTTCAGGTTTTCTGGTACTTGCCAAATCAATAAAAATAAGATATCAAATGTTTATCATAAGCCTCCTACTCAGACAATGAAATGACACAAATTCAGACTAAGTGGGTGAAAACCAATCAGGACAGTCTTCAATTGTTCTTTCATTCCCTTCAAGTTCTTATAGTACCCAGATTTACCAGAAGGAGCCTTCTTGAGGAAAATAATAAACACTAAGTATATGCTTACAAGTCATACAGTTCAGCTGTAAGCACAAGGGAAGACTAAAAGGAGAAAGAACACAAAATACCTCGATATCCTAGAAGATTTTTCCAGCAACTGGGCAAACAGGATTTTTCCTTTATAAGATATAAATCATCCCTTTAGAATGCCGAAAATGTTTAATTTAGCCATTTAATGGAAAAAAATTTTATAAAATAGGTCACTTCTATGGATTATTTATTATAGTAGAAGAAAACTATTTAACCTTGCCATCATCCCTACTTGGTCAATGCCCCACCCAGCAATATACAGTGCTCAGAGAGCTGCCTAAAGCTGCAATTACCAACACTGCCCCCATCCATCACTGAACTACACCACCTCTGTCTCCCTCCTTGCTCTCTCCCCCATCCAAGTGAAGCTTCATCTGTCTTAACAGCAGCTCCCTATTGCTTGCAAAAATCATCTTTCTACCTTCTCCCAATCAGTTCCAGGAGAAATAGAGTAGAAAGAACAATGTGAAAAAACTAGCTTCTATCTTCAAAATAATCTCAAGCATATTATTTAACACATCTAGTTTTGGGTCTCAACTGTAAAATGGGGATTTCACCATCATACTGTTTTGAAAATTAAACAAAATACCAAATGTAAACCACCAAACATGCAGAAGGTATGATGGATAAATACTAATTCCCTTGTTTTCTTCCCTTTTTTTAGAGACAGAGTCTTACTCTGTTGCCCGGGCTAGAGTGCTGTGGTGTTAGCCTAGCTCACAGCAACCTCAAACTCTTGGGCTCAAGCAATCCATCTGCCTCAGCCTCCTGAGTAGCTGGGTCTACAGGCAAGTGCCACCATGCCCGCCTAATTTTTTTTCCTATATATTTTTAGTTGGCCAATTAATTTCTTTCTCTTTGTAGTAGAGACAGGGTCTTGCTCTTGCTCAGGCTGGTCTTGAACTCCTGACCTTGAGCGATCCTCCCACCTCAGCCTCCCAAAGTGCTAGGATTACAGGCGTGAGCCATGTCGCCCCGCCTCTTTCCTTTTTTAAAAATACCACCAGCCACTTCCTAGGTGCTATGTCTGCTCTAGCAAAATGTCCCTCCACAAGCCATCCAACTTCTACACAGCAAAAGAAATGAGTAATAGGGTACTGTGGGCTTAAGGATACATTTGGTTAAGACAGCCCATTATATCTTACCTCAACATATATATTACCAAATTACTTTATATTAATCTGTTAAAGTTAAATGCCATATTTTACATGATGTTTGGCAGATCTCTTTCCATCAACCACATCTAAAGGACAATTTGACTTGTTTCCACTAATAAAGCTAGTGTTTATGCCAGGTAATCGGTAAAGAGCCTAGATTAATAGTCACCTAAACTTTCCGTTCCTCAGCAAGTCTGTAAAATTAAGATAAAATTATCTACCTCATTGTAATGTTGCAAGGATTTCATCAATTCATGAAAAGTGCTTATAACATTGCCTAGAGCTAAAAGAAAAAATTTTTTCAACAAATGTAGGCGATTATTTTCCTATCAACATGTCTCAACTCTGTTGTCTGATTAGGCAAAGTTGGTTAAAAATGTTGTTTCCTAGCTCACCCAAATCAGTTCAGTCAAAATCCTCCTGGGGTGCTGCAGTCTCCCAGGTTTCAGACTAATTTAGTCCCAAAGGTCCTAAACTCTGCCACCTTCAGTTTCTATCTTCCCAGGATGCATCTCTCAAGCAGCAGAAGAACAAACAGGGTTTAAAGGGAGAGCAAAATGGTCACAATATATACTATATACACAACATCATTCAATTTCCTGGCACATGTCCTTTATTCTATTAGGCAAAAGAAAAACAACTTTAAAGGAAATGATTTAAAATGAAATATAACACTTCTCCCTGGCTGCCATTCCCCAATCTCCCCATCCCCCCAAAAAATAATTTTGTTAATTTACAATTTAACATCAACTTTTCAATATATTCTGTTTGAGGAAGAGGCTCTCCAGATACTGTCATCAAACTTAAATTCATTTCAAAGCAATTCTGTTTACCACCTTGGTGCAAAAAACCTTTCCTCATAATTATACAAAATAAAATCAAACAGGGTAAAACTGACACAAAGCCTCAATTAATGGGAAGTAGGAAAAAGAAAATGCAATTGTAGACATGAAAGAATATGACCTGAAGCATGATCTAGGTCCATGTTTAGGGAGAGGGTGGTGAAACTAACTAAAGTACTATTCATCTGTACAAGAATGTGGCCCCAAGCTTTCCCTTTTCTAGTTAAAGCAATTTGTTTCACATGCTGATAGAACCCAATAGGGTGCTCTGCCAAGGACACTGAAACCTCTAGGTATACCCAACAAAGGAAAATGTTTAAATGAAAATGACTGAATGTCCCCCATTTGTTCCTTCTCCATCTCAACATATTCATCCAATCTAGTTACCCTGCCAAAAATCCAGGAATCACCCATGACACCTCTTCCCTTTCTCTCACACATCCAATCAATCACAAGTCCTTGTCACCCCTACTTCCAATAACCAAATCTCTCACTCTTCCTTCCCAAAGGCTGAGTCTACCATTCTCCCTTACCAGACTTACTCTATGAGGCTAATTAATTAGCCTAAATACATCTCCACCGGCTTTCCCACACAATGAGAGGGATCTTCAAAAAACAAAAACAGGGCCGAGTGCCAGTGACTCACGCCTGTAATCCTAGCACTCTGGGAGGCTGAGGCAGGTGGATGGCTCAAGGTCAGGAGTTCCAGCCCAGGCTGAGCAAGACCCCGTCTCTACTAAAAGTAGAAGGAAATTAATTGGACAACTAAAAATATATACAAAAAATTAGCCGGACATGGAGGCACATGCCAGTAGTCCCAGCTACTTGGGAGACTGAGGCAGAAGGGTTGCCTGAGCCCAGGAGTTTGAGGTTGCTGTGAGCTAGGCTGACGCCATGGCACTCTAGCCCAGGCAACAGAGTGAGACTCTGTCTCAAAAAAAAAAAACAAAAAACCCCAGGCTGGACGGATGGCTCATACCTGTAATCCTAGCACTTTGGGATGCCAAGGCAGGAAGACTGCTTGTGCCCAGGAATTCAACACTAACAAGACCCTGTCTATATTTATTTTAAAAATTTTTTCCAACTCTTAGCCATCCTTTAAAGTTCATTTCTAATATCCTTTCTTTCTAATCCCATCAACCAGGTGTGATTCTCTTCCTATTTCATTTGTATTCACCCATTTACCTTATTTTACTGGAGGCCAGGCACTTTTAAGTATTCATGTTTGTCTTACTGTGTTCTTCACTCCAGTCAAAACTATAAACTTCTTGAGGATACAGACTTAGTTTATTCATTTATGGTATCACCTGTGTCTTAACACATTTCTTCATTCAATAAGTATTTATTATATGACCACTTTAACACCACCATAATAAGAGTACTTTCAACTTCAGAGAACAAAAATACCAGTCACAAGATAGCAGAAAATATTTGTATCAACTAGATCTGCAGCAAATAGGTAAACCTCAAATTCCTACTGCCTAAATTCCTTCCTTCAGAATCCCAGAATGAAGACTGAGAATAATTTTCACTACCTACATATCTTCTCAAAGAAAAAAGGGGGGCGGGGGGAACAGGAAGGAAAAAACACAAGTTTCTATTTCTGCCACTGGATGTCATGTGCACATCAGTAGAAAAGCAAGGGGCGTCAAATCAAAGGAGTTCAGCAAATGAAAGTTTACTCACCTCTGAAGTAAACTCTGTAACACAATGAAATTATTTCCACATTTATATCCCTTATACCAAAAAATACAATAATCACTTGAAAGCATTATGAAAAATAAACAAACCAAAGAAATTAAGGCATTAAAAGACTCACAGCTCTAAGTCACAAGTCAAGAAACTGTTTCAAGTTATACCAGTGACTTACTAGGACCTTTGCCTCAGCTTCCGCAAATGCAAAAAAACCAATGGTGATGTTCTAGAAGAGCTTCATCAATGTTATTTAAAGATAAACAGTCGCATGTCAAAGAAGTTTGAGCCCTAAAGACCATCTAGTTAAATTCCCTAATTTTATTTAGAAAAGTGGTCACATGATTAGTCCTACAGCTAGTTTCTAGCAAAGAAGACTTAGGTCTCCTGGTTAACGTTCCCAACGTTAACCCATTATTCTGTGAAAGGATAAGGAGTAGGAAAATGACAAATAAATTTAATTGCCACTTTGGCAACATTATCTGTGTACTGTGTATACTTGATAAATTCAAGAAGGAGCTATAATACAGCATTTCAGAGTACCTAAAAAGCCAAGCCTACAAACACACTAGTGATTCATTTTACTGTGAGATCTTTATTAACTCCAGAAAGGTAAAATTCCCCAGGAGAAATAAAGTCACTGCTATCAAGACCATCCAAAATTCAAATAAGTGCTTCAGTGTCACTGCACTGAGCATCTACAGTTTATTTTTACCCAACCCTGATGTAAAACTGACTTCAAAGAGGCTATTAGAGGCCAGGCGTGGTGGCTCACACCTGTAATCCTAGCACTCCAAGAGGCTGAGGCGGGAGGATCACCTAAGGTCAGGAGTTTGAGACCAGCCTGAACAAGAGTAAGACCCCGTCTATACTAAAAAAAAAAAAAAAAAAAAAAAAAAAAATAGAAATTAGCTGGACAATTAAAAATATATAGAAAATAATAATAATAAAAAGAGGCTATTAGACAAATACAACATGGGTTAGCACAAGTTAAACCAGAAATAAGAGCATAAAAATAAGCCAAAACATAGGGAAACAAAATGAAGCTAGGGATGAAGTTTTTAAAAAAGTACAACAAAAAGGCCTGCAACCTTGGCTCTCAACTTCCAAAAGCCAATACGATAACAAAAACCTAATGAACACAAATTACAGTGCCCAAGTAATAAAAACAGAATAAAATCTTAGACAAAAATACAATTATTCTTGGTTGCACATCTATCTCCCTACGGTCCTTATAAAGAAAGCACTGCGTAATACAAAGGAACTCCTCAATATTTCAGTAGACAATGAAATGTTTTATGAAATTATTTTTATACTGACCCTCAAAAGATAAGCCTATAATAGTTCACAGGGAAAAAACAAGAAAATTTTAGGAGAGGAAGGTCTACATAATGTGGTCCAGGTACCCAGAACGCTGCTGATTTAAGAGCGCATTTTAACAGAATATCTAGAAAAATTATTAACAGCAAGTACTCACTATAGCAGTTTATAAGCACAAGACCCAGAAGATTTAGCAAAATGAGAAATGAGCCCAGGAATTCATAATAAAATAGCGGGGGCAGGAGAGGATTCTGAGAGAAAAAAAGAATATAAAAACTACAGTGAAGAGAGAGCAAGCACACAAGCATGCACGCAACCAGTATATTACACATGAAATAATTAAACGTTTTTATTTCTACTTCTATAATTAAGCATTAAAAATTAAGGTATTTATTGAAACATGTAGCTTTCCTTCTTAGTCCCATCACCAAGGAAATTCCTGTGCCTTCCACAGTGATGTTACTAAACAATGATAAAAGTCATATCACAAGCAACATAGTACAGAATTTTCAAAGACATTACATGTTCACTGTATCAAGACAGGAAGATACATGAAATAGTTTAGGAAGATTTTCCAAAAAGAGCTTAAAACAAAAAGGTTTAAGAGTTTTAAAACCAACACATGATCAGTCAACCAACAAAATTAAATTGATAACCAAAAAAAGTAAAGATCTCTAACATGTCTCATTTAGCAATATATAGTTTGCTGTCAAGTATAATACAATGATAAACATACAATTTGCCAAAAATTCAACAACATATAAAAATCAATCATTCTGTTATAGCTAGCAAGTGTCAAACAATTACGATGGATCATTGTTTTTCCTCTCAGAGGCAAGAAAGAAGAAAAATCACAGTTGAATTCTTGGTGAAGGGTTTGTAATTTCCACACAACCATCCACTTGTAATTTAAGCAACATCATTTAAAAACAACTCATTCCCAACAGTCTCCTCTACTAAATATTTTCATCATGGCTGCCTAGGCAAAATCTAGCCCACTCTAGCAAAGGAATGAAATGAAGACAGGCTACTTAAAGGGGGGGAGCTTGAAATTCACCAGCTGGGTAAAGTTCCCGAAGAATTAACTAACTTCTCATTCTAGGACTCATTTCTCAGCGTCCAAAGATCAACTCTTTTTTCTTCTTCCTCTTTTTTAATTAAAGCAATACCTCCACACTCCATTCTCGTTTTCTGGCAAATTGCTGAAAACCTTTAAAATACTAAGGTCAATAAACACCTGGCTAAATAAATATCAGCCTTAAAAGTCAATCTGGTGATCTTGCTCAACAAGAATTTTAAAGCATTTGTACTTTATTGGTGATTTTAGTTCAAATACAATTATAATGTGCAAAAAGAATATTTACTTGACAGTACTTTCAGTGCCCAAATTTTCCTTACTTTAGTATCATCTGATGCACGGAAATTCAACTTTTTAAAGCATTATTTAGTTCAGTGGTCCCCAACCTTTTTGGCAACAGGGATCAGTTTTGTTAAATACACAAAATAAGTAAATGCAACTTAAAATGTTTCAACTACACTGTCTATTGTATCTTTAAGCACAAAATATTTAATGTTAACCAAGATATTTTGAAGCAGTAGTCTATACAGCAAAGTCAGTGAGGATAATGCCAAGAATATTGGCAAACTGATTTAATCTACTAATCCATTTAAAGAGCTATATTACAAAAGCAGCAAACCTCTGAAACATATTTGCTTTAAATCTGAATACAGAAGTGGACTCTTGAATGCACTGAACAAATAATAATAGAACTAGGTCTATAAAGGAAGAAATTGAGCAAGAATTATCCAGACTTTTTCCCCCTAAAATAGAAACATAAAACAAAGTTCCATTTCAGATACACAATGTTATATATGTAAATACTAAACAAAATTAAGAAAACATGAAATCTGCTGTCTAAAAGCACAGCTATCTCAACTAACAAACTCTCCAGTGAAAACCTCAAGAAAGGAAAAACCAGTTTCTTCTAACACATCCATCCATTTCAGCCTTCTCTAGTAATCCAACCTTTATAACATCTCTACCAAAAGATAAATGAAAGCGGTCTACTACTAATAAATTATCCAGGCCCCTTTTTCAACTGCTCATGCTCCTTCTCTCACAGTTCTAATACTTATAACCATATTTGAGTATAATATAGCACTTCTAAGTACGTGAACACAGAATTAAGAAGAACAAGAGTGAAACTGTCTCCATCATGCCAATTTAGAGTACTACCCATAAAAAGCTTATATAGGATTCTCAAACCAACAGATTTAGAAAAACCAGTAAGAATTTATCCCAAATGTGCCAACATATTTAACTTAGCTGAGAGAAAATAAAATAAAAATATGATAAAGATGGGCTCTCTTATCAAGCTATGAAAGTGTACTGTGCTTGCAGGAAATGTATAAAATATTCTGAAGCATTTTCTAATTGTTAGTACTTAGAATGTAAGAAAGTCTCCAGTGTTAAAATTGAGGGATGGGTATGTTCTTTGCTGAAAGTTCAATTAAAAGCAACTATAAATTCCAGCAAAATTAACTAGGTCAATTAAACATTTGTCCCCATTTGATGGAAACAACAAAATCTGAACCAGTCAATCCATTAAAACTTACCAAAATGTCCTATACACAGTTTCAAAAGAAATTTAATTATTCACTCTGAAAGAAGTACTAGTACAATTCTACAAATAGAAGGTCTTCTCATTTTTCTTTAAAAGCTTTCAATAGAAAATTAGTATCTTTTAGCCCAGAGCAACACCACTATAGCAGCAATACCTTCCATGTTTTCATTAGCAGGTATATGTACCACCTACCTAAAGTTGGGAAAGACAAATGGAACCTAGATACCTATGTACAAAGAATCATATTCTCTCCATAATGGGGATTCACTAAGTCCTTTCTTGTGCCACCATTTCTCAAGAATGACATTATGCACGGGTTCTACTTACAGGGGTACATGGCGCTGTTCAGGATCAGCTCTGGTAAGTTCCTCCTCTTCAATATCAGACTCCCCTCCTGAACTACTATCCGTGACATCAGAATCAAATGCTTGTTCACTGCACCTCAAGTTCGCTATGCCACTAGCCGTAAATCTCTCCAATTCTTCTGAAATTGAATCACTTTTTAGGAAGTTGCTAAGTCCCTCTGAAGTGGTGGTCTCACTGGCAGCTTTTCTCAAGGCAGCCTCAGCCTTTCGAGTCAGCATCAACTGGCTCCGGGGTCTCAAGGATTCCAAGTTTGGCAGTTTGCTCAAAGTCTTCTCCAAAAAGCCACCCAGTTGATGTTGTATATGCCTCTCCACCTGTTTGGCTTGCACAACCTGTAAGCGCTTCTGTAACCTGCGGGCACGGCTCTCGATGTCAGCTTGCCGCCGCAATAAAGCTGTTATCCTTGTGTCAGAATCTAAAGCACTGAAAAGAATGGAAGACAGAGGAGACTTTTTACCCTCTAACTTGACACCCCCCAAGTTAGAGCTGGAGTCTGTACCAGGTGATAACCTACTGCTTCCTTGAAGTGCCGGTTGTTCCATGGAATTGACAGAAGATTTGTTTGCAGTGCTATTATTGCTATATATAGTTGTGTGTTCTACATCAAGGCTTCTATGTGGAAGAGTGCAATTGGTCATACCCCCCTTCAAGTCCCCAGATTCAGATCCTCCCACTTCACTCCCCTGAAGAACAGATGAAGTGAGAGCTCGTTTTCCCCCATTCAGGGAACTGGAATTGTCATGATCAGAATGTGTTGAACTTTTAGTCAATTTCTTAGCCAACCCATTTACAGGTGCTTGTGGCAGAGCTGTCTGACCACTTGTATTCATGGTTCTAAGATTTTCTAAGGAAAACTCCAAAACCGGCTGTCTCCCCAACAACTCAGCTCGGAGTTCATAGGACTGAGATAAAAGAGGATGAGATTTAAGGACTGTCTGCTTGCTGAAGACCCCTTGCAATTTCAAAGACTCCTTCGAGGGAACAGATGTTACATCAGAGCAGAGATAAGATGCCACAAGTGGTTGCAGCTTTCCCAAGTCTTCCTTGGTAGGATTATTTCGGAAGTCTAGACTAGGATCCTCTGCAGCAATGGCTTTTCTTTTGGTTCCGTTGGCAGCAATAAGGATGTTGGCGTTGCCGTTATTTTCGGCACTGCCAGGGGACAAGGTGGAGGATGGGGGAGCCAGTTTGAACCGGATGTGGTGTGCTTCAGCTGCTGCGTCAGTGAGAGCGGGCGCCATCGCAGCCATTCAGCACAGAGAGACAGGAAGTCCAGCCTCTCCCGGTGCCGAGGCCAGCTCCACGGCCCCTTACTGCCTCCCCAGAGAACAGACTAGAAAAGAAAGAAGAAAAGGATGTTAAAAACACAACCACATACAAAAAAAACAAAACACATATGTTTTTAATACAAGCACTACTTGAGGCTGTTGTCCAAACTCTGCATCCAGAAAGAAAACACTGTAGCCATTCTGGAGATCCAAATATCTTTCACTTGGGAAAGGGGATCCACACAATTCCTACATAAAAGAAAGAAGAATTCCACCCTCTTTGGTCATACATTACCAGACTAAAAGATACCAAAACATAGGTTTCATTCTGACAGAATCACAGATTGCTAAATTTAAATCATCTGTATTTAAAAATCTCTTTAAACTTGTTCAGAGTGGGTTTAAAGCAAATATATCAAACTAATCACTCAATAATTAAACAGAAAAAAATTAGTTAGGGAACTCCCCATGTTGACAAAAAAAATTTATGCCAAATGTCATAGGTCTGTGCACTTTTCTGACCAGGAAAATCCAGTTTTCATCAGATTCTCACTTTTCTACAAGTACACATTGTACTACTCCCAGGTCAACTGTACCACACCTATAATACCAACTTGCTGCATCAATTTTCTTTTGGATCAGATTGCTCATCAATATCTTCTCTACTGGCTCCTTCCTCTCAGCCTAAGAATTTACTCACATATCGTATGTCCTTGGTACAGTCTACCTCTCATATGAATTGCCCAAAATGTCTTTCCCTTTACCTTAAAAATTCTCTAAGAATAGTATAAATAGCTGCCTCTGCACTCTTCCATAATCTGGATTTTATCCCCTACTGCTCTGGTAAAGGTCACCAGTAATTATCAAATCCAATGGTCAAGTCTGAGTTCATTCTGAGTTTCATTCTGAGTTCTCTGAAGCATTAGGCAGTGCTGAGCTTCTTGAAATTCTTTCCTGATATCCTTGACACTATTCTCATCCTTTACTCTTCTTCCTGGCCTCTTAAATGTTGATGTTCCCCAAGGGCTCTCTTCTTCTATCTCAACAACCACTACCGACGGCGAGGCCTCCTAACCCTCAGAAAACCTTTTTCTGAGCTGTACTAATCAACATTCCCACCTCTGTGCTCCCCAAGCGCCCTGAACCTCAGAACTCACTTTCTTCTTTCAACACACTTACTCCTCATTCTATTTTATTATCTTGGGTAATGGCATTGCTTTTATTATTATTTAGTAATCAAGCTAAAAACCTCAATCCTTTACCTCTACTTCATCCCCATTGATCAATGTGGTCTGGAAGCAAAGGGAAACCTATGTAAGGAACTAAACTATGTTTCTGAACTTTACTAAAAAAAAAAAAAAAAAAAAAAAAAAAAAAAAAAAAAAAAAAAAAAAAAAGAATTAAGCCAGTTATTCTTAAAGTGTAATCTCTGGACTTCTGGAGATCTCAAAGACTATTTTGGAGGTCCATGAAATTGAAGGTATTTTCATAGTAATACTAAAATATTTGCCTTTTTCATAGTGTTAACATTTGCAATGAGGATGCAAATCAAAGGTGAACAAAACTGCTGGTACCTTAGCACAAATCAGGCAGAGGCATCAAACTGTACTAGCAGTCATTGTATTCTCCACTCATCGTTTAAAAAAAAAAACAGTTCCACTTAAGATGTCCTTGATGAAGCAGTAAAAATTAAAAATTTTATTAAATCTTAACCCTTGAGTACATTTCTTTATATATTCTGTATGATGAAAGGGAAAGTACGCATAAAGGACTCTGCTGCTTTATGTATTCTAAGGAAAAAGCATCTGTACAACTGAGCTGCAAGCTGAAATAAAAGTTTTTCTCAGGGAACACTATTTTTACTTGGCAGAATGACTGATGGACAAACTGATCCTTCAAACTTGCGTAGCTAGCAGACATTTTCTTGAAAATGAACAAAGTGATCTTGTCATTTTGAAGAAAACCACTGACTACATTTGTTGCCAATGATATAAATCTGAATTTTCAAGTAAAAATTAATATTCTAAAAAGCCATTTCTGATTAAACAGATTAGTGGTGATATTAATTAATGTGAATTTTTGACATCATAAAATGTAATGTGTCAATATTTGGAAGATGTGCATAAGCGAGTGAATGACCAAATGACCAATGCATGATAGAAAATCATGCAGGGATAAAAGCCGAGTGCAAGACAGACCAATGGATTTTAATGTAATGTAATGAAAAGTTAATTGATACAGTTTCAGATTCCACACTGTAACTAACCTTTGTGAAATTACTACTTGTTGAGTTTTGGTGCAGTGTCGGAGGATAGCCACACTTATCTAAAAACTCTATACTTTACATGTCTCTTTTCTAACTACATAACTGCATGAGGTAGGATTTTCTTTATATACTTCAACCAAAATAACATATTAACAACAGAATGAATGCAGAAGCACATATGAGAACCCAGCTGTTTTCTACCAAGGCAGACATTTGCAAAACTGTAAAACAATGCCATTCATTAATTTTTGTTTCGGTTATTTTTTACAGTATGTAATGGGTTTTTTGTTCTTTAATGAATTACTAATTATTTTTAAAATTTCTCAAAGTTTCTAATACACCAACTATTTACAAATAATAACCCACAACAGCTCGTTGCGGCTCTCAACTTCTTTATTTTTATTTTTTGGAGACAGAGTCTTGCTCTGTACCCCCAGCTAGAGGGCAGTGGCATCATCATAGCTCAATGCAACCTCAAACTCCTGGGCTCAAGTGATCCACCTGCCTCAGCCTCCCAAGTAGCTGTAAACTACAGGTGCTCACCACCATGTCTGGCCAATTTTTATTTTTAGTAGAGATGGGGTCTTGCTCCTGGCTCAGGCTGGTCTCAAACTCCTGGGCTCAAGTGATCCTCCTGCCTCATCCTCCCAGAGTGCTATGATTACAGGCATGAGCCACTATGTCTGGCCTCAACAATTTCTAAGGGTAAAAAATGGATCCTGACACCGAAAAGTTTGTGAAATCACTGAACTAAGCATGCCCCCCCCAAAAAGAGGGCAATCTCCAATTTGATCAAACATTTTTACCTTTAAATCAACACAAACATAGGGTGGTAGGCCCTATAGGACTACACTAAGCTTCTTTATAATGTGACAATTCAAATCATTAATATGAAAACTCTCAAATTATTGAGAACATTATTCATAGAAGCACCAATCCACATAACAAGTCAAATCTGTCTACTATTACATATAATCACCAAAAGTTTCTTGTTCTGAAGTTGCACTTTAATGAACCTTCTATATAAGAACTAGATCTTCAGGGCTTACAGGGCTTTATCCTTATGTACTTTATGGCATATGGTATTCTGGGTAACACAACTGTTCTATGTTCACTTTTCCCATTTCTGATTTTAAATACTAATTTCTAAGATAATAAAAACAGTTGTGGGCCGGGCGCGGTGGCTCACGCCTGTAATCCTAGCACTCTGGGAGGCCGAGGCGGGTGGATAGCTCAAGGTCAGGAGTTCGAAACCAGCCTGACCAAGAGCGAGACCCCGTCTCTACTAAAAAAAAAATAGAAATACATTAATTGGCCAACTAAAATATATAGAAAAAATTAGCCGGGCATGGTGGCGCATGCCTGTAGTCCCAGCTACTCGGGAGGCTGAGGCAGAAGGATTGCTTGAGCCCAGGAGCTTGAGGTTGCTGTGAGCTAGGCTGACGCCACGGCACTCACCCTAGCCTGGGCAACAAAGTAAGACTCTGTCTCAAAAAAAAAAAAAAACAAAACAGTTGTGATGCAGACCAATTGACAGTTGGGCCAATGTAAGTTATTTGTTCAGAAAATTTTGAGTCAGTTTTACAATATGCTAATAAGCATTTTTCCCATAAACAAACAAAAATTACTGTCAAATCTTTTCCATCAATTCAATCTCCTCCTCTTTTGAGTTAATATCAATATATTAATAGATATTAGCAATTCAAGGAGTCACATTATCAGTGCCAGATTATTAACACAACACATGAAACGAGTAGTTGTACGTAACTGCCAGAAAGCACTACAGTAAGCCTCAGCAATGGCAGGAAACAGCCTCCCTCTGGGGACCCAGGCAAGGGCACAGATGTTATACAACTTACATAAAACTTAGGAAAATCCTGGTTCACTCTAGCACACATAAAAAGAGGATGATAATTAACATCACACCACAGAAGGTACTTAAGTAATAAATTTCTCGAAGTTATTTTAGAATTATTCAATTCTTTAAAGTTCACAACTTCAAGAAAAATATGCTGGCTCAAATCCCATCTATTCCAAGACAACTTCTCAGACCACAGACCTCTGAAATTATGTCTATGACATTAACCATATACATCTCAAAGGCAAGAGTTTATTTTATTCACAGACTCTGCTTAGTCTCAATATTCCCACAGGATATGCTGCAAAGTGTAATTACTAAAAGAATCATCTAAATAAGGTCAGGTGGGAGGGAGAAGGGGAAAAAGTGACCCCTTCTTCAGAAGAAATTCCCATTCCTAACTCCTAAAATCTTTAGGTTTCTATACCAAAGGAAAAAAATACTACTGTGAAAAAAAGATGTAAATCTATACCCCTTTCCCTTTATTGAACTGAAATACTATGCTAAGATTTAACATGACCCCCAAAGGTATCCAAAGGTAACGGGAGCATGGGCTCAAGTGAGTAGGTCTGGGTTCACATGCTGGCTCCACCTCCTCTAAGTTACTTAACTATTCTGTTCCCTCAGTTCCCTCATCTACAAATAACAGAACCTACCTCACAAGGCTGCTGTGATGATTAAATACTTTCAATTACTTAGTCTAGTACCTAGCACAAATTATCATTTGCACTATTATTATAATATGGAGACAAAAAGCTAATGTAGGCCAGGTGCGGTGGCTCACACCTGTAATGCTACACTCTGGGAGACCAAGGCGGGTGGATCACTTGAGCTCTGGAGTTTGAGACCAGCCTGAGCAAGAGAATGACCCCAGCTCTACTAAAAATAGGAAAATCAGCCAGTCACTGTGGCACGTGCCTGTAGCCCCAGCTATATGGGAGGCTGAGGCAGGAAGATCACTTGAGGCCAGGAGTTGGAGGTTGCAGTGAGCTATGATGATGCCACTGCACTGACGGAGTGACATTCCCTCGCAAGAAAAATAATAAAAAGCTAATCTAGAAGTAAATTTCCATAAGGTTGTTTAATGCACAGGAAAAATATAAACCAAATGATTCTTGAGGACTCATGCAAATAGAAAAAGCACAAATCAAAAAACTGGAATAGCACCTAGTCTGCAATTAGCTACAATTGCCATAAACCACCACATAAGTTGGAGACTTCTGGGTTTTTTTTTCCAGTTTCCCTATATGTCTAGGGAAATAATAGATTATTGCTACTATTTTAATATTTCATGTTTCTTATATTAAAAATAAAACTATAATAAATGCCCAACACTTCAGTTAAATTAGGAACTATCCATACAATGGAATACTATGCAACCATAAAAAGTAGTTTTGCCGAGCCTTATTTACTGACGTGAAAAAGTGCTTGCTTCACTGTTAAATGAAAAAAAGTGTTACAAAACAAAACATACACTATGACCTAATTTTTGTTTTTTTAAAAAGTGGTAAGATGCTTGTCTTTTAGTTTATGTAATGCCCACACCATAAATATGTATTACTTGTACAATAAATGGAAGAGAAGCAAAAAGAAAATAATAGAAATTCTTAGCCAAAAAATCCAAGTAAAGCAAAAAAATCATCAATTTAACATACTGAGCAAAATGTTGATTAAAACAGCGAGTCCCATTCCACTTGGTCCCTACAAATCCCAAAAGCTTCAATCTTCAACAATTTAAAGCAGAGACAAACTGTCAAACAGTTTTACAAAAACCGTACAACAGCTTATGATAAATCACCTTTCTCCAAAGAATACAAAGCATTAAAAGCTATAATTAACTGATTAATCCTCATAACAACCTAGGCAGTAGATTTAGGGCTGGGATTATAATTTCTAATTTACTAGTGGGGATAAAGTCATATTGTACATTTAGAATAATGAATTCAAGCCCCAAATATCCCAATTTTTAGTTCATCTAGTAAGCCACGTCTAACAAATAAATACAGATATAGCTGCTGTACCTGTTATCACTGACGTAAATTAAGATTCTTCAGTAAGCTTGCAGAGACAAAAGAAAAAGGCTATCTAATCAAGGTCATTTAGGTATAAAAGGTTGGGCTAGGTAATTAATAGTTTCTCTCCCAGTTCCAAGGAAGCATTTTCGGGAATGGATGGTATTAAACGCATTCAACAAGCAAACACATTTAGGAAAAAAAAAAGTCCCTGATGGAGATTCACAATGCACTGCATTATACTGAATATTCAAATGTTTGCCTTTACCAAACTTATTTAACAAGCACTTTTTCCCATTACATTTATTAATATCATGCATAGTACTGTTCTGAGGGATATAAGTTGCGATAAAGTTCAAATATGTGACCTCTAGGGTCCTTCCGGAGCTGCGTCTATTATTCTAAATTGTAACATAGGTCCAAGGACAAACTTCTACCTAACACAACTGGCCACTCAGGAAGCAAAAACATACTCCTAGGATAGAGTTTCTCAACCTCAGCATTACTGACATCTTGGGCTGAGTAATTTTATGTCATGGGGGGCTATCCTGTACAGTAGGATGTTTAGCAGTATCTCTGGTTTCCACCCACTAGATGCCAGCAGTACCCTTCTGTAAATTTTGACAACCAAAAATGCCTTCAGACATGTCAAATGTGGGGGGCTCGGGTGAGATCACACCTCCCAATTGAGATCTACTGCCTGGAGATAAAGATTATATACACACAAATACATATACATACATGTGTATAATACTCTTTTCAGAAAGCAAAACATATCCAGCTGCTTTGAATATTGCAATCTGAACGAACTCCATACCTACAAATGAAAACTTCATTCCTTATAAATTCCCAAGACAGGACTCCAAATATATAAGAATAACCTGGAAGCATTCACCTTACAAAAATGTTAAGCTACAGAGACCCAAGAGAAAAGGTTAGGCCATATGGCTGGTCAAAAAGCCAAATATTACAACAATCACACTTGCCCTGAAAACAGAAACAAAAATCAGATGGGGAAGAAAAGTTTGCCCATAATGTGGCTTCTACTAACCTCTTCCTCACCATTACAAAGGAAAAAAAGGTTAGGGAAGTATCTAGAAAGTTGTCTTGAAAATTTACTAAAATGTCATTATGTAAAAGGCTAGGATAAGAGAATGGTAATGTGGCATTCTAGTGAGAGGAAATGGCATAAGAAAATACAAGGCTGTGTGGGAAAACACAGGACATCCTGAAGGTTAAAAGAAATGAACAATTTGCTTAAAACATAAAGCATATTTGAATAGAGGAAGCAGTATAGAAAAGGATGCAAAGGCAGTTTAAAGCCAGATCATTAATGAACAGCCTTAAATAGTCAGCCTTTACTCAAACTTAGAGTAGATTGTCATTAAAAGTTTTTTAAATGGGAGTGACACATCAGAGCTGTGCTTCAGAGAGACCAGTTGAGTAGGATGGATTAAAAGAAAGTAAAAGGAATCTAGGTGGCAAAGACCAATGAAGAAGCTACTGCAATAATCCAGATAAGGATGTAGCCAGAACTTCAACTAAGGTGGCCACCACAGTAAAATGATCAGTCTCCTTCAAAGTTTACAACCAGAAATGTGAAGGTGCTCAAGTATAACAAAAGGGCCAAATAAGTCATTTAAACAAAAAATGTAATGGCTCATAAAGATTGAAGAGAAAGCTCTTTTCCTTCATAACGTCATCTCCTTTGTGATGAAATCCTTCCACTGATTTCTAAGTCCTTATCAGCTCATACCGAGATTATCATAACAGCTTCCCAAAGATGCCTCAGTCCCCCAAATCATTCTTTACCTTGTCATCTCACTTGCCTACTCTAGAAGAGTCTCTAGTATCTTTTTCACAAGTCCAACTTCTTCCAAATAAAAGTTAAGATAGCATCAGGGCAAGTACATCAGCTAGTATGTACCAAAACTCCCCACAGATTCCAGATCTTTGCTTATTCTCCTACTTCTACCTGGAAGGGCTTCTTCCTTTTATCTCAAACCTTACTAATTTTTCAATATATAGCATGTCCACAAAAATTTCTCAAACTCTTCTCATAGCACTTTCTTCCTGCTTAAATCGTAAAATGCACTTAAAGTCACTATTATTCAATTCAAATTATCTGAATTCTATTTCCAAGACAAGTAGAATTCCTTAATAGCACCCTTCTGTTGCATGTTCACTAACTTAATCTAGAGCTTGGTACACAGTTGGCACTGTAAGCACTGACTGGGCTAAAAGTAGTCAAAAAAGGCTTCGTGATGTGGACCTTCAAATATAAGTTAGATTTGCTAAGAGATAGAGGAGGAAATTCTAATCAAGAAACTGATACAGTCAAAATATTGGGAAGGATACGGAGGATGATACATAGCACAACTTGGATGAACCAGGTAGTGTATGTACAGCTTCATAAGGAGAAAGAGAGAAAAGAACAGCTATGTAGTGATTTGTGATGAAGTACTGGAAGATACATTATGGAATGCACTGAAAGTTATTTCTTTTACATATAAACAAATGTAGACTAGTTATAGAATACAATGGGAAGGGGGAGACAAAATTTTTATTATAAAGCAAATGTAAATCTCATCACCAGGTTCTTAAACTTTCCTTGGCCAACTGGGCTTCTTAACTGAAAAAGTTCCATAATTACTAAGGGAATCATTACTGACTGGAGGATAGGTTATTACGAGTGTTGTTCACTAACATTAATTGGCCTTTTACCATGTCAGTCAGAATGTATGTATCTTACATACATTCTGTCATTTAATCTTCACAATAACAATGTAAATACTATAGTCCTCATTTTACAGATGAGGAAACTTGATGCTCAGAGAAGTAATTTGCCCATGACAACACAACCACTAAAGTTGCTGAGGCAGCATCTCTAAAGCTAAAGCCCATGCTTTTAACTACTACACAAATCAGTTTAATGCTAGGTTTAAACTGAAAGGACCTTATTTGCTAGACAGTAGATTTTGAATTTTAGTCTTTAGAGAAAGGTCAATGAAAAAATAACAACTACCTACTGAATATCTCCAATAAATATTTATTAAAATGGCTACAGCATTCAAAGCACCACGCTAAGTCTACAAGGATAACAAGCACCAGTAAAGACAGACATTATGTGATGTGGGATCCTCACACAGGCTCAGAAAGAGGTGGGGTCAGAAAAGGCTTCCCATAGGAAACAGTATCAAATCTGAAACCTAAAGAATGAGTAGGGGCCAAGTGTAGTGGTTGGGTGTGTGCCTGTAGTCCCAGCCAGCTGAGGAAGGAGGATCGCCTGAGCCCTAGAGTTCAAGGCCAGCATGGGCAACATAAAGAGACCCCCATCTCTAACAAAAACAAAATAAAATAAATTTTTAAAAAAAGAATCAGTAGGATCTAGCATTGCCCATACAACTACTTTAAGTATCCTATAATCAAAACCCATTCCCTGCCACCAATACCAAATCCAAACTTAAGTCCAACATTTCCTGTGAGTGAATTGTGATCTCAATCACTGATTTCCTTTTTATCATAAATATTTCATTTAAACAACTACTGCCAAAAAGGAATAACAGAAAGGCTATAGGAGTTTGTGGCCTAATACTGGAGACCATTAAGAATTATACCAGTTTCCTTAAAGCCAAAGAACAGTAAGATATAAATTAGGTGTGAAGGTAGCCTAGATGACAAAGTACTGTGTTTTGCCTGAAGGGATCGAGGAAGGATTCCAAAAAATGATGACATTCTAACTGAATTTTGAAAGGGGAGGGGGTTCAACAGGCAGAATGACAGGCACATTCATTCCATCTTTAGTGCCACTTGCCCTAGTTGAGAACCTCATTATGTATTACAGTAATTCAGGCAGCAATAATATCCCACTATTCTTCCTTCTTCCTGTCTCAGCAAGCCTCCAATCCAGCACCCACTACCAAAATGATTAGAAAAAGAGGAAAGGAGGGAGGAACAGTGGAAAGAATCAGAAATCTGACCATGTCATGCTTAAAATTCTTCAGTGACTCTAGAGTAAGGATGAATCCAAACTTCCCACACAACATATATGTTCCCCCTTTTTTACATTTGACCTCATCTCCAACCTGTCTTCAACTATAGCCACCTGAATCTTATATGTTTCCTGGCTCTTCTATGCTCCTGCACCGTTACTCATGCTACTCACTCTTTGCTTTCAATGTTCACCTCCAAAGTCACATGCTCTTTCCAGTATTCCCCACTCCTTACGAGTTGGGGTCCCCTCCCTTTACGCTCTCATCTGCACTCCAGTGACACCCTGGGCAACAGCTCATATAAGATAAACTCACAATTTCTTCTGCCCCCTAGACTATGTACTACTCAAAAGGAGGGTGTGGCTTATTTTATCTCTATCCCCTATACACAGCACAGTGCCTGGCAGACAGTGGACCAATACATATTAAGTAACCTGAGCATTCTACGCTGAACACATCAGATGGAGATCTATTAGGAAGTTAATGAGAATGTCTGATCATAACATGACCAACAATGAAGGCATCAACTAAATCTAGGACAGACTTCATCTAACTCAAGTTGAGTTATTTACATGGCCAAGCACCTGCACCCAGAATGCCAAACTTTTAAACTATACTTTTTAAGCTATTAAATTTGGTTACACAGCATTTTGAAGGCAACAGCCATCAAAATCTTAAATGCAATTACCCAAACTTTTACCTAGCAATTGCACTTCTAGAAATCCAACAGAAATATTCTCAAGGGTACACAAATTATATACACAATTCTTTCACTAAAGAATTATAATATTAAAAAAAACCTAATTTTAAAAAGATGAAGCCACATAAGTATGATCCCATTTGTATTAAAAAATAAACAGAAACAATTTTCTGAAGGATGACCATATATCAAACTATTAATGGTGTTTATCCTATTTCCATCCTATCACTGAATTCAAATTTCCTACCAGTCTTCAGCTCACAAAAGACAAAGAGGAAAAAAATGCACTATTTATCTTATCTCTTTCTAACAAACTCTAATGACATAAACGCATGTGAACAATCCTAAAATCAAAGACTTCTTGAAGATTCCAAGCAATTCAAAAGCAAATGGGTTATTGGGGGGAGGGTGTCCCCTGGCCAAATTCCTGAGATCCCACTGAAACCTACTACCTTATCCTTTTAGAGTAAATTTAATTATTTTTAAAAATTACATTTTTCCAATGCCAGGGAAATGTTTTAAGTTAATACTAACATCCTTCTTCATTCTCTTTGGAGACTAAAGACTAGGAAGTAAGGAGTAAATTACTAACTGCAAAGAATTGCAGTCCATTTTTTTTTATGTATCCTTAAGATCTTCAAACATCCTCAGTTCTCCGTGGTAATATGTGAACAGCTTAATGAAACTTCCCTGACAGTTCAACTTATCAGACTAATATTTCTACAAAGCCTCTATACTAGCAAATGTCAGAAACTACAATAATTAGCTTTTAGCCTCTATCATTCACACCCTCTAGTGCAGGTGCTAATGAGGAGTCACAAAGGCCAAAAAGCAAGCAAGCAAGAGAAGTCTGGATATCAGGTCTCAGCAATTTTGGGTTTAACATCCTAACAACAAAATTGTTATTCATCTCTTATTACCCAATACTTCCCCTCCAACTGAACTTAACCAGGTTTGACCTTAAGCTGCTCCCTTTTTAAAAGGGAATTAAAAGGTGAGAGACTCCATTAAGTTTGATGCCACTCAAGCAACTTTTTCCAAACAAGGGCAGAACCTGCTGTATTTAAAATTCAGAGTAAGATCTCATTTTGGAGTCCTGGTTCATGTAACAAGAACCAGAGTTTTTGATAACATTTAGATAAAACTGCACTTTACCTCCACTTTATATTTCCTGACTCTCAAATACTTAGAGAGAAACTGTAATTCTAAAAAAAATTACAACTAGAGAAAAAAGAGCAAGTTCACAGTCAACAATAGAATATATAGCTAAATAATGCCCCGACAGAAGGCTTTCAAATGTTAAAATTCTATGGAGCTGGCTTAAAATCTTGGAAAAGCATGGCTTGCAGAAAGTAACATTTATTAAGCAACTATTATTTGCCACATGTGCTACCCAATGGGGAAACAAGAATTTAAAAGGTCCCCACCCTTGAAGGACCTCTTGGCATAAAAGTTTTAAATCTGCATATAAAATCTTTAAATTTTTCTTTCAGACTATCCAAGTTTGTTAAGAGTTGTGCTTTCTACTGTGGTAAAGTCAGTTTCCACACACATTTTACCTTTACTTTTATCCTATCAAAGACAACAAGAAGCTTAACACATGAAAAAAAAAAATTCTACTGCAGCCCTTTGACTCCAGGTTTTTTGGTAATCACAACCTGTTGGCTTATTTCCTCCTTTATATTTTGCCCTATATCCTAAAAGACAGACACATGGCTTAACATAGGAACAAAACAATAACTAATAGTTACCCTCCCCAAAGTGCATACTTATCTTTTTCTATGACCCACAATTCTCCCCTCAATCTGCAAGTGACATCCAAGGATATCACTTACCTCCTGTCTCTTCTGGTATCCTTCAAATGTTGGTGACATCTAGTACAGTGATATATTTGTCTTTTCTAATCATATTGTGGTTCACCTGAGTTTTGAGCTCACATTTCAAGGAATGGGAAGTACCAAAGAGACAATCTTATTTTGTGTTATGAATTTTTACACCCTGGTAGGAATATTTCTGTACAACTTTTAGTATGCCCAGAGGCTAATATGCAATTTATTAGGATAGAAACTATAATTTAAACATAAATCTTCAGAAGCAACATGAGAACTCAAAAACCAGTCTTAATATAGATTTCCAAGAAACCGTTAAAGTCCTATTTTAGGGAAAGGACATGATCCAAGTCCTCTTTGCACTGACACAGTAGGCAGGCCAGGTGTTTGTGGCCATTTTATTTGAGACACCTACACTGTACTCTTTCATAAAGTGAACAATTAAAGGGGCATTAATGTAAAATATGCTTCCCAAAACCTAGGAACAATCTAAACAATCAAGGTATAAACTTATTTAAAACAGAGAAAGAGTACAAAGAAAAGGAGCTTTAAAACTCTGTAAGTAGGGCCGGGTGCGGTGCCTCACGTCTGTAATCCTAGCACTCTGTGAGTTCGAGACCAGCCTGAGCAAGAGGGAGACCCCATCTCTACTAAAAATAGAAAGAAATTAGCTGGACAACTAAAAATATATAGAAAAAGTTATCTGGGCATGGTGGCACATGCCTGTGGTCCAGCTACCCAGGAGGCTGAGGCAGAAGGACTGCTTGAGCCCAGGAGTTTGAAGTTGCTGTGAGCTAGGTTGATGCCATGGCACTCTAGCTAGGGCAACAAAGTGAGACTCTGTCTCAAAAAAAAAAACAAAAAAAAAACTCTATGAGTAAGCCAGGCAAGGTGGCACGAGCCTGTAGGCCCAGCTACTCAGGAGGCAGAAGGATCCCCTGAGCCCAAGAGTTTGAGGCTATAGTGCACTACGACTGTACTGTGTCTGTGAACAGCCACTGCACTCAAGCCTGGACAACATAAAGAGACCCTGTCTTTAAAGTAAAATTTTAAAAAAGAGAAAAACTCTAAATAAAGTTCTCAATGGAGAGATTTGCTCTGGGGCAATCAATAGAGGACCCCATAGTTAGTCCACACTATTCCCTCCCCTCTAAACTCATGGGACTGGAGAAGTTCTTTGGAAGAAGAAAAAAATCAATAAATTTAAAAAATATATACACATCTCCAAAATGGAAGTCATTTAATTTATGTGTCTTAATGGCCTCACCAAGAAGGAAAAAACAGTCCCTACCTATCCCTCTCAAGCTGAATAAATATGAAACGAATTAGAAATACTTTTTAAAAGGAAGATTTTCCATGACTATTGTTGATAGAACCCAGTATGGATTAGTTTGATGTTCTAGAACATTTTAAAAATTGCTTTTCTAATATAACAAGGTAACTAAGCATTACTCACAGAAGGGCCTAACAAGAACCACTCAATACTAAAACACCTTCTCAAACAACCGTAACAGCCCTATGTTTACAGATTACACGAATAACCTCATATCAAACAGAACAAATCTAAAACTTATTATTCACTTTAAAATACAATTAAATCTGTGGTCAACCCAATACTATGCAGAGGATGCAGAGACAATGGTTACAGTGTAGCATTATTAAAGATGGAAGAGTCAAAGAGTAATGGTAGTGGCAGTGTTTGAAGAAAAAAAAAATGAAGTATACTTTCCTTTCTTCTCACCTTGGTAAAAGTCCACAAGTGAACTGAGACTTACTCATTTTCTAGCTTCCAGAATTTTCCTCAACAAGAAACACTCACCTAACAATCAAAGGGTGCTCTGAAAGTTTAACCATAGAAATAATGTGTGTAGGCAGGAAGAAAGAAAATCAGACAAAAATTTACCATCTCACTTTGGTAAAAGCACAAAAGTCAAATACTAATGTTCTGAATAAAGCATTCAGAAAAGATTCAGGAACACTTCTAAATACTTCAGTAAACTCATATTAGTAGAAAGACCAAAATTCCCACCCTACCACAAAGGCTCCAACAATTCTTAATTGTTCACAGCCACAAATCACAAATATTTTGTGGACACTTAAATGGGGCAGTCATCAGAGACAACCATCTTCACCACAATATACACGTTAAGAACCTTTCTAACATCTAATGTTTCCCTCCAAGTTGTTCACACTTGAGAAATAAAAAGTCAACCACCTCAAATTATGAGATCACTAACAAATACATTAAATGTGCTAAAGGTCAAAAGGAATCGCATTCTTTGTTGGATAAACCTAGTGGAAATCCAATTTAGAATTCCATGACTGAGGGTGGTTATCCCACATTTATAATACATTTTTTAAATTCCCAGGGGATGAGCATTTTTACCTTGCCTTATTTTTAGAACTACACATCACACTGCACATATCACATGACATGATGTAACTGTTAGCAAAGAAAATGGCCCAAACCATTGAAAATATACATAAGAGGATCAATGTATACTCAATAATCACTGTATTTCATATTTACTTTTAAAAATATAACGTTTCTTAACTCAGAATAGATTTTTTCCAATTGGCAAAGTGTCTAGTAACCTATATAGAAAAAACAGAAATGTACTTTGTATTTTATAAAATAGGAATTTACTGAATTATTGGGAAAACTGACATAAAAACAGATAATAGATTATCAAATTCTTCTAAAGCTGTAAGATTAAAAGTAAAAATTCTCTGGATCAAAAACACAACAGAGATGTTAATGAAATATCTTTAGGTAGAAAACAATTATTACTCAAAATTAATAACACTGTTGGTCGGTGAAAAGAAAAACAGTTTTAACTGACAACGCCTGAAGACAATTGAAATTTTCTAAATTGGTCAGACACTATGCTAGAAAAGGAACCAAGTACAGCCTATAGAAGAGGGGGAAGGGAACACACACCCACTCAAGCCTTTGTAAATAGTGGTACTTTAAATGACCCAAAAAGCGGGGAAACTACAAACTACAGACCATTCTCACAAATGGAAAACATATTCTAATGTACTACTTTCCATACTTAAAAGTACTTTAGAAACTAAGTTCAGTAACAATCTATATCATGATTATGCAAGGCAAAGATTATGTAATTTTATCGCTTATTTTAAAATGTTCTCCGACTTTAAAACTAAAACAACGGAAACATTTTGCTCTCCCCAATGGGGAGGGGGAAGGTTCCTCTGGGCTACAATTTAAAAATATAAACACACACCCCAAAACAAACAAAAAAACACAATGATTTCTAGCCACGTGACAAAGGAGATGGCAACACCAGGATTGTGAATGGAGGGGAGGTAGGCGAGGCTGGAGGACTAGAGAGATTTCTCAGAACTTTGGGGACCGCGGGATTCGGGTGTCCAGACCCTTGAGGGACCAAACGCTAACCCCTACGAGTTGTGCCGCTAACACCCTCAAATACAGTTTTATTAATAGGTCACGGAAAATGCTCCAGTGACCTCCAGGATAAGGGGGGGGGGAGACGGAGGAGGAAGGAGAGCAATTTAAAGTGGCGCCATCATGTCACCCCTTCTCCCCTAAGGCAATCAATAAGCAATAGTTTAAGTAACGTGTTTCTCTAAAAATCCACATTGGGATTCCAACATTGGAAAACAAACGGATTTTTAAGGAAAACATGGGAGTAGGGAAGTTAATCCTATGGAAAACAAAACTATTTGCTGAAAATCAAAAGACCGTCAGCCGGAAAACAGGCCCCCCAAAAGGCAGTAGATTCCAACTCACTTAAAAGCAAATAAATACCTCTTCCTCTCTAGTTAAAAGAAAACACCAAACACGTCCGCCTGAGGGAGACTAGATCTGAAAACGTAAGTGACCTGAATTTACAGGCAACAAAAATAATAAATAAATGAAACAATCATAGTTGTGATACAAACCGTGAAACGCGCAAGATGTGTGTTTCGAGCAGAGAAAGGCCTTTTGCAGTCAAGAGAAGTTCAAGGCGAGAGGCAGAGTTTGTTTTGGGTTTTTTTTTTTT
>VBSM01003215.1:11519114-11531217 GCA_008086735.1 Cheirogaleus medius | reverse complement strand
CGACCCCCTTTCATTCTAAAATACTTGCTACTGCCCTGGGAGAGGCTGCAAAGTTTCTTTTGACTGCAATAGTTCAATAACTGTTCTTTAAACATTAAGTTATACTTTTATTATCTTTAGTAACTGGGAATTTGCATTTACTATTGCTAAATGAATGTTCAAAGTTAAACCAAAATTATTTCAAGATGAAACCAAGAACACATCTCAATTCATTCGATAAGGCTATCATTACTCTGATCCCAAACCAGACAAAGATATCAGAAAACAACTACAGACCAATATCTTTTATGAACTTAGATGTAAAAATCCTCAACAAATCAAAATGAATCCAGCAACATATAAAAATAATTATACACCTCTGCTAAATATGATTTAGCTCAGAAATTCAAGGTTGGTTAGATCTCAAAGTCAATAAATGTAGTAAAGGATAAAATAATAAAGGATACACAATAAAAGATAAAAACCACATGATCTCAATAGATGCAAAAAAAGCACTTGACAAAATCCAACACCCTTTCATGATAAAAAAAAAACACTCAAAACACTAGGAATTGACTTCCTCTATCTGATAAATGGTACCTACAAAAAAACACACAGCTAAAATCACTTAATGGAGAAAGGCTGAATGCTTTCTCCCTAAGATAAAGAACAAAACAAGGATGCTCACTCTTACCACTTCTACTCAACATTGTCCTGTAGGTACTAGCAGGGCAAATTGGCAAGAAAAAGAAATAAAATAACATTCAGGTTAAAAAGGAAGAAGTAAAACTACCTTTATTTGCATGATTTTGTATATAGAAAATCCTAAGGAATCCACAAATAAATTTTCAGAGCTAATAAACAAGTTCAAAATGATTATAGGATACAAGATCAATATACAAATAGTAATTGTATTTTTATAAACTAGCAATAAACAATGTAAAAATAAAACTAAAAAAAATTTCCAGGCCGGGCGTGGTGGCTCACGCCTGTAATCCTAGCACTCTGGGAGGCCGAGGCGGGTGGATCGCTCAAGGTCAGGAGTTCGAAACCAGCCTGAGCGAGACCCCGTCTCTACTAAAAATAGAAAGAAATTAATTGACCAACTAAAAATATATACAGAAAAAATTAGCCGGGCATGGTGGCGCATGCCTGTAGTCCCAGCTACTCGGGAGGCTGAGGCAGTAGGATCGCTTGAGCCCAGGAGTTTGAGGTTGCTGTGAGCTAGGCTGATGCCAAGGCACTCTAGCCTGGGCAACAAAGTGAGACTCTGTCTCAAAAAAAAAAAAAAAAATTTCCATTTACAGGAGCATCAAAAAACAAGAATTTAGAAATAAATTTAACAAAAGCAGTAAAAAACTTATACTCTGAAATCTATAAATATTGCCAAAAAAAGTTAAAGTCCTAATGAAATGGAAAGACATCCCATGTTCATGGCTCAGAAGATGTAGCATTGTTAAAATAGCAATATTCCCTAAACTGATTTACAGAGTCAATCCCAGCATACCCAAAACAATCTTGAAAAGTAAGAACAGGGCGGGCACAGTGGCTCACGCCTGTAATCCTAGCAATCTGGGAAGCCGAGGCAAGAGGATCACTTGAGCTCAGGAGTTCAAGACCAGCCTGAGCAAGAGTGAGACCCTCTCTCTACTAAAAATAGAAAAAATTAGCCAGGTGTGGTGTCACGTGCTTGTAGTCCCAAATACTCAGGAGGCTGAAGCAGGAGGATTGCTTGAGCCCAGGAGTTTGAAATTGCTGTTAGCGAGACTGGTGCCATGGCACTCTAGCCTGGGTGACAGAGCAAGACTCTGTCTCAAAAAAAAAAAAAGAAAAAGAAAAGGAAGAACAAAGTTGGAGGACTCATACCTCCTGATTTCAAAACATAATTCAAAGCTACAGAAATCAAGACAGCGTGGTACTGACATAAGGATAAACATACAAATCAATGGAATAGAATTAAAGGTCCAGAAATAAACCCTAAGCTGACAGTCAACTGATGTCTGACAAGAGTTCCAAGACAGTTCAATGAAGGAAAAGAATGGTCTTTTCAACAAACTATGCCGGGACAACTGAATATTCACATGTAACAGAATGAAATTGGGGCTGCATATGGTGGCTCACACCTGTAAACCCAGCACTTTGGGAGGCCAAGGCAGAAGGATTGCTTGAGTCTGGGAGTTGGAGACCCACCTGAGCAAGAACAAGATCCCATCTCTACTAAAAATAGAAAAATTAGCCAGGTGTCGTGGCTCCAGCCTATAGTCCCAGCTACTCAGGAGGCTGAGGCAAAGGGATCACTTAAGCCCAGGAGTTTGAGATTGGTGTGAGCTAGGCTGATGCTATGGCATGCTACTCCAGGCAACAGAGCAAGAACCTGTCTCAAAAAAAAAAAGCAAAGAATTTGAATAGATATTTCTCCAAAAATATACAAATGGCCCAAAAGCACATGAAAAGATCTCATCATCTTTAGTTATCAGGAAAATTCAATTCAAAACTGCAATGAGATATCACTTCACACCAGTAGGATGGCTATAATCAAAAAATGAAAAATGATGAACAACTACAAGTATTGGCAAGGATGCACAGAAACTGAAACGCTCATACATTGTTGGTGGAAATGTAAAATGGAGCTTTTGGAAAACAGTCTGGTGGTTAAACAGAGTTACTGTATCACCCTACAATTCAACTCTTAGGTATATGCCCAAGAGAACTGAAAACAGGTGTCTAAACAAAATCTGGTACAATAATGTTTATGGCAGCATTATTCATAATAGCCAAATAGGCAAACCACACAAATGTCCATCAACTGATTAAAGAATAAGAAAAATGTGACATATCCATACAATGGAATATTATTCAGCCATAAAAAGGAATGATGTACTGATAAATGCTACAACGTGGATGAACCTTGAATACATGCTGAGTGAAAGAAGCCAGTCACAAAAACCAACATATTGTATTATTTCATTTATATGAAATGTCCATAGGCAAATCCATAAAGACAAAAAGTGGATTAGTGGTTGCCAGGGGCTGGGGAGAGAAAAATAGAGACTGACTGGTAAGAGACAGATATAGGATTTCTTTTGGAAAATGTTCTAAAAGTAGATTGTAGTGATGGATATACAATTCTGTGAATATCTGGAAAGTACCACTTAATTGAACATTTTAAATTGGATAGAGTTTCTGGTATGTTAAATGTATCTTGCTGGGTACAGTGGCTCATGTCTGAAATCCTATCACTTTGGGAGGCTGAAGCAGGAGGACAGCATGAGGCCAGGAGTTCAAGACCAGCCTGGACAACAGAGTGAGACCCCATATCTACAAAAAATTTAAAAATTAGCTGGGTGTGGTGGCATGTGCCTATAGTCCTAGCTACTTAGGAGGTTGAGGTGGGAGGATCACTTGAGACCAGAAGTTGAAGGCGGCAATAAACTATGATTATGCTACTGCACTCCAGCCTGGGTAACAGAGCAAGACCCTGTCTCTAAGAAATAAACAAACAAATAAATAAATTTTTTTTAAGTATCTCAATAATCTCAAGAAAGCCATAAGAAAGAGGAAGTCAAAATAGTGCTTAATTTCTAAACATTTCACCTTAAAGAAAAAAAAGATAACCCACCTGTGAAAATGTCAGAACACAAGCCATAATTCTGCCATTTATTTCCCCTTGAGAAATTACCGCAGGGCACTAATTTGCCTTCATGTTATACTTGCAAACTCATCGCCAGCAGTCAACATAAACAAAACTTAGGTTCCCTTCAAACTCAAGTTACTCAGAATTGTGAAAATGGAATGAGGAAGACCCAACATGTCATTGATACAATCAGACATCTTCAGGAATGACGGAAGCTAAGACATTAGTGGGTGAGTGAAGAGTTTAAGGAACACAAAAGCCTATTACTAGAAAGGTTATCTTCAGGGACATAGAACTGGAATATATTATTATTTTAAAAGCAACAGTATTGCACTCTGACTGAAGAATATTATAACAGATGGGTAGCAAGGCTTCTGTACAAGAGGAGAGTTCAAAGAGAAAGTATTTGGCATCTTCACACCCAGCACTATCCAGGGTAATAAGAAAGATGCCCTGATTGACAAATACAAGGATCTCAGAGGTCAAGTATATGTTGAACAGGAGAGAATATGCTGATCAGTCAACTCATTTCCAAGCCAGATTGATCATTTCATTTTTTTCTCTATAAATCAAGAACTCCTTTTTGTTTGCATATTGTCTAATATAAATGTGATTAGCCAAATCAATCCCCCAGCAATCATTAGACTGATAAAATTCATGCTGAACTGGCATTCTGGTTCTAGCTCTGCCACTAAGAAGCTGTGTAACTTTGGGCAAATGACTTCACCACTCTAGATTTCTTCATGTATAAAAGAGCAGAGCTTGACTACCTTAAATCAAGATTTCCTTCAACTCTAAAGCTCAGTGATTCACCTGAAAAGTATTACTAACAAAGTGGAGTTCAACAATCTGTGTGTTTAAGAACACAAAATTTTGGGGGGAGGAAAATGATGTAACATTTTAAATAACACAATAAATACTTTCTCGAAAAACGCAGATCCTATTAGGGCATATAAATGTAACAGAACTTTGTTCTAAATTGTAATCAGAAACTGACATAGATGCCCTACTACTAGTAATAGAGATAAAAACACATTTAACCAACATTCTGTATAGTCAGGAAAAACTAAAAATGTATTATACGGTTTACTCAATTTTAGAAAACACACACACACATACACACCAAAATCTTGGCTTTAAATAAAATTAGAATTGTATCTAAAAAGCAAATTTGCCACAGAAGGCACAGATATTAACTTTAAAATACTTTACTGAAAGGAAGAGATAAAAAAAAAGTCAGGTTCTCTGGCCGGGAGCGGTAGCTCACGCCTGTAAACCTAGCACTCTGGGAGGCCGAGGCAGGAAGATTGCTTGACCTCAGGAGTTGTAGACCAGACTGAGCAAGAGCGAGACCCCGTCTCTACTATAAATAGAAAGAAATTAGCCTAACAACTAAAAATAGAAAAAAAATTAGCCGGGCATGGTGGCGCATGCCTGTAGTCCCAAGCTACCCAGGAGGCTGAGGCAGGAGGATCGATTAAGCCCAGGAGTTCAAGGTTGCTGTGAGCTAGGCTGGCTGACACCACAGCACTCTAGCCCAAGCAAGAGAGTGAGACTATGTCTCAAAAAAAAAAAGGAGTCAGGTTCTCAACAAAAAATTTAAATTGCTAGGTAGCATGGTAAGGGGGAAGAGGAGGAGAAAAATATTTTTTCTCAAAATAGAAAAAAACACAAATAAAGAAAAGCAATAAAAGACCACAAAATGTAGCTGATCAGGAACACTAAGACCTATGTAGGCAAAACCACAGTTAAAACTTTAAGAAAATGCCAAGCCAGATGGTTTAAATATACAAAAATCTAGACACTTAATATAGAGTAGATGGGTCACTTGATAAATAGGATTCAAACAGTGATAAAAGCAAGACAGATCATATACCTAATTTTTATTTGCTTCAGTATTTACTGGGAAAGATATGGGGGGGAGCTATCTAAATTATTCTTTAAAGAATACAAATCACTAATAGTGAATCAAATTCATCATTAAATATACAAGATGCTTCCAAACTGATACATCAGATGTCAGGTAGTTTTGAAGACCCAAAATATTTTCTGTGTTTTAAAGGAACTTAAGCATAAATTATAAAACTTCAGGGCAGAACATACTAGCTGATGGTCATATGAAAGGAGTGATCTATCAGTCTCAGGAGGACAGAATCCACATCTGTTTCCTTTACCAACAACATTTACCCAGCCCCTTGCTCAACTCCTGGCATATTTAGGCACTCAAATATTTGCTGAACAAAAACGAACAAAAAAATGCCATCAATGCAACTTCCATCTACTCAAGAGAAGGGCTCTGGCTGCAACTTCAAATCAGCCAAACTGGCAAATCTCTAATAGAGGATGGAATCAGAAGACATATCCACATGAATAACCATCTGAGGAAAAGACAACATGGCTGCTAAAAGGAGAAATCACAACACACTAGTCTACCCAAATTCTCTAAGAAAGTAAGTATGTGAATATAATTTATGTGGGCTTTCACAAAAGTCTTGATAAGATTCTAAATAAAAGGTTATTTTTTAAAAACCTGAGAGGCCACAGAATTGAGAACATTTACCGTAGGCAGGACGTAATTTAGACACAGAAAATTATGGGTGGATGCTGAAGCACTTCCCCAAATGAAGTATAAACAGAAGACTGATCTTAGGTAATTTTTGGAAATGCTATATTTAACATTTTAATATATTATATGAAAGACTGGCTAGGCACAGTGGCTCCCACCTGTAATTACAGCACTACTATGGGAGGCCAAGGTGGGAGGATGGCTTAGGGACAGGATTTCAAGACCAGCCTGGCCAAAATAGCGAGACCCCCGTCCCTAAAAAAAAAAAACAAAAATGAGCCAGCCATGATGGCATGTACCTGTAGTCCCAGCTACTCCAGAGGCTGAAGTGGAAGGATCACTTGAGCCCAGGAATTGGAGGTTATAGTGAGCTATGATCACGACACTGTGCTCCAGCCTGGGTGACAGAGTGAGACCCTGTCTTTAAAAATAAAAATTTTTAAAAAGATATACAGAAAATTCCCCATTTTTCAGATAGAATGACCAGCTTCCCGATAACAAAATACTCATTGAGCTGAAAAAACTAAGAGAACTAAGAGATGGAAAGGATTTCTAAGTGCATCAAATGAGAAACATTTGCAAAACATAGGATTTATATTCAGCTCAAGAGAATACTTTGGCAAGCAGGAAAGTCTAAATATCTTGAAGGGCTATCCAGCAGAAGAGAAACTAGACTTGCTCTAGGCAGTTCCTGTGTAGACCAAATTAGGCTCAAAGTGGAAATTCCAGAGGAGCACATTTCAGCTCAAGTTTGCTAACCATCAGACCTAACTAAAAAGGTGATTCTTACCCTGGATTACCTCTAAGAGCCCACTGAGATACAAGAGGCCAAACTACTGCAGGTAAGAAAATGGCAGGTACATTACAGCATGGACAAATAAAAAGCAAGGTATTTGCAGGAAAAAAAATCTAAGTTATACTTAAAGGACTCATGCCTTCCAATCAAAAGGAATTTTTGAATAACTGTACAATGTTCCCTAAAGACAATGCCGTGTTCTGTGCAAAAAAAAAAAAGGGGAAAAGGGGCAGGAGCTGTGACTCACACCTAAAATCCTAGCACTTTGGGAGGCCAAAGTGGGAGGCTCCCTTGAGCTCAGGAGTTTGAAGCTATAGTGAGCTATGATTATGGCACTATTCTCCAGGTGGACAACAGAGCAAGACCCAGTCTCAGAAAAGGAGAAAAAAAAAGGACAACAGTGCCTCACCTCAAAACATCCTGTGGTGCCAATTTATACATAACAATTGGGTCAATGGACCCCTAATAGACTCAATGAGGCTGGTCATTGTACTTCCTTCCATTCTTTTATCATAGGTATGTATGTATGTGTTATTTATACATGTGTGTATACACACACACATTCTTAATCTTTTATACATTTAGAATCCTCCTTATATAGCCTACACTATACCCTGAATTTTTCATTTATCATATACTCAACATCCTGAGATACTAAAGGTTCTTCAAAAATATTATTTTACAGGCTGGGCGAGGTGGCTCGTACCTGTAATCCTAGCACTCTGAGAGGCTGAGGCAGGAGGATTGCTTGAGCTCAGGAGTTTGAGACCAGCCTGAGCAAGAGCAATACTCCGTCTAAAAAATTAGCCGGAGTCACAGTGTGTGCCTGTAGTCCCAGCTACTCAGGAAGTTGAGGCAGGAGGATCCCTTGAGCCATGGAGTTTGAGGTTGCAGTGAGTTATGATGACGCCACTGCACTCTAACCAGGGCAACAGAGTGAGATCCCATCTCAAAAAAAAAAAAAAAATTATGGTTATAAATCATCCACTCTTAAATATACCATAATTTGTTTTCCCATAAATATTGCTGCTCATTTAGGTTTATTCTCAATTCTCACTAGTATAAACAGTGCTACAGTGAATGTTTGTTCAAAATCTTTCTATATATCTCTATTTTCCCTCCTTAGGGTAAATTCCTAGAAGTGGAATTACTGAATGAAAGGACATTTGTAGTTTTGTCTATATATGCTGCCAAAATATCTTTCAGAAAAATTGGGCCCAATGCACACTCCACTAGCAGTTTTGTAGATTGTCCCTCACAGCATAGTTCAATTGCCAATTTGATAGATAAAAAATAGTATGTATGTTACTTAATCTGCATTCTTTTGATTAGTTATCAGAATAAAAATGTTTCTCATATATGCCTCTTGGTCATTTGTATTTCTTCTTTGTGAACTCCGATCATGCTCTTTATCAGTAAAGCTTTTCTTACTTTCTCTTGGCTGACAAACTTTTGAAAGCCAGTTGAGAGGGAATCACATACGTATCAGCAACTTCAGCTCCCCCTGCTGGCCAAAAAAATCACCACCATGATCAAGTGCTGGATAAAAATAAACCATGGCCTACAATTATAAGCTTCCCCATTTTCTAGGCTGTTTCTACATACACAATTTACACACAGTGATAAGAAAGAAAATGCTGTGTGTCTAAACTCATACTTAACAGAGCTCTGATGGAGAAGGGGTGGGGGATAACTACTCGCTAATGTGCTAGAACTATTGTCACAAAGAATTCCAACAATCACTTCCCTGCCAAATATACTACCTAGTTGGTACAACAGAGGCCTAAATAATATTAATTTCCCTATACTTTATTTTAATAATGTGAAAAAATTCTAGTTACCAAATGACACTGAGTGGTCTGCAAATTGGTTCTCTTTTTCCCCAAAGCAAAAATAACAAAAATATCTATGTCCTGCAGCATTCAAAGGAAAATTATTTTTAAAAAGTAATAACTCTCGGCAATCCTTATTCCAAAGTTATTCACACTTATCAGACTAGGACTTATAGTTCCAAAGGGTAAGGCCAGGATTGGCAAATGGATGTGACTAACTCAGCTTTTCCACTGATACCTCCCTAAAGATGCATGTCCCAAATCTGGCAATGCAGTCCTTAGATCAGTCATTCAACACACATTTACTAAGTGCCATCAAGTGCAAGCAGTGAAGATAAAAGACAAGAGCCAGCTCTTGCTCTCAAAGAACTTAGAGACTAGCTGGGATGAAAGAGAAGCAAACCAGCAATCACTGCACAATAGAAGTGCTAGGTATGCACATGCACTGTATGCATGCCCACACACACTCAGGGATGATACCTGGGTCCATGGGAAGCACTCGGTGTCAGATACTGTTGTTACTATTATCATTACTCTTATTAGAGAAACTAGAGGGAGTAGGTTTCCAGAACAGGGTAGAGGCCATTTTAAATAGAGGTAGTTGCATGTGTGAAGACCCAGAGGCAAGGAATAACAGGGTGCACAGAAGGAACTGCAAGCTGTCTGTAAAAGTGGAGGCCAAATCATCAAGGGTCTGGGTCCTTGGCAAAATCGTTTGAACTTTACCTTGAAAGCCAGGAGAGCCATGGTGGAGGAAAAGTCATATGATCATATGACTAGATCTGCATTTTACAAGGATTTTGGCAGCAACTTGGAAAGCAGAAAGTAGTCAAGGACAATGATTAGAAGGGGACAAAGTCATGCAGGCAAAAGGGTGATGAAGGTCTGAACTCAGAAGGGAGAAGAAGGGTGACCAGGAAAACATTATGAGCTAGGATCTCAAGAAAGTGGTGACTAGGATGGCCCAAGAAGGAATCCGGAGGCCTCCCAAACCCCTAACTTGAGTGACTGGGTGGGTGACAATACCTAGGATATGAAAATAGGAAGAGGCTGGACTTGGGGAAGGAAATGATAAGGTCATTTTTAAATGCCCATAGGACATCCAAATCAAGTGTCCAGGAGGCAGCTGGGACATCTGTATGTGGGACTGGAGATCAGAAAACTAGTCAGAGCTGGAAAAAACACTTTGCAAATCATCAGCATATAGATGGCAAGTAAGGCACAAACTCACCTAAGATGAGCCCCAGGGTGAGGAGAGAGAGTGTCAAGATAAGGCAAACACTGATGTTTTTAGGAGTAAAAGAGGAAGAAAACCTGCAAGGGAAACTGCAAAAGAATAGACAAAAATGACAGAAATATGTTGAACTCCTAACTTTCAGTACCTCAGAATGTGATCTTTTTTGGAAACAGGGTTTCTACAGAGGTAATCAAGTTTAAATTAGGTCATTAGGGTAGGCCCTAATCCAACTGACTTTTTTTGTTGTTTTTTTTGTTTGTTTGTTTTGTTTTGTTTTGAGACAGAGTCTTGCTCTGTTGCCCAGGATAGAGTGCCATGGAGTCAGCCTAGTTCACAGCAACCTCAAACTCCTCGGCTAAAACAATCATCCTGCCTCAGTCTCCTGAATAGCTGGGACTACAGGAGTGCACGACCACACCCGGCTAATCTTTTTCTATTTTTAGTTGCCTGGCTAATTTCTTTCTTTTTAGTAGAGATGGGGGTCTTGCTCTTGCTGAGGCTGGTCTCGAACTCCTGACCTCAAGCGATCCTCCTGCCTCGGCCTCCCAGAGTGCTAGGATTCCAGCTGTGAGCCACCACACCTGGCCCAATTGACTGTTGTCTTTACAAAAAGAGGGAATTTTGGACAGAGACATATACATCGGGAGAACTTTAAGTAAAGATTGGAGTTATGCTGCCACAAACTAAAGAACTATCAGAAGCTAGAAGGGAGGTCCGAAACAGATTCTGCCCTCATGCCTTCAGCGGAAGCATGCCTCTGCCCTTAGATTTCTAGCCTCCAGAACTGTCAGACAATAAACTTCTGTTGTTTAAGCCACTCAGCCTACATCACTGTTATGGCAGCCCTACCAAACAGATATCACAGAGAAAATTAGTAGCTTGTGTTTAACTGTGCACCTACTTGGTGCTAGTCTAAGCACTTTGTAGCAATAAACTCACTTAATCCTTACAAAGTCCACATCCACCCTAGGATCTAGGGATCTAGGTATTATACCTTTTTTACAGGATGGACATGGAGGCTCTACAAGGTTAACGAACGTGCCCAACACCACACAGCCAGAACCCCTACTCTTACCAGTAGGCTATGAGGAACTATTATTAACAGTAATTATTATAATAACAGTAGTAGTCCACTAAGCCAGACACTCCCTTATGTCCTTTACAGATATATTACACACAAAAGTCCTCTGAAGTGTTATTTCCAGAACAAAAGAGGACCTTGAATCTCAGAGAAATTAAAAAATCACCGAAGGCTGGTGGCACGGTGGCTCACGCCTGTAATCCTAGCACTCTGGGAGGCCAAGGCGGGAGGACTGCTTGAGCTCAGGAGTTCAAGACCAGCCTGAGCAAGAGCGAGACCCCGTCCATCTCTACTTAAAAAAAAAAAAATAGAAGAAATTAGCTGGACAACTAAAAATATATAGAAAAATTTAGCCGGGCATGGTGGCGCATGCCTGTAGTCCCAGCTACTCGGGAGGCTAAGGGAGAAGGATCGCTTGAGCCCAGGAGTTTGAGGTTGCTGTGAGCTGGGCTGACGCCATGGTACTCTAGTCTGGGCAACAGAGTGAGGTTCTGTCTCCAAAAACAAAAAAAAGTCACCCAAGATCACACAGCCAAGAATGTTGATGTTATATCTAATTGGCAACTTGAGAGAATGAACAATAAAAATCTTTTTTTGCTGAAACTCTAAGAGCAAGTTAAATTTTTTAAAAGTCTGACCTTTCAATTCAATACTAGAAATATACATTTATAGATTCAAAATTCTTCAAGATCCCAAGAGAACACGTGTCCTAGATTACAGGACCCTTTGGGTACATACACCTTCAACTACTGTTCAAGAATTATTCTGCTCTCTCAGTTGGGGCTCTTGCCACTTCTCTCCACACAGGAGAAGAAAAGATGTAAGGACTGAGATGCTATTTAAAAAATTTTTTTTTAATTTTATATTTTTTAATTTGATGCAAACATCAGAAAGTATAAAAAGATATAATACAATAAGAAGTCCCCTTCAGGCCGGGCGTGGTGGCTCACGCCTGTAATCCTAGCACTCTGGGAGGCC
>VBSM01003215.1:11473316-11486787 GCA_008086735.1 Cheirogaleus medius | reverse complement strand
TTAAGGAGACCTCTCTTGTCCATAACTAGATGATAATGATGGGGGAATAAGTGCCGAACGAATAAGAAAAAACAATAGTATCTGTTTTGAGTGGTTTTGTTTATAATGGTATTATAGGTAAAGAAAAGATATAAAAAACTCTGTGCTAACGATGGTGAAGGAGGAGATAACAAAAGATAGGCTATTTACTTTGGAGTTAGAATAATAAATTTGCTCAGTATTTAGAATTACCTAAATAACTCAGTATTTAAATTCCTCCCAGTAAAAGCTTGCCAGTCTGAATAGTCTTCCTTTCAACACAATTTTTGATAAAGTTTTTAAAAAATGCAACTACTACAAAACAGAACAGACACTACACATTTAAAATCAACAAAGGGCCTATGAAGACCTGAGTTCTTAAAATATTACAAAGAACTTACAACTATCTGAAGAGAAGGCAGTAGTAGCAAGCTTTATTATTTCATGTCAGTAAAAGCTAGCATTTTTTTTTCACATCTTCCAGGCAATGTAATTACTTAGAAATGAGATATAATCCATTAAAACACATATATATGAAAATCAAAAAATTTTAATCTAATGCTTCAGATTTAGTGACAAACAGAATGATAAAACTCAACTGCTATAATGATTAGTACAAAAGATAACCATGTCTGACATAAAAACTACCATAGAGTTACGATTTCAGAATTATACTTCTTTTTTTTTTTTTGAGACAGAGTCTCACTCTGTTGCCCCGGCTAGAGTGCCATGGCATCAGTCTAGCTCAGAGCAACCTCAAACTCCTGGGCTCAAGCACTCCTCCTGCCTCAGCCTCCCGAGTAGCCGGGACTACAGCCATGTGCCACTCTGCCCGGCTAATTTTTTCTATATATTTTTAGTTGGCCAATTAATTTCTTTCTATTTTTAGTAGAGACGGGGTCTCACTCTTGCTTAGGCTGGTTTCGAACTCTTGACCTCAAGCAATCCTCCTGCCTCAGCCTCCCAGAGTGCTAGGATTACAGGCATGAGCCACCACGCTCAGCCCAGAATTATACTTCTTAACATTTAAACTATGTAAGTCAGTTCAGAAAAATATACAATACACGCCATGCCAGCAATAGGGACAATTTTTTTCATATATATTCATTTGATAATAATATGAACCAGGTAGTAACTTCCTATTTTGTCTATGCACAAGTACAAAAAAGTAAAATGGAGATACTATTTAATAAACTGAGTTCTGAATAACTCAATAAGCTGTAACACTACAAAGAGCAACAACTAGTGGATTTTTTCAATGTTAGTTTTCTATTATCCAGTAAGTGAAGTATACTATCCCTCTCCACTTTCCCACTTTTTAGAACACATTTCAGTGTTCTAAGAAAAAATAACAAATCAAGTAATAAAACCAACTATAGTATTTGCAAAAGTTTGGTAGAAGAAAAGGCTGAAACTATAAGGATCTGGTATTCTATTATTAGTTAAAGAGTTTGTTAAAGATATACATTTCACATGAAAATGTTTTGGTTGCAAGTTATTGACTAATATGTATTATACCATCCTTAAGTATTAGTATCCAAATTCATGACAATAAAGAGATATCTAACAAGAAAAATTACTGAGCACCAGCTCCATCGATAAGACTTTGTCTTTGCATTTCATTAGCACTTACCATGCATTATAATGCCTAGGATTGACTCGGATAGCGTTTCGAAAACAAGCTAATGCTTTGTCTAATTCTTCAGTTAACACAAACTCATGCCCTAATAGAGTATAGGCATAAGCATAATTTGGATCAACCTGGATAGCTCTCTGGAAGAATTTAATTGCAATATCATGTTCCCGTTGCAGACTGAAACAGTTCCCTGCAGCACACCAGGCCTTAAAAAAATTGGAACAAAAAACAAATATACAATTAAAATTTTATTTTTTCTAATAAAACAAAATCAAGTCTTAGATCCCACTTAGAACAGAAAGACAAAAACTGGAGAGTTTTAGTAGATGAACAGTTGATCCTAATTATTCACAGATTCCATTTTATTTATTTTTTGTTATGTTTTGTTTTGTTTCGAGACAGACTCTTGCTCTGTCGCCCTGGATGGAGTGCAGTGGCATCATCATGGCTCACTGCAACCTCAAACTCCTCAGCTCAAGTGATCCTCCTGCCTCAGTCTCCCGAGTAGCTGGTATTACAGTTTCGGGCCATGACGCCAGGCTAATTTTTCTGTTTTTAGTAGAGATGGGGTCCCACCTTTGCTTAGGCTGGTCTTGAACTCCTGAGCTCAAGCAATCCTGCTGCCTTGGCCTCCCAGAGGGCTAAGATTACAGGTGTGAGCCCTGAGCCCAGCCAAGATTCTGTATTTGTGAAAATGCCTGCTTGCTAAAATTTCTTTGTAAACTCCAAAATTGATACTTGCAGCACTTTCACAGTCACTGGTGGATTCAACCTTTGAGTTGTCCAACAAGTATTTCTCATTTGAGGTCAAAGTGACTCTCTGCCTTCTTGTTTCAGCTTTCACATAGAGATGACCAAAGGACAGAGACTATAGGGGGCAGTTCAGTGCAGTGCAAGAAGTTCTGGTTCTGGGAACAGTTGGATAGAGTTTGAATCCCACCGCTGGCATCCATTAGTAGGGTTACCTTAACCAAGTCACCTTAACACTTCTGAACCTCATTTTCTCTTTTGTAAAATAAAGAAAATAGAATCTACGAGGATGAGTTGTTTTTAGGATTCAAGATTATAACCTATAATCTTGATGTATACATGTATATATTTCTCCAAGAAGCAATGGTTAAATATCACTAATTCATTGATGACGGCAACTATAAATTACTGTGAATAATGAGAATTGACTGTATTCAATTCTAAGCTTAAATAGTATCTTAAATAGCTTACAAAAGTATCACTAAATATTTCTGAGATGCGCTGAAATACAATGTTTACAAGTAGGAGCACATAAATTAATTGTGCCCCTGTCTTAAAAATGATGGTACTAATTTATTTTAATTTAAAATTAGCAATTTCTTCAATCTATATAACTTCTGCTCAGTGAACTCTAATCTTTGTGACAACAGCAACTTTAATGCAGTCAAATCTTGATTAATCCTAAATGAAATGTCTGCTTTGTGATTTTTCTAATTATGAATCTGTACCATATATTTTAGGACTATCTCTTCTTCTGAGTCTCTGCCTAGATAGAAAGAAAGAAGAGAAATAAATGTGGGTGATGCTAAACAGTATTTGAACTATTTGATTCATCTCCATTTGTTAAGGGTGATCAAAAGGTAATTACATAAGCAAAGTGTTTTGGTTAACATACCTCTGGAGAATTTTTATCCATGTCTGTTAAGTCTTTTGACAGAACTGAAAGAGCAACATCTTTCTGAAGATGCCAAAGTGTTGTAGAATAGATCTCCATGCCTTCAACTCTGTAATTCTCAATCCTCCTAACCTCTGAGAATATTCTTTCAGCCTGAAATACAAAAACTAGTAAGGGGAAACATTTACAAGGAAAGCACTGGTCACTGTCTTCACAGGCGCTAAATGCTGCCTTGTACTATAGTTTTTATGTGAACTAATAACAACACAGGACAAACTGATCAATGTTCCATGACAGGTCAAATATTAATGCAATCATATTAACTTTTAATGTAGTTTTTATACACAAGCCATGATAAAAACATGAACTCCCAAAAGAAAATTTAAATTTCTAGCAAAAAGAAGAGAAATCTAAACAAAGTTACAATTTAAAAGTCGATATTTTCTTCTCAAAAAAAAAAAAAAAATTTTCAAGTTTTAATAATGGCTTTCAGAATAACTCTCTCAGGAAAGATGATAGAAGAATGACTTCTAAGACACAAAACCTATTTTTTGCACTGACTTCTACTGAGAGGTTGTGTTGAAAACTTTAGGGAAGAGACAGGTTAAAATGGCTACCAACCCTGTGGTATGTTTTGCTGTGAGCACACTCACCAATGCTGCACCTGTTAGGAATTGTAGTCCTCATCTACTAATTACCCTTTCCTTTGCAGCACTTTCTCGTTGACTTTAGGGTCTCTCCTCAGACATCTGGTCAAGTTTTTTCCATAGCACATTCACAGCTCCTGGAAATGTGCTTCTCTTCCCCCAAAGTTTGAGGCTTATTATTTATATAAAACCAATTAATTTCCTAGTTTATCAATTTAGTAAGTTCAAAATTCTCAAAGTTTAGTTTACTAATAGGGAATATCTGGACTGTTCCTAATGAAATGAAGATGACAGAAAATAAGAAAAGAGCATTTCTAAAACTGGGTACTTAATTCTAAGAAACGGCCATATGGCATCTAGAATTAGCTTGATGATCAGATTTGTAACTTCCTTGAAATCTCTTAAAAGTTATAAAGATAAGTTTCTCAAATAGGCATTGATTACAAGATGACAAACCTAACGACCAACCAAACCCAAGTACCTTTTAGATTCAAATTCTTCAGAATCTATTGTTTCCTTTGAAAAGTGATTATGGCATAGACAAAAAGAAAAATGGGGAAAAACTTGTAAAATTAAGTTGAAACAGAAGCTTTCTTTAGTTAAATATTTGAGTCACTGCTCTATAACTAGGGGAAACAACACAATTCATGTTTTTAAAGTACCTGTGAATAAATAAACTAGAAATAATTTTGAAAAGGCTTTCCAAACAGTTTTTGCCTGTCTGTGTAAATACTGTATCCCAGTCGGAACATGAGTCTTCTAGCAATGAATACAACGTTTTGTCTACAACCTTCTTTTTTGTACCATTCAAAATTACATGACTACGTATCCTCTCCATATATTCTCTGCCTGGAAGAACACCTCCCCCTAGATCTTCGCACTGTTCGTGAAGGGAAGAGTAACCTTCCTTCTCTGAGCAGCACACTTAACAAATCAAAACAAAACAAAAAAATAGGACCATACTTCGTTTTTCTTCATATGACGTATCGCTACGTGTCCTAATACATTTACTAGCTTACAATCTGTCTTTTACTATAAAGGAAGCTCCACAAAGGCAAGAAATTGTCTTTTTAGTTGTATTAGAGGCAAGAAATTGTCTGTCTAGCTATATTACAGAGTCTAGAAGAAAGTCTAGGTAGGAAATAATAAGCACTGAAATATATACTCAATAAACGAACTGAAAGTAAATGGAGCAAAAATGTAACCTTATATCAACTTTAAATAACCCATATTAGAGATATTTTATTAATATATATGTTTCTTAATTTTTTTTTTAATTTTAAGGGGCAGGAAGAGAAAATGTTTTGGGAAGGAAGACTGGGAGGTAATTTAAGTTAGAAATTAGAATTTTCTTTGGCTTTAGGTTAATCATCCTCTCCTTTTCTGGCATAAACAGATAAATTATAAATTTAATTAAAATTAAAATAATAAAAGCTTTGCAATGAGGACTTTGTGTCCTCAATTAAGTACAATTTTCTGCACAGCATTCAAGTTTATGAAACATATTAAATGCCAAAAATTCATCTCAGTAAATACTCTGTAGAGATAAAGAATTTAGATTATAAATATCTATTACATGGTAAATACATATTTTCAGATCCAACTGTGTAGTGTACAAGTATTCCACGTAAGAATGTATTGATGACTTGGGTCTTTACAAATCTTAAGAAATCTCAAAGAATTTAAATTACTCACAGCCCCCCCCCCCCCACTTTTTTGAGACAGAGTCTCACTCTGTTGCCTGGGCTAGAGTGCCGTGGCATCAGCCTAGCTCACAGCAACCTCAAACTCCTGGGCTCAAGCAATTCTTCTGCCTCAGCCTCCCGAGTAGCTAGGACTACAGGCATGTGCCACCATGCCCTGCTAATTTTTTCTATATATATTTTTAGTCGGCCAATTAATTTCTTTCTATTTTTAGTAGAGACAGGGTCGCTTTCTTGCTTAGGCTGGTCTCAAACTCCTGACCTTCAGCGATCCTCTCACCTCGCCCTCCCAGAGTGTTAGGATTACAGGTGTGAGCCACCACGTCTGGCCCCAATTACTCATCCCTTAACACAAGAGAGAATTGTATCTATAAATTATAAATACTAAGAAAATAAATGTATAAACAGTACATAATAAATATTGACCTTTTAGATTTAGCCTTCTCAAGCATGGGCATTTTAATTAAATTTAAATTATCTCTAGAAAGGCATATATAACCATTTTTCTTACTTACTTGCATGTACTCTGAAAGCTCAAAATAGGCCCTTCCGATTTGGCACAGTACCCAACCAGTATTGTAGTGGTGAGAAGGCAGGTGGCTCAAAATATTTATAGCTTCTTTGCAGTTGTATGAACACAAAGCTAAATAACCTTTTCCCATTTCACGAAGAAGGCTCATCAAACCTTCTAGGAGAAAACAATATAGTAAACAAAGGAAAAAAACACAATAAACAGTTTGGTTTTCTAGATAGGTTCATTACAAACTAATCCATTAAAAAAAATCCAATATCTATATAGAAACAATGAAGGCACTGTGATGAAGGTAAAGAAATTTACATAAAATAAGCATACAATACAATAAAATATGCAGAAGATATTAACCATTTAAAACAGACCTGCTGCTGCTTTTTGTAGATTAAAAGCCTGGATCTGAGGTGTGATTGTAGATATTTTCCCTTCTGAAATGATGGAAGAGTCCAATTTTGTAATTTCCAGGCTGTCATTTATGTTAGGTTGAGTTATTCCTCCTTTATTAGTTTTGCTTTTTGTTTTTCTGTTCGGGATTTTAGGTGGAAACTTCATTTTTAACTTTTTGCTATTCTCCTGTAAAAGGGGGGATTTTCACACTTGTTATATATACCCCTGTGTTTTAGACTTCCCCTCAACTCTTTCTTAATTATTAGGTATAAAATAAATGTACAATCTTGATTAAATATATTTTTTCAGAAGAAATTTTATAAAAACAAAGATCTTCAAAGTCATTCAATCATTTATTTATAGAGACAAGGTCTTGCTCTGTTGCCCAGGGTAGAGTTCAATGGTGTGATCATAGCTCACTGCAGCCTTGAACTCCCAAGCTCAAGCGATCCTCCTGCCTCAGCCTCCTGAGTAACTGGGCCTTCAGGCATGTGCCACCATGGCCAGCTCACAGTAATTTAATTTTAAATGCATTAATTCTGAACATAAATTTCATTAACTAATAGACATTGAGTCAGCATTAGGTGTTGTTCTCTTCTGAAAGTATATCACAATCTCATTTATTATTTAAAAATAAGAAAAGTGGATATAATATTAATTGTCTCAGAGCACTATAATTGATGTCATAAAACTATTAATCTGGATATGTCAAAGTTAAAGATCATCCATAATATTTGTCAATGGGCCAAGAAAATTTACCAAAAGCATAACAAATGAGGCCCTCCAACAACTTTTTTATCTTGAAATAATTTTAAGTTTCATAGGAAGTTACAAAGAAAATATAGAGACTTTCCATTCACTCTTCCCTCAATAATATCTGACATAACCGTAGTACATCATCACATCCAGAAAATTGGAATTGGCATAATACTATAAAGTAAACTACAGACCTTAGTTGGATTTCATCAGTTTTTATATGAACTCTTATGTGTGTGTACATATAATTCTACGAAATTTTATTACATGGATTTGTGTACTTAACCACCACAATCAGGATACAGGACTATTCCATCACCACACAAAGAAATGCTTTTGTGCTATGCTTTAACAGTTACATCCTTCCCCCAGCCCTAACGATTTGTTGTCCATTATTAAAATTTTGTTCTTTCAAGAATATTATATAATATTTACCAAAGGACCAAGAAAACTCACAAAAATTATAGATGGCCCTCCAAATTAAAAATAATTTTCAAAATTCTAAATATTCTCTTTACTTACTTATTAGAGATAGAGTCATCAATGAACAGAAATTTTAGTAGGGGAAGCATTAAGTAAATGTGACATACAGAAATCTTTAAATTACCTTGGTTGTAGAGCTGTCACTAGTAAAAAGTCGTGAACTTCTTCGAGGCAGTGCATTTGGGGGAGATGTAATAGTGGGGCTCAATACCTGAGGTGTTGTACTAGAAAAAAATGATAAAGGAAGCCATTTATTTTTACTTGGTTTATGACCATTAACTATTGTTTCAATTCAGGTATATTAAAAATATGAATTAATCATATAAAGTACTTTAAAATTGTTGAATTTGGTCAGTCCTTTTCTGGTGCTTCTATGAAAACTCAGGATTTAAAAATGATTCATGTTACTATAAAATGATAAAGATTACAGCACAGATCTTCACCCTATCTGAAATTACTACTTTAAAAACAATCATATAAAAATTCTGGGTCAATAAATGATAAGCACATCTATAAACCAATTATCTTTCGCCTTCATTTGCAACTATAACAAGTTAGGTAAAAAGGAGAAAATAGTTGGGCATGGATAGTCCAATGTGGGTTACTTGTCAATAAACAAATACCACTAGAACAACTGATACTTAAGAAGCTATTTCCTGTACATTTAAACAGCTATATCAAAGGTTTATTCTGTTTAGGGCAAAAGGAGTCTAATAATCACTTGGACACATTTTTACTTTAAAGGCAAACCCTAAGATACAAGAATTACATTCTTAGAAAGCAAGCAAACTTAGAACTTGAAACAACCTAATTGAGAGTGCATAAGTTTATGGACTAAACTGTTCACAGTTTATAATTTATGTGAAATTCTACTAGTTAGCTGAGTCTGGGTCAAAGAAACTTCTGAAAATAAGAGATGCTGATCAGTGAGTAAAGAATGTCCAGGGATATCTTTAATAATTTTCTAAGACAAGGCCCCAATGTAGGGATTTTAACAAGTGAGCTCATTTGGGTTGGCCAATTCATTTTTACAAGTACAATATCCTTTATTTGGTAGGAACAACTATGTGTCATTTACACTACAACTATGAATTATACTGTCAAATGATTACCTAATTATAGAAAAGAGTTTTGCATGAGAAGTGGAAAGGAATAATTTCATAGCATGAGGCAGTTGATGAGGAGGACAAACCTGATAATGTTGCTGAGATTGCTTTAAACAGAAGACTGCATGAGGGTACACAAATCTTGTGGAGATAGAAGTAAAAATAGTAAGAGGGTTCTGGGGTTGGGAAGTTAAAAACAAACTCTTCTTATGTGATACTAATTTTCGTTAGGGTTCTGTTAGTTCCAAAGGCCCACTTGATGTAAGACAAAAATACCCAAATTCTGAGGCATCAGAAAAATGAAGCAGGATACTGAGTTTGAAACATTGGTTGCATCATATAAAATACCTATCTATCTGTCTATCTTTGTAGACAGATAGATAGATAATCACTTGGACACATTTTTACTTTACTTTAAGGGCAAACCCCTCAGATACAAGAATTCCCTTCTTAGAAATCCAACAAACTTAAAACTGAAATTATCTAATTGAGAGCAGGTAAGTTTATGGGCTACCCTGTTCATAGTTTATAATTTATGGGAAATCCTAATAGTTACTTGAGTCGGGGTCAAAGAAGTTTCTGCAAATAGCATCACTGTATTATGGTTTTAAAATAAAATATGAAGTGTTCTGATAGTTATCAATAAATACCTTTTTTTTTTTTTTTTTTGAGACAGAGTCTCACTGTGTTGCCTGGGCTAGAGTGCCGTGGCATCAGCCTAGCTCACAGCAACCTCAGACTCCTGGGCTCAAGTGATCCTCCTACCTCAGCCTCCCAAGTAGCTGGGACTACAGGCATGTGCCACCATGCCCGGCTTATTTTTTTCCTATATATTTTCAGTTGGCCAATTAATTTCTTTGTATTTTTAGTAGAGACAGGGTCTTGCTCTTGCTCAGGTGGGTTTTGAACTCCTGACTTTGAGCGATCCGCCCTCCTTGACCTCCCAGAGAGCTAGGATTACAGGCGTGAGCCACCGCGCTTGGCCCAATAAATACCTTTTTAGGAGGATAATTTACATGAAGAAAATGATGACACACAAACTTTCTTGGATGATTTAGCTAAGAGTACTATGCCATTTTAATCATCTCCAAAAAACAACTTTCTAAATAGAAAGAACAGACTTCTGCTGCCAATCATGATGAAGTAATACGGAACAGATTTATTTTTCCATCTCATATAACTACAACAGTAAACATAATATATGAAACAACGGTTTTCAGACATTGGGCAATAGGCGACACATGTCTGAGGGGAGTTTTGAGGCCACAGTGCAGGGAAAAAGAATGCAAATAGAGCTCAGTGGTCTCCCTGCGTTGAGAATTCAAGAAAGTCAAATGTTGAGAATTTAAGAAAGTCAAAGCAGCTAGAATTTTCAGGGCAAAGTACCAGAGAGAAGAGAAATACAAAGAGGGGGCCTAGAAAGATAGAAAGGGGGTTTCCCAGTTGAAAACTGATCAGTTGCAGGTGTGTGAGTATTATAAAACAAAGAATATATTGATCTTTGTCCCAGGTTCCTGGCAGCTTCTAAGCCCTTAGAATTTCCCAAGTGATAGAAGTGTCTTTGTTATTCAAGGTGAGACCCTGGGACCAAACCTGGGATTAAACTAATGAAGTGACTCATGGTGGGCCACTAGATAGTTTCAGGATGGAGCTGGCCATGCTGTCAAGATGAACCATGTGACTAGAATGCCTGGGCTTTAAGTCAGTGACATCAGCCTGATGTCCTTCAAGAAAGGAAGGGTGGCTGGAGATTAAGTTCGATCATGTGGCCAATGGTTCCCTCAATCACGCCTACATAATTAAATTCTAATAAAAACTCTGAGCAGCAAAGCTCAGTTGAAATTCCTGGTTTGTGAATACATTGATGCATTGGGAGGGTGAGGTGCCCTGATTCCATAAGCAGTACATGAGAGCTCTATGTTCAGGATCCTCCCAGACCTCACCCTATGGGTCTTTTTCATTTGTCCGGTCCTGATTTGTATCCTTTGTAATAAAACCAAAATTCTAAATATAGTACTTTCCTGATTTTATGAGCCACTCTAAAAGTTATTGAACATGAGGGGATAGTGGGAACCCTCAAATTTATAGCTAGTTGGTCAGAAATGTGGGTGGCTTGGGGAACCCGGAACCTGCAACTGGTATCTGAACTAAGGACAGTTTGGACAGTTCTTACAGTTCTTGTTGGAGACTGTGACCTTAACCTGTGGAGTCTGTGCTAAGTCTGGACAGTTAGCATCCGGATTACATTAGGGTATTGCAACAAGGAAACCACACAAAGCTGGGGAAAGAATTACTTACTGGAAAGGAGCAGACAGAACAATTCTCAGAGTTTACCCCTCAGGCTGGGAATAGCTCACACTTTGAATAGTCAAGAGTTACGAAACCTCATTACTAAATAGGCCACTGAGTTGAGTACTCAAAGGGTACTGCCTCAATAGTGGTGCAAGATTAGGCCAGAGGCTCCAGACCAAAGGGTGCTCTTCTCCCGCCTAATAAAACTTAAAAAGGAAGACCTGAAAAGATCAAACTATTTCCAAGTAACTTAACCACATCCCAGAATAAAACTTAAAAATACCTAAAGGAATACAAAAATATCCAGTAACCAACAGTGTAAAATTTATGATAATTAGCATCCAATCAAAAAATACTAGGCACAAAAAGCAGGAAAATATGACATACAATGACGAGAAAAACCAATCATTAAGAAATAGACTTAGAAATGACAAAGTATATAAATATATTCTATGTTAAAGAAGGTAGAAGAAAGCATGGGCATATTAAGAGAAAACCAAATCAAACTTCTAAAGACGAATGTCTGAGATAAGAAAAAAAAACACACACTGATGAGATTAACAGCAGATCTGACACTAGAGAAGAAAGATTTGGTTAGCTTGAAGACATAGCAATAAACACTATCCAAGAAAACACAGAGAAAGTAAAGACTGGAAACAAAAAGAGTATTATTAGTGAGCTATGGGACAACTTAAAGCGATCTAATACACATGTACTCTGAGTCCCAGAGGGACAGAGAAAAACACAGATAGAAAAAATATTTGAAGAAAGAATTCCCTCAAATTAGCCAAATTTGAAGAAAACTATAAACCCATAGATCCAAGAAGCTCAATGAATCCAAAGGCTAAGAAATAAGAAAACTACACTAGAGCACATCATAATCACATTGCTTAAAGTCAGTGATAAAGAGAAAATCTTAAAATAGTCAAATGCATATTGCATATAGAGGAACAAAAATGAGAATGACTATAGATTTCTTAAGAGAAACAATACTAGGCTGGGCGTGGTGGCTCACGCCTGTAATCCTAGCACTCTGGGAGACTGAGGCAGGAGGACTATTTGAGGTCAGGAGTTTGAGACCAGCCTCAGCAAGAGGGAGACCCTGTCTCTATGAAAAATAGAAAGAAATTAGCCAGACAACTAAAAATAGAAAAAATTAGTGGGGCGTGGCGGCACACACCTGTAGTCCCAGCTTCTTGTGAGGCTGAGGCAGGAGGATTACTTGGCAATAGAGCGAGAATTTGTCTCAAAAAAAAAAAAAATAAACAATACTAGCCAGAAAATAGTAAAGCAACATCTTTTAAAAAGAAATTATCAATTATAAATTCTATGCCTATGAAAATATCATTCAAAAAATAGAAATGAAATAGAAATTTTTTTCTGATATACAAAAGCTGAAAAAATTCATTACCAGCAGACCTGGACTATAGGAAATGTTAAAGCCTACTACAAACCCCAAAGCAATCAAGACAAAATAAAGAGTAATTGCTAATAAGGCAATACTGTACTGAATTATGACTCCCAAAAAGATATATTGAAGCTCTAACCCCTAGTACATGTTAAAGTGACTTTATTTGGAAATAGGGCCTTTGCAGATGTAACTAAGTTAAGATGAGGTCATTAGGGTGGGCCCCAATCCAATATTTTTATAAGAAGAGGGAAATTTAGATAAAGAGATCACAAGGAAGAGTACTGAGTTTTGCTAAGGAACAAGCTAAGGAACACCTGGGGCTATCAGAAGCTGGAAGAGGCAAGGTGGAATCCTCTCCTGGAGACTGTAGAGGGAATATGATCCTGCCAATATCTTGGTTTCAGATTTATGGGATTTAAAACTGAGAGAATAAATTTCTATTGTTTTAAGCCACTCAGTTTGTGGTACTTTCCTATGGAAGCCCTAGAAAACTAATATAGATAATAAAGGAGATAAAATGGAATCAACAATAGCAAGAAAACAAAATTATTAAGAGTTGATGCTTATTGCAGTTAGTATATTTGTTTAGTTCTAAGTGAAATGTACAATTCAGTAAATTATGTTTATATATTCTATAGGATTAGCATATACTTAGCCTATATACTGTGTTTCCCCGAAAATAAGACCTACCCATAAAATAAGCCCTAGCAGGATTTCTAAGCATTTGTGCAATATAAGCCCTACTCCGAAAATAAGACCTAGTGATAGGCGTGGCTACAGAGCATATCTGCACAACCCATGCATGACAGCTACTATCCCAGAGGTGACCGGAAAGGTGTGGGCAGCCCCACCAAC
>VBSM01003215.1:11453327-11464510 GCA_008086735.1 Cheirogaleus medius | reverse complement strand
AAAAAAAAAAAAAGTTGCATTAAGTAGGCTGTATGATTTACTGTAAATGGCCAGAAAAGTGGTAGACAATGATTTAAGCATGATAAAACAAATCTACTCAGGGAAAATATTCTGGAAATGTCAGAGGTGGTCCTTTGTGATGAAAAACCTCTTTTCCAATATTACTTAAATTATAATTGTATTTTCTTTTTACATTAGCAAAAGAAAAATTCTCTCAAATTTTTGATAAGCTGGCATGGCTGACTTTTATAATGAGCCATGATCTGATTAATAGACCATAAAAACACAAGATATTTAAAACAAAATTAGTGTCTGCTAAGAGATTAGATACACACACATGTACAAATGATATAAGAGCTACCTGGGGAAGAAGCCAGGTATGGAGTTATAATAATCTAGCCTGGGAGATAAAACCTTGAATTATTCAATAGAGAAAATATTATAAAAGGGGACAAAGATTTAAGAAAATCAAACTGCTTAGGGTATGCTAAATTTAGATGGAAATTTTTACTAAAATTGAGTGGCTATAACACAAAATCCAGTCAAGAGTTTCCCAAAGAACAGGGGAAAGAAAATGTATTTAGATGGTACTGGGAAGTAATCAGTTATTTTAGGAATCGGACTTAATATCAGCTGTGTCCTAAACATAGAAGTCTCACCTGCTATGACAGACAAAAAGACTAAAAAGTCCACCAAAATGTCTATCTTGGCTAGGTGCCATGGCTCACACCTGTAATCCTACAGGAGGCCGAGGTGGGAGGATTGCTTGAGCTCAGGAGTTCAAGACCAGCCTGAGCAAGAATGAGATCCTGTCTCTTTAAATAGAAAAATTAGCTGGGTGTGGTGGCATGTGTCTGTAGTCCCAGCTACTCCGGAGGCCCAAGTTGGAGCTTGCAGTGAGCTATGATGATGCCACTGCACTCTAGTCCGGGGGACAGAATGAGACTATGTCTCAAAGAAAAAAAAAAGTCTATCTTCTCTAGCTAAAAGAAAAGAAAACTTAACATGCCCTACCTACAAAACCATATGTATGTATTGAGATTATTGGATGTAATTCTGGTCAAAGACAGGTATATGAGCCAGCTTTTCTCTGGACTAATGGTTCAACAAAATAAAAAAAAACAAGAAAAGAAAAATGAAAAGCCAGTTTAGGGGCAGGGTTGTTCCACTTTTGATACTCAACCTTTTAATCTTTATAATGAATTCAAATAACCTATTCACATGCCTCTGAAAGGGGAAAAACACTTCCTTCTTCATGACTTACTATAGCGTATGTATCTGTGTACCTATGTGTATACATGCATACCACATACCCTTCTGAGGACCTGATTCAACTGCACTTTTGAAACTTTATTAATAATTTTATTTTAAAATAATTAATAACACATATACAGTCATGTACCACATAACATTTTGGTCAATGACAGTGTATAAGATGGTGGTCCTGTAAGATTTTAATATCTTATTTTTATTGTATCTTTTATTTAGATATGTTCAGATATATAAACACCATCGTGTTACAATTGCATATGGTATTCAGTATAGTAACATGCTGTACAGGTTTGTAGCCTAGGAATGCAGTAGGCTATACTATCTATGTTTGTGTAAGTACACTCTATGATGTTTACAAACGACAAAATCACCCAAGGACGCATTTCTCAGAGTGTATTCCAATCATTAAGTGACACATGACTATATAGCATTTTGGTGATTTTAACACTTTCCTTTATTTTCTTTTTTTAAACTTTATTTTGGAATAATTTTAGGTTCATATAGAAGCTGCAAAAATAGTACAGAGTTCCCATGTACCCTATACTCAGCTTCTCTCAATAACAACATCTGACATAAACTTAGAAACTGACATTAGTATAATACTGTGAACTAAACCACAGAGCTTATTTAGATTTTAGCAGTTTTTACATGTACTCATTTGTGTGTGTATATAGTTTTATAAAATTTTACCACATTCACAGATTTGTATTACCATCACCATAATCAAAATATAGAACTGTTCCAATATCCAAGAAATTTCCTCAGTTACCCCTTTATAGTTGAGAATCACTGATCTGTTTTCTATCACCATAATTTTGTCCTATCAATAATATTATATAAATGGAATTATATAGTATGTGAACTTTTGAAATTGGCTCTTTTCACTTGCCATAATGCCCTTGAAATCTATCCAAGTTATTGTATGTATCGATACTGCAGTATATTCCTCTTTATTGCTCAGCAGTAGTCCACTGTATGTAGTTTATCCATTTGCCCGCTGAATCTGGATTCTTTCCAGTTTGGGGCTTTTATAAATAAAGCTACTATGAACTTTCATGTACAAGTATCAAAAAAAAACCAAAAACAAACAAAAAGAAAACCCCCCAAAAACTCATGTACAAGTATCACCTTATTCCCACCAGCAATGTATGAGGGATCCTGTTGCTCTGCATTCTCACCAGCACTTGGTACTGTCAGTAGTTTTTATTTTAGCCATTCTAACAGGTGTGTAGTGCTATCTAATGGTGGTTTTTAATTGTCCTTCTTTAATGCTAATGATTTGGTCATCTTTTCACCTGCTTATTTACCATCCATATATCCTCTTTGGTGAAGTGTCCATTCAAAGTGTTTTGCCCATTTTCTAATTGAACTGACTTTTTATTTATTTAATATTTTAATTTTTTTTTGGAGATAGGATCTTGCTCTGTCACCTGGGCTGGAGTGCAGTGGCATCATCATAGCTCACTGCAAGCTCAAACTCCTGGGCTCAGGTGATCCTCCTGCCTCAGCCTTCCAAGTAGCTGGGACTACAGGTGTGCACTACCATGCCTGGCTTTTCAATTTTTTCTTTTATGTATTGTCTTTTGGGTGTCACATCTAAAAACTCTTTGCCTAACCCTAGGTCATAAAGGTTTTTTCCTATATTTTCTTCCAAATTATGTTTTACATTTGAGGTTTAGGTCAAGATTCATTTTTTTTGCTTATAGATATTCAATTGCACCATATCATCATTTGTTAAAAAGGGTATCATTCCTCCATTAAATTGCTTTTCACTTTGTCTAAAGTCAATTGACCATGTAAGACTCTGTTTTCAAGTCTGTACCCAGAAGTGGAATCGCTAGATCATACAGTAATTCTATTTTTAATTTTTCAAAGAATTCCATGATTATTTTTATATGTCACTAGATTCATCTGATTTGCTAATATTTTATTGAGGATTTTTGTATCTATGTTCATACTAGTCTATACTTATTTTTTTAGTACATATTTGGTTTTGGTATCAAGGTAAGCTGGTCTCATAAAATGAGTTAGGAAGTATTTATTTCTTCTTGTTCTATTTTCTGGAAGAGATTGTGTAGAATTGGAGAAGAATTTTAACTACAAATTAAAATATCTTATACAAAAAATAGAATGAATAAGATCTAATATTCAGCATAATACTGTGACTATAGTTAACAATAATATATTGTATATTTTATTTAAAAATTTTTTTAATAGAGATGGGGTCTTGCTATGTTGTCTTGAACTCCTGGCCTCATGAGATCCTCCCGCCTCAGCCTCCCAAAGTGCTGAGATTACAGGTGTGAACCACTATGCCCACTCAATATACTGTATATTTAAAAATAACTAAAAGCATGGAATTGGAATGTTCCTAATGTAACAGGCTATCATAGATAGGGAAAGATAAAATTGACAGTGGGGAATATGTAACAGAAAGCAGGGCCTGAAAAAGGGTAAAAATGTTTTCTGTCTCTTCAAAACCCCCTTACCCTTTTTGAGAACTAAAACCTATATCCCTGCATCAGGCCACTGGTTGGGAGGGGCAGAGGAATGTCTTTTGTTCTCTGTTCCACAGGAGATGGCTTAAGGGAATTGTCTAAGCAGAGGTCATGAGGGTGTTTTTGTCGAAGCTGGGATTAATTGGAACCTTTAAAAGCTCTGTACTTCTGCTCAGAAGCAGGATGCAAGGAGTCTGCCAACCTCCTCATTTGCTGGCAAATTAATAAATTTCTCTTTCCTTCTCCCCAAACCACCTGTCCTTGTCTTCTGATGTGGCCTCAGGGACAAGTGCTGAACTTTTGGTAACACTAATACAAAGAAATGATAAATGCTTGCAGTGATGGATACCCCAGTTACTCTGATTTGACCAGTATACATCCTATGCCTGTATTAAAACATCACATGTACCCCATAAATATATACAACCATTACGTATTCATAATAATTAAAACTTTAAAATATTTCTTTCATAATTTTAGGATTATTCAGATTTCTCTTTCTTGGGTGAACTTTGATAGAGTGTGGTTTTCAAGGAATTGGTCCATTTTATCTCAGTTGTCAAATTCATGTACATGGAGTTGTTTTAAGTTTTCAGCATACAGATCCTTTTAATGTCTTCAGGTACCCTCTTTCATTCCTAAGTAATTTATTTCCTCTCTTTTTTGGGTCAGTTTTGGTAGAGTTTTATCAAATTTATTGACTCTCCAAAAGACTAGCTTTTGGTTTTTCTACTTTCAATTCCACTGAATTCTACTGCGTAATTTTTCCTCCTTTTTATTTGCTTGGATTTATCTTGCTCTTCTTTTTCTAGTTTCCTTTGGCAGAAGCTTATATTACTGATTTGAAACTGTTCTTTTATAATATAAGCATTTTGTGTTACAAATTTCCCCCAAGATATCTTTATCTATATCAACGCTTTTAATATTGTTTTATCCTTTTCATTCAGTTCAATATAGTTTTAAAATTTCCTGTGAGAATTTATCTTTGACCCATGAATTATTTAGAGGTGTATAGTTTCATTTTCAAGTGTTCTGAGATTGTCTTTGTCCCTGTACGGCTTTTTGTCATCTAATCCATCTCTTTTAACCAAAGAGTAGTATTTACAAGACTTCATTTTAGTTAATCTTCTAAAAGTAATACGGTGCTCTTTAAAAATTACTATTTCTACAACATTCCTCCCTTATTAAAATTATGACAACTTCTTTCATAAATCCTCCACCCTCTACTTTTTATATATCAATTCCCTCAAATAATTTACAGTACTCAAACATCTATTTTCTTTTGGAAGTCACTCTATACATAGGAGATTATGTCAAATTTTACTTTTTCTATCAAGTCTTTCCTAGTTTCCTAGTTCTTCTTAACCAAGAAGAACTGATTATTCTCTCATTTGAACAAAATACTGCTCAGATTTTATCACAGCACTTTTATTGATAATAAAACCTCAGGCCAGGAGGTGGCTCACATCTATAATCCCAGTGCTTTGGGAGGCCAAGGTAGGAGGATTGCTTGAGGCCAGGAGTTCGAGATCAGCTTGGGCAACATAGAGGCCTCGTTTCTATAAAAAATAAAAACATGAGCAGGGTGCAGTGACTGGTACCTGTAGTTCCAGCTACTCAGGAGGCCGAGTCAGGGGAAGATTGACTGCTTGAGCCCCAGGTTACAGTGAGCTCTGATGGAGCCACTCCACTCCAGTCCAGACAAACAAACAAAAAACTTACTGAGTGTAGAAAAAACAACATTCAATGTGCTTTTATCCTTTTCTCTCACTTAACAACAACTATCATCAACACAGAAGACTTCTGTGACCAAATATATAGGAGTTTTTCCTCACATACCAAGCAGTGGACACCAACTGAGTGTCCTCTAATTCAACTTTTTGAGACAGGGTCTTGAATTACCCACCATGCCCAATTAATTTTTTTGCCCACCATGCCTGGTTAATTGTTTTTTTGACAAGGTCTCACTTTGTCACCCAGGGTGGAATGCAATGGTATGAACTGTAGCCTCAAATTCCAGGATTCAATTGATCCTCCTGCCTTAACCTCCTGAGAAGCTGGAACTACCAGTAGGCACGTAATGCCATGCTCAGCTAAGTTTTTATTTTTTCATAGAGACTAGGTCTCACTGTGTTGCCCAGGCCAGACTCAAACTCCTTGGCTCAAGTGATCCTCCTAACTCAGCCTCCCAAAATGCTAAGATTATAGGTGTGAGCCACCATGCCAAGACCCTAATTCAATTTAATTCTGATGCTATCCACCTGGGGACAGCCTCAGATCCCACTGATGGTGGGGTCAATCCCCAAGACTGCATCCCACTTCAGACACAAGTGGCAAGTCTGGGCCTCTGGAACTTCTGACCACCTGGCTATAAATCTGGGTTCCCACACCCTCTTCTCAGGTTTGATTAATTTGCTAGAGTGGCTCACAGAACTCAGGGAAACAGTTTTACCGGTTTATTATAAAGAATATTACAAAGGATACAGATAAAAAGAGGGCGGTATGGGGGAAGGGGTACAGCACGTCCATGCCCTCCCCAGGTGTGCTGCCCTCCAGGAACCTCCATGTGCTCAGCTATCTGGAAGCTCTCCGAACCCTGTCCTTTGAGTTTTTATGGAGGTTTCATTATATACATATGGTTGCCAGGGGTGGGGAACCTGTGGCCTTTTGTCTGAATTCAAATTTCACAGAACAAATCCTGAAGCTATGTAGGGGCTGCCAGCTACCAGCCAACTTGTTGGCATACAAAAAGACGTCTCTTTGGAGGTTTTAAGGATTTTAGGAGTAGTATGCCAGGAAACGGGTTGAAGACCAAATATATATTTCACAATATCAAACTTACAAATTTTTGCTTATTGCTTCTCTCATCCTACTCTATTATAAACCTTTGGGGTGGGGACTGTGAAATATTTATATTTATATTCCCAGTGCCAAGTACTGTGCTTAGGTATAATGGAGGATGGATCTCAAAGTATCTTGAATATATATGAAGACTAATCATTGCATGAACTAATTCAATACTCCCAGTCCTTTTCTTCAGATAAATGAATACACTGATGTATCTTTACTTACTCCTATTCTCAAGGGTAGTGTCAATGGCTGGATATGTACCTTTATAGCACCCCAAAATTCAACCAAATAATTTATTTTTTCAAAAAGACATTTTCTGGGTTTTATTTATTTTTTACCATTATTCGAATTAGCCTCAACTTATCTTAAAACAGATGCTATCCTGGTTCTTTAGACAAGCAGTCCTCAGTCACTTCTTCCCTGATATATAACAGATGACATTCATACATGAGAAGCACTCCCGTGGGCAGTTACGAAAAATTCCTAATTATATCTCCACTCCCTACTCCCTAACTCCAAAAGTATTTCAGAATGAAAACAGGTGAGAACAATGTTATTGTAGTGATAATTTTGAATTCACTTGATTTTTAAAAATTTAACTTAAATTTAAAAATTATTTACAAAATCACAATTATTTCAACTACCACTGTAAGAAATTTCTTGTCACATACTTCAAAATCACTATGATGTACTACATGAGAACTGTTATTTTTTATTACTGAAACTTGGCTTCAAGCCTCTTCCCTAGGAGCAGGACTGATATTTAATATTAGAGAAAACAAATTTCACTCTTCTTTTTCTTCAGCAGATCACATAAAGATACTCTTTTCATCCCAGGTAAAAAAACTAACATGTGCACTAAACTGTTAAGCAGAGTTGCTGTACCTATCATCATTAAGGCTAAGCGGAGAGTCAAAAACGGGAACAACATCTCTACTATTTTATAGGTTTAACAAGGTCACAGAATCAGAAGATTGTGTACTACTATTCAGCCAAGTGCTAGTTGATAAACACAGATAAATGTAAGTTTTTTAAACTACAAAGCATTCTCATATGGGAAATGTTTTTCTGATAATTTGGAGCATTCTTACTTACCAATATACCTGGCCCAACAAGGAAAGAGTAAAACAAGCTGAATCACCAAATTCAGTAACAATATCATCATGGCTTTTCTGCTTATTAAACACTCCACCAGATAAGATCTGTTCCCCTTCTGCAAGCCTTTAAAATACAAGTTTACAGATTTTTAAAAAACAATACAAAAAGCACTTCATGTAAAGACATTCTTCATTTCCAATGTATTTGTCTAAGTATGGAGATAAATTTTTTAAATTAAAAATTTATTTTTTAAAAAATTGAGAATAGTGGTAAACATGTATTTAGAATAATTTGGGAGGCTGGAAATTTATGCTCTTAAATTTTCAGTTTTGCCTTTAAAAATAGAACCAGTCAAATTTAGTCTCTGTACATATAAATCCAGTCTGAGCAACACATTCATTACTCACGTCAGAAGAACTAGATGATCGTTATACTGGGGAAGGGAGGGTGGTGAATATAAATGGTTTTCCATTAACAGATGTGGTGGCCCTTCTTAGTTCTATAATTCCTTGAAAGAGGAATCTGTACTCAAAACAAACAAGTCTAATATATTTTAATTTAAAAGTACATACTTAATGGCCTCAGTCATTTTAAGATTTAAAAATGAAACTTGACTAGTACTTTATCTCTTTTTGTTGATATTTTCTCAGTACAGAAAATCATAAATGTTCTCCAAATGAAAACAAAAAATTTCCTGATTTCACTATATATTTTTAGCATATCAGAGTCTATAATGGTTTGTGTTTGAAAGTGTTTGATTAAAAACCATCAAAATCATCATATGGAAAACTCTCAAGTAAGTTTACGCAGCATATCCTGAACACAAAAGGTGGATATTTAAAGTCCTTTTACTGTCAATGGGGCTTTTAAAAAATATAAATAATTATAAATGGGATAAGAATGTCAACGTAAGAATTCACTTAAGAAACCGGCAAATTAAGTAAGAAAGTAGATTAAGAATTCAACATTAGAATCTTTGGATTTTAAAAATAATTCACTAACAACTATCTTAGAAATTTTAGATATTATTTTAGCTAGCTTTAATTAAAAAGTCATCAATTAGTCACTGGACAAATAATGTAATTATTTATTGGTCTACAGTAACTTTACAAGACTTATTTGTATCTTCCCACTGTAAACCTACAAACTAAATATACATACAGGCTTTTGAAAATATTTGTTTAGTCACTTTTACCATTATTCCCTCTCTTTTTTTAATTTTTAAAAAATTTTTTCCTTTTTCACTCTTCGCCCCTTCCCCCTCATTTTCCATCTCTTATAGCACAGAAAAAAGTTTAACAGAACATAACTCTCTGTACCTCTAGCTGCCTCCAAATATGGAATAGGGATAGCTGACTTGGTTTAACTGCAATGTACAAAAGAAGTGCTCAAGAAAATGATCCTGAAAGGAAACTACACAATGACCTAAACACAGGGGAGCACTAATCTCAAGCGAACTGGCAGGTTTTCAGGTTTATTCAACTTGGTCTTTGAAAGCAAAGGAAAGAAAGTATTTGTGAACATTTCAGAAACTGATAAGAATTAGTTATAACTTAAGTTTCTCCAGAGTTAAATTCTATTATTACCATAACAATGAAATCTCCATAACATAAATAATGCCATAGGCAACAGTGTTAACATTTCAAATATTACTGAAATAGATAAACCCCTACAATCAAGAAAGATTATTACAGAAAGAAAAAGAGGGAAGAAAGGGAATTGATCAGATTTAATCTGTCATAAGAATTTTATCCAAAATTCTATAGTGTGAGTAAAACAAAATTAGCTAGAAAAGATTTTAAAACTTACTTGCTGAGATCAACACAACACTTTGCAAGCAGGTATTTGCATTGCGGTGTAGTACAGCTGTGTCCTTTCAAGAGTTTATATGCTTTATATGCCTTTCCTGAGCGGTAATAACAGGTTGCCAGTAAAAACAAGGCTTCTTCTGAGTGTACTAAGAACAGACATTAAAAAAAAGTTGGCTGTTGTTCAGTATATTGAATAGTAATCAGTTTATCTGGCAATAAACAAGATAAGCAAAAAAAAAAAAAGGTATGCTATTTAATATAAAACGATCACTTATGAATTCAAATTTGAATGATGGAGAAATATTTTGCTAATATAAAAGTTAGTTCTCCAGCTCCTGATTACCTTCTCTCTAAAAGGAACCAAGGAAATAATACAATGAAGACAATCATGGTATTCTCTGTAAATCCTTAAGAAAAGCAACCCCTCCCCCTTTAGATAGACAGCCAGCAAACCATCTTTTTAGGTAATATTTTTGTAATAAACTTTTTGTAAGGACGGAAGTCAAATTTTATTAGCAGGAGAAACTGAGGGTAAGTAAACCTAATTACCAATCTGAAATAATTTCTACATTAAAAAAATACTACACTGAAAAAACATTTGTCTCTCTCTAACACCAAATATATACTAAATTATATTTAAGATAAAGGAAAAATTCTAAATTGTGAATATCTATACCATTTTGACATCCAGTTGACAGACTTGAGCAGTAACAATAATTAAATTGCTCTCCAATGTTGAGAGCTGAGTTATTCATCAAACTGTCCCCTTTTCTTTACAGTAGGAAATGCCCCCTTCCCTTTCAGCTAATGAAAGTTAGAGTTATTTACACTCTCTCTCTCTCCCAAACTGATCATCACTTCACTTCTATCCTCACAACCTTACAACCAATCCAGATAAGTCTATAGAGGCAACAATAAAGGGGATGGAAAGAAAGAGGTAAATATCACAACAAGCCCATGCTTCTAAAAATGGGTTATATAATAATCCCAGTTGACTGAAGGATCTTCCAAGCCAGTGGTTTTCAAAGGGTGGTCCCTGTTCCAGATCAGCATGACTTGGAAACTTGCTAGAAATGCAAATTCTTATGGACCACATCAGACACACTAAATCAGTAATTCTGGGAGTGGGGACCAGAAATTCGTGTGGTTGACAAACCCATCATGTACTTTTGTGGCACACTAAAGTTTAAGAACCACTGTTCTAAAGTACAAACTTGCCATATCTTCCTGAAAAGTCAATTCCATTTCAAAATTTGGGATAAAATAGTAATTTGAAATTTTACTCATAAGTTTTTTTGTCATATATATCTGCAAGCAAAAACCAACAGAACTCTTCTTCTTTGGTTCATCTTATGATTTTTCATGAAACCCTAAAGTAAAAATAATATACAGGAAATGATAAAAAAATTTTGGCACATGTATGTTAACAGGATATATAGTAGTATTAGTGCTGTGGGTGCAAAAAAAACAAATGGTGAGCTCAGGAATTCAAGACCAGCCTGAGCAAGAGCGAGACCCTTTCTCTACTAAAAACAGAAAAAATTAGCTGGGCAACTAAAATAGAAAACATTAGCCAGGCAAGGTGGTATGCAGCTTGGGGGGCTGAGGCAAGAGGATCGCTTGAGCCCAGGAGTTTGAAGTTGCTGTGAGCTAG
>VBSM01003215.1:11442708-11453227 GCA_008086735.1 Cheirogaleus medius | reverse complement strand
ATGAAATGGAAAGGAAAAAAAGCAATGACAGGAGGTATGCCTTATTAAATATTAAAAGATAATATAAAGTATAAATTATAAAATGATATGATATTGGGTTAAAAACAGAAAATTAACTAATGGAACAGAGGAGAGATTCTGAAGGCAGAGCCAAACATTTTTAAATATTTAAGATAAAACCAAGTAAAATACTAAGTGGGAAGAAAAAAAGCACTACTTAGTATACAATATTGACTAAATAAAATACTAATGTGAAATAAAATAATTTCTGGCTCATATTTTACTCAATATACTATTATTATAAATTCTTTAAAATTTTTTAAACTACCAAGAACCATATATTTATTGTAGCTGTAAAAAGACAATTTTCCAGCTAACGAGGCAATAAGAAAAATTACAAATGACAAAGTATATATGCAATAAACAAAGATTAGCTCATAGCAATGGGAACAAATTTTGAATACTTGAGAAAATACTCAGAATTCCTAATAGTTGTAAAAACATAAGTCAAACTACTTCACATTTCTCAAGTAAGCAAAAAATACATCAAAATGGTCAAATCTGATACAGATAGGATTATGAAGAAGTTGTATTCTTATGCTGTCAGTGACACCCCAGATTATTACCTTCTTTACACTGGGTTAACAACTGGGCAAAAGATAATTTGTTGTAGAAATGATCATACCCTTGACTTATAAATTCCATTTTAGAGTATATAACCCAAGGAAATGACTGAAAATAAAAAAAAATGCTGCACACAATTACCTATACCAGCATCTTAGAAAGAGAATTATAACTTAATAGTTAAGAGAAATTATAACTTAACAGAAACAAAACATACATTACCACTAATGTTTATTGAGCATTTATTACCATGCCAGATAGCTATACCAAATGCTTTAAATACATCATCTTATTAAATTTTTTAATTCTAAGATATCTAAAGATTATCTTTATTTTACAGATGAAAATTCTGAGATGTGCAGACATTACAGTAACTTGTCCAAAGTTATAAAATTGTATAATTAAGTGACAGGGATAGAACTTTTAGGTTCTAATTCCATGCTCTTAGCTAAAGAATATAGACTCTGTTCTAATAATAATAATAATAATAAAACCTGGAAAAAATATCTAAAGATTAGAAAACGATTAAGTAAATCATAGTGCATAAACCTGAAATCAACTCTACAGTTATTAAAAACATGTAAGAGAACAAATACAAAAGTTCTTATGAACTAGAGTCATTCAGAAAGAAAAAACAAGAAAGTGATACCCAAAATCTTGTTACAGTCATAAAAAGTGATAGAATTCTATATATTTTATTCATTTATAGAGTTTTATAGAAACGAATAGATTACAAACCTTCTGCATACAGCCGTTCTGCGAGGAAAACTGCATCTCGGTAAGCATAGTGGTTTAGTGCTTGCCATATAGCAGCCTGTAAGTGCAGTAAAAAGAACATAAACATACATACATACAGAGTGTCAAGGTAACTACTATCACAGAGCTTTGCATATAATTCTCAAATTAATAACCCTAATTAAGTGATGAAACCTCAATGCCCACAGAACAAACTCCACAGAGTGTTAGATAAGGCTCTTAAGAGCATGGCTCCTAACATATCTGAATTTACACATTCAACTCCATGGACTTTTAGGCTTCTGTGCCTTTGCACATCCATTTCCTCCATCAGGTAATATGGGCTACCTTCACCAACCTCCCCTTATAAATTCTCATCTCTAAAGACCCAGGTTAAATAACATCTATTCCATAAAGCTTTCCTGGCTTATCTTTAGCCATTTCTTTTTTAACATACATCTTGTAGTAGAGCACTCATATTATATTACAGTTATTTGTTTACAGGCCTGCTACTCTACTAAACTGCAGGCTCTTAATAGCAGTGGTTCCCAACCACATTACTTGATACACATGAGGGAGATGTTTGAATGTATGTCATCCTCCCATAAAAACTTCCCCACCTATTTATTACCTTTAATGCCACCCAATTCTCACCCACTCAAGGAAGCATACTGGAATGCAAATGAGTAAGGTTATCATTGAAATAGCCTTTAATTTATTTGAATATGTTTTAGAATTATGAAACATAAAGCATATATCAGACAGAAGGACATCTTAAGTAACAATAAACAAAAACATTTAGACTAATGTACTCTCCACCCAGCTCAAAAAATAAAATATTACCAATATCTTCGAAGCCCTCATGTGCTCCTTTTTGATAATATAACCTCTTCCTGCTCTAAAGAGGAAATACCCCAAATGGGATATATGGACACCCTGAATTTTGTTGACCTTTCTTTTGGTTTTCTTCACAATTTTATACATTTGAACATATCATCCCTAAGCAGTATAACATTTATTTTCTCCTGTTTTTGAACTTTCTTTAAATACAATGTGTTGTATATATTGTTATGACTTGCTTTTGAAACCCAACATTATATTTTAAAAATTCATCCTTGATGTATATAGCTGGAATTCATTTTAATTGCTAGTGTTTCCATTGTATAATAATACCAAAATTTTTTTTTTTTTGCAATTATAGCAATACTACAACAAAAACTCTCATATTCATCTCTTGAGTAACATCTTTAAGAATCTCTCCAGCCGGGCACAGTAGTGTGTGCCTGTAGTATCAGCTACTTGGAAGGCTGAGGCCAGAGGATGGCTTGAGATGCAGGAGTTTGAGGTTGTGATGCAACATAGCCAGACCCCATCTCAAAAAAACAAAAATAAAAACAAAAAGCAATCACCCCTAAAGCAAACCAAACAAACAAACAAAGGAAAAAGAACCTCTCCAAATTAGGATATATACTTAGGAATAAAATTACTGGGTTGTTGAACATGTACATGCTCATCATTAGTAGGTAATGTCAAATCATTTTCTGAAATCACTGGTTTAATTTACATTCTTATTAATAATATGAGTTCCCATTAATCTGCATCCTTGCCTACACTAAAATTAAAATTTTTACCAATCTGATGGAATGAAAGTCTCCAATTAATTTTTATTTATTTATTTATTTTGATTTCAGCATATTATGGGGGTACAAATATTACGGTTATGTACATTGCCCATGCCTCCCTCCCCCCTCGAGGCAGAGCCTCAAGCATGACCATCCCTCATACATTGCACATCTTACTCATTATGTTTGTATATACCCATCCCCTCCTCCCCCTCCAATTAATTTTTAAAATATAGATCATTCATAAACTTACAAATTTTTAGTAATAAACTACTTTTCAGATATCTCACAACTGATCATGATACAACACAGTAATCTTTTATTTTTAACATGTCCACAAGTTCATAATTTGAATGACTTAATAAGGATTACAATGAAGCCAGTAAAATCTGGTTACCAATCACTAGCTAATAGTATAACCATACATCTGGATTATGTTAAGTGATTAATATGCCTTGAATATAGAAAAAGCTCAATAAATTCTGTTAAATAAGCAAATATTTATTCCTAATAGTAGTCAATGACTTAGTCCAAAAGTGTATTTTTCTATTTCCTCAAGAAAGAATAGTAATGAACTTGGCTGGGTGCAATGGTTCACAACTGTAATCCTAGCACTCTGGGAGGCCGAGGTAGGAGGATTGCTTGAGCTCAGGAGTTTGAGACCAGCTTGAACAAGAATGAAACCCCATCTCTACAAAAAATAGAAAAATTAGCTAGGCTTAAGGCATGTGCCTGTACCCTAGCTACTAGGGAAGCTGAGGGAGGAGGATCACTTGAGCCCTGAAGTTGGAGGCTGCAGTGAGCTATGATGACACTACTGCACTCTACCCAGGGCGACAGAGTAAGACGCTGTCTCAAAAAAAAAAAAAGGAAATTGAACCTCACTCCCCCCTTCATATTAAATCAATCTATCTATCTATCTATCTATCTATCTATCTATACCTAGTACATCATATATAATCATATAATATTTAAACTAAAAAGATAAACTTAGTTTTGAATATCCTATAGTAACACAGACACGGGCAGAATTTTTTTTCTTCCAGTGTTTGTGTTATTAACCCAGTCATTTCTTGCTACTTCGAAGAACTAGCTAACACTCTGCTACTCAAAGTGTGTTCCTTACAGCAGCAATACTGGCATCACCTAGGAGTTTCCTAGAGTGGGTAGAATCTCAGACCCCACCAGTCTGCATTTTAACAAGATCCTCAGGTGAATTATATGCATATTAAAATTTGAAAAGGCTGATCTAAAAGATTTATTCTAATTAAAACCCCCCTTGGTCAAAAAAATCCTCAAAGTCAAAGAAGGTGTCTCATCCAATGTTAATCCAAGATGTTATGAGTAAAATAATTTCTAATTCTACAGGCTATGTCCCTTTGCTTTAAAGAAAGGCTTGAATTACTCAAGTCCCAAGCTCTCTTGTTCATAGGTCTTCACATTTCTTCTTGGTCCCCCATTTCTTAAACATATTAAAATATTTTATGTATCAATGGAAATTAATCATGAATACCACCTCCTATCACAATCCACCCAAATAAGGCTACTAAGAAATATCCCTCTGGTCTGAAATTTAATGTCAACTTCCATTTCACTTTCCCCAATATTTTCAGAAGTAGTTGGCATATTCTGTTAGATGACTCCAACAGTGACAGTTTTTAGGCTGCTCTCCATCAGAGAAATCCTGGGATTTCTTATAACTAACTCTGTACTAAAGATAATGTGTTGCCAAAAAAGCTGATTTATCCCAACACCTCCTATTCTTAATTTTCAGAAGACAAAGGAGTTCATATAACTGTAATTTTGCCATACTTCAGTTCTCTGCCAGCTGTTTTACATGCATGTTTCTAGAATACCTCCATATAAATTAATACCACAATGCCCCTCAATCTCACAAAATGGAAAACACTGGCTCCCAACAGACTCAGGTCCACACTCCTTTTTGCAAGTGAAGCAACCAAGGGGCACCAGGCAGCACCCAGAAGACTGGGCAATGTGGTGGGGTGGGGGATGCACTCTGGTCCTAAGAATGAGTTATTTAACTAAGCAAGGGCTGAGGATGTCCATGATGGGTATGCAAAATAGAATGTGACCCACCAAACCCTGTGGAGTATGCCATTTCACAGGGACCCCGTCAGACCCCAGTTTCCATCTCTGTCCCCCATTCACCCACCCAGGAGGCAGGGAAGCAGCCCTGGGCTCAGGGCCAGGACCTGAGCCTGAGGGCAGAGGACTGAGTCATTGTTTTAAAGGAACAAAGATTTCTGCTTATATAGATATCAATTTCTTTTCCCTTCTTTGCATTAATCTGTTCTATTTCACACTGTTTGAGATGATTTACAGATTAAAATGCCTTTCAGAAACCATGGATTTGATTCCATAATTTGCCATTGATTTCTAAATATAATGTAATTCCAAATGTTTTTCTTTTTAAAAAGAATACTGAAATATCATACCACACTAAAAGGACTCATTTATTTATTTATTTATTTGAGACAGAGTCTTACTCTGTTGCCTGGGCTAGAGTGCCGTGGCATCAGCCTAGCTCACAGCAACCTCAAACTCCTGGGCTCAAGTGATCCTTCTGCCTCAGCCTCCTGAGTAGCTGGGACTACAGGCATATGCCACTATGCCTGGCTAATTTTTTCTATATATTTTTAGTTGGCCAATTAATTTCTTTCTATTTTTAGTAGAGACGGGGTCTCGCTCTTGCTCAGGCTGGTCTCGAACTCTTGACCTTGAGCGATCCACCTGCCTCAGCCTCCCAGATAAAAGGACTCATTTATAATCAGAGGGTCCTCTTTATTTCTTAGAAAATAAAGAAGATGGGAAGAGAAAAAAAGGGAAGGCTACTAAATAGAAACAGGACCTATTAAGAAGGTTTGTTATTATTCCCTAATTAGAGCCAATGAAACAAAAAAGGGTACCAAATACAAGCTGAAACAGCCAGAAACTCCAATAAAATGTTCCATTATATTTGCTGTTGATAACTCTTCCACATACCATTAGCCAACAATCCTACTTCTTTAGTTCTGATAGCATCTGTCTGTGGTGAATATCAACAACATACTCAGCTATTTAGAGTACAAAGGTATATACTTTTATTATGTGAAAAAATTTTTTTACCGATTTTGGCCTAACTTACCATGAATAAATGAGTTTTTCAAAAAAACTTTTCTGAACTGGAGGGCTCTAACACTCATTCACTTAGTAAAGATTTACTAATAAATATTACCATATGCTAGGCACTCTAGACTCTAGGAGTATAGCAATGAACGAACAGTTTCTGCTCTTTTTTGGGGGGGGGGACAGAGTCTTCCTCTGTTGCCCGGTAGAGTACCATGGCGTCAGCCTAGCTCACAGCAACCTCAAATTCCTGGGCTCAGGTGATCCTCCTGCCTCAGCCTCCCAAGTAGCTGGGACTACAGGTGTATGCCACTACACCTGGCTAATTTTTCATATATATTTTTAGCTGCCTCGCCAAATTTCTTTCTATTTTTTAATGGAGACGGGGTCTCACTCTTGCTCAGGTTGGTCTTGAACTCCTGAGCTCAAGCAATCCTCCTGCCTCAGCCTCCCAGAGTATTAGGATTACAGGCATGAGCCACCACGCCCCGCCCAGTTTCTGCTCTTATGGAGCAGTGCCACTCCTGTCTAGATCAGTGGCTCTCAACTCTGGCTTGATGATGCTCTACCCCAAATCCACTGGAAGCTGGGATTGAATTTAGGTATTATTTTTAAACCTTATTACTGGTGATTAATAAGCATTCAGGGTTCAGAACCATTCTTCCACTTTTCTAGATAAGCAGTTCTCTTTCCTTCTATAGCACATTCTTTTGAAAAACTTAAGAGGCCGGGCGCGGGGGCTCACGCCTGTAATCCTAGCTCTCTGGGAGGCCGAGGCGGGCGGATCGCTCGAGTTCAGGAGTTCGAAACCAGCCTGAGCAAGAGCGAGACCCTGTCTCTACTATAAATAGAAAGCAATTAATTGGCCAACTAAAAATATATAGAAAAAATGAGCCGGGCATGGTGGTGCATGCCTGTAGTCCCAGCTACTCGGGAGGCTGAGGCAGGAGGATTGCTTGAGCCCAGGAGTTTGAGGTTGCTGTGAGCAAGGCTGACGCCATGGCACTCACTCTAGCCCGGGCAACAGAGTGAGACTCTGTCTCAAAAAAAAAAAAAAAAAAAGAAAAACTTAAGAAAGCTACGGACCTCCTCTCCAGAAAAAAAGCACATCTGCATATATAATAGTATACTGAAAATCTGTATATAGTCTTAGGGGTTATAGATATAGATAGTCTTAGGGTCTTAGATATCCTGGCTCATCAAGAATTACTGGTCTAGCTGGTTACTGACAGTATTAGAGCCTGACATAAAAAATATATGGGGAATTAAATTTAGATACTTAAAAGAAAGGGGGAAAGAGTAAATTACCAATCTAGAAAGGGGCTTTCTCTTTTGCATATTAGAGACTACTACAGTACTAGTGCCCTCAGAAGCAGTGCTGCTGCCAGGTCTAGGAGAAGTATTCTATTGTTGAAATTCAAAATGTCTTTTACCATATAAAAGTCACAGATGTTGGGTAAGTATATGATGAAATAATGCACTGGTAATTCAACTTGGGTACATTATGGATTTAAAAGGTTTTAATGGGCTGGTTAGAGAATCTAACCATCATTTATAGAATTGTTCCTAAAGAAAGGTATCTAGAACCTATCCCCTCTTTTCTAGTCCTAGTTCATAACAGAATCTTCCTTTAAACTCAAATAGTCTCCTGCAGGGTCTTTCTGCCTGCAAGCTATGTTGGAACTCATTTTGTCCCAGAATTACCTTCTTCAAACACAAATATCTTCACTGGGAAACAGGAGATGATAGTGAGAAGCATATGTTCAAAATCCTGATCTACAACTTACTAGTCATGGGCAAGTAATGTAATGGCTCTTAAGTCTTAGTCTCTTCATTTAAACCATAAGACTCCAGTTGAGTACATATATAACGATTCCTAGCACATACCTAACAATTATGTAATAAATTTTAGCTACTGCCATCATCATCTTCCTGACATCATCAAGTCTTCCTCCCTGATCAAAACCTTCTAATGGTTCCTCTTGGAGAGACCTAGAGTTTATAAAAACATATCTACGGAATAAAGCACAAACTCCTTAGTAAGATTTTCAAATCACATCTGGCTTCCACTTCCCTCTTTCAGCTGTTTCACATCCCACAAAAGCTGCCTATTGTCTAGAATCAGAAAAATCCTCCATTAGTCCCTAAAAATTAACTGTATTTTCATACTTCAAAGTGTTTTCTAACATTGTTGCCTCTGTTTGATCTGTTCTTTGTCTTTAATTTCTGTCTTCTCCTGAGATTTTAGTCATTCTTTCTTCAGAATTCAGCTTGCATGTTCTCTTGCCTTTCATGAAGCCTTCCTAGATCTGTCTCATACAATTATTAACCACTCCATACTATGAGGTCCTGGATAATTTTGTTTATACTTTCCTATATCAAGCTGTTTATTAGAATTACTTGGTTATTTGGCTATTATTTTGCCCTCAACTTCTTGAGGATAAAAACCAGATTATTTTTCTCTGTAATTCCTTCATTATCCTAGTTAACTACTTAACTTCCCTAATTATCCTAGATAACTGCCTTCAAACATAGTGAATGCTCAATAAATGTTCGCTGAATAAATGTGTGTTTTGGAACTCTGAATCCATTTTGCATTTACTGACATACAAACTTTTAGAAACCCAATCTGGAGTTAAAACACAGTTAAGACAGTCTTACTATAATTAACTTTTACTACTATGAATAAAAGGGAACATTAATGTTAATAATATAAAACAATACAAAATAGCATCTAGTTCTTTCTTCCTTGCCATAATAAGCAAAACATTAAAAAGCAAAAGAAGAATCTGGGAAGGAGATTTGGGTCAAAGTCTGACAGAGGGGTTGGAATAGATCAGGCTTTGGGCAATAAAATCTTAGTGGTGTGATCTATAAATACTTGGAAGATACCCAGACTTTTCTAGTTAGTAGCAGTTTAGATCATGTTGTATATTTCCCTCCATACTACTCAGATCATTTACCTTGTCATACCACTTGGTGTGCCTACCACTTTTTAAAAACATCATTCATCCATCCAGTAAACTTTCCCTGAGCAACTCATCTACTTTGCTACATGATCCTGATTTCAGCAAAAAAACAAAAAATATAAAAAACCTAACTAGTTTGAGAAAATAAAGTTATTCAGGTGAGCCTTAAAACATTTTGGATTTTCAGGTATCTACTGAAATAAAAAATTGAACAAGCCAGACATTATCCACAGCCACCCATTTGGTCACGGTCATTGTGGGTGCTTTTGTTTTCTTATCACACAATTAGGAAGCTGAACCTTAGAAGAAAAATACGTGGGGTTAGTAAGGAGTGAATATAAAATCACCATTATCCAGGCTACATCTCCTTTACACTACAACATAGCAAAGAGATAAAAGGTAATGTGATAAACTATAGATGTTCTCCTCTGAGAATTTCAACATTTGGATTGCATAGCAACCCAAAAAATGTCATTCAGAAAACAACAGGCTAAAAGGCACGCAAATCTAATTTGACTCAACAATTATTTTTTCAATGTTTAGTATGATCTCCACACCCCAATCTAGGGCAGATAAAGAGGATCCCTCTGCCGCTTACTAATCAAGATGACCAAGTCATTTCTCTGAGCTTTAATTACCTATAAAATAAAGGTTAAAAACACCTACCTCCAACATAGGTGTGTGAAAATCTAGCTCTGTGCTTTATTAAATTCTAAACTCTCAAATTGGTCTGGTGTTCCTACCAGACCAGGTATGACCTAGGGTTCTGGAAACACGCATATAGGTATCTTTAAAAACGACATTCACTTTTGAAGTTAGGCAACTGCAGTAATAATGAAAGGAAGAAACATAATAAACATTTACATTTTTAAAGCAGACTGCATTTTGCCTGGATTACTTTAATTGTGTCTTAATTGGCCTCTCTCAATTCTTTTCCACCTTATGAGCCATTCCCTCTCTGTGGGCTTTACACAAATCAGATCTGATCATGTTACCCCCTTGCTTAAAATCCCTTAGGATAAAAACTAAAGCCACTAGAATAGGCAGTGTGGTATAGTCCATGCTTACCTCTCTCTCCAGTTCATCTTTTATCATGTTCTCTTATGCCCTCTGTGCTAGCACCATAACAACATTCTTTCAGCTCCTTAAATCTGCCATGTTACCCTCCTGCCACAGTCCTCTATATGTGCCATTCACTTTAACTGGCACACTCTTCCCTTCCTCCAACTATGAGATTCTAGTCCTCCTTCAAATTCCGTTCTGAGAGAGGGCTTTTTTGGGTCCCCCAGATGAGATTAGGCATGCTTATTATACACTCTAATAGCACCAAGTACCTTTCCTTAGTAATGCTTCTCAATGCTATAATTTTATATTAATTAAGAGAGTATTTCCTGGCCAGGCGCGGTGGCTCATGCCTGTAATCCTAGCACTCTGGGAGGCCGA
>VBSM01003215.1:11411875-11424836 GCA_008086735.1 Cheirogaleus medius | reverse complement strand
CCTGACCTTGAGCAATCTGCCCGCCTCGGCCTCCTAGAGTGCTAGGATTACAGGTGTGAGCCACCGCGCCCAGCTTGTCTGTTATATTTCTTCTTAAGGTACAATCTATAGTCAAGTAAATTGTATCTTTTTGAATTAGTTGTGCTCCTCATCTTTCGTTATTTTGTCCTTGGGAATATAGTTTCCTCTGTCCAGCAGTGCATACCAGTGCCACTGAGCTCAGGGATTGAGGGTGGGGGGTGAATGAGCCCCAAAACTGAGAACCACAGGCACCAAAACTCCCAAGTCAGTCAGGCCCAACCACAAAGTAGCTCCTTATGTCAGGGCTTCCCCCTTTGCCCTACCAGGGAGAAGCAGCCTTAGGCAGAGTCACTTTTTAGATTGTAGTTCACTTGCCCTGAATTAGAGGAGTGAGGAGGGGAAATATCTGTCCAAAGTTAAGTTGCCCCCCACCTGTTTTTATCAGCTCCCCACAAGCAGAGTGCATCTTCAGTGCCCTGCTGTTACCCTTACCAACACCTGGACCACAGGGAAGTAGCATTGTTTGTTCCAAGACAGTGGTGGAGGAAAAGAAAGATCAGAACCCTTCCCCTTTTCTTTTTTTAAATCATTCCACAGCTGTGCCTGGCCACCTCCTGGCCCTAATTAAAGCCACCTTTCACACACACACACACAAAACAATTCAAAACAAGGCCCTCCCCTTCACCCAAGGGGTTTCTCACAGTTTTTTTCATTTCTTGGTGTTTTCTCATAGTAATTCTTTTGAGATTGGTCTTGGGAAAGAGAGCAATGGTCACACTAGTTCATTCAAACAGGATCCAAGCTTAAGGATTTTGAGCACTTGCTCTGTGCTAGACACTGTTCTAAGCATGCCAATCGTATTAACTCATTTAATCCTCACAACCACCCTATGTAGTTATATTAGCAGACCCATTTTACAGATGAAAAAACTGAGGCATAAAGAAGTTAACTAAATTGCCCAAGGAATTAACTGAGTCAGGACTCTAACCCAGGCACTCTGGCTCTTGAGTGGGTCTTTTTAACCTCTGCCTTACAGTGAAGTCCAGATTACCCAGTGCTCTCTGTGGGGATAGATTAACATAGTGTTGGCAGGGCATTGCCCCATGATGCCAGGCTGATAAGGCATTGGCCGGAAGAGAGGAGAGAGAGTGACAAGGACAAGGCATTAAAAGCCAGGTCTGCTGTCAGCAGCATTTGATCCCAGGCAGGAGTCTCTAGCAGATCTCTCTCAGGGCAGGACACAGGCCTTGAGTGGTTAGAGTTAAAGGGAGGAGGAGGAGTGTACGTGAGCCCATCCCAAATGAGGGCTGATGTCAGTCTCTTCTGTGCTTTTGTCTCCGAATTTGACATCTGATGTAAACTGGTTGGTGTGAAATTCTGTCCTCTGTTTTCAATCCACTGAATTTGAAATCCCTCCAATGGGAGTATCTGGGTGGGTCGGGGCAGCTCTGGCTCAGGAACCACTAGATGCTTCCCAGAGATGGTTGTTCGGCTGCCAGAACCCACTGCTATACTGTGTCTTCACACTTCCGCATCTCCTTCTTGCCTTTTCTCTGATTCGTCAACAGGTGTTCGAGGGCAAGTCCCTGTCGTAGGCCCTGTGCAAGATACTCCAGATGGATACGATCTGCAGGGGAAACCTCTGACTCCTGTTACTGGGCTGGAATGAGCTGTGGGCATCAGGAGTTTTAGTAAAAAGAAGGCCAGTGCTCCATATCTTGATTATTCATGCATAGCTCTTTTTCTGAAACCACAGCGCTCCTCTAGTTGCTTCTGAAGTGCCAGGCACTTTTTTCACTGGGGTTCCTGAAAGAGAATCAGAAACTGATTTGAGCTGGGGTGCTTGTGGCCTAAGGTTTCAGGCAGGCGGGCTCCTCCTCTGAGTGTTTGCTGACACACAGGCTGCCTGGCCCAAGGGACCAGCCACATGCTTTCTGAGCTGCACATATTTCACACTATGGGTTCCAGCTGCTGCCCTTCCCCCTCTTCCCTTCCTTTCCTCCTCTTCCTCATTTCTAAACCCACACCTTACAACCCCTTAGCCACTGCCACGTTACCTTGTCCCTCCCTCATGATGAACTCTCTCTGGGGTTCCTTCGGGAAAATCTGAGTAGCCTGAACACACCTCTATTTTCATCTGCCTGGCAAAGCAAAGTGAAATGCACATCTATGAACGGTTCCTATGTGCCAGAGCTTGTTTGCAGTGCCTTATTTACATTATTGCATACAAAGCCCACGAAAGGAAATGTTTACTGTCAAAAGTCCTGAGGCGGGCCGGTCGTGGTGGCTCACGCCTGTAATCCTAGCACTCTGGGAGGCCGAGGTGGGCGGATTGTTTGAGCTCAGGAGTTCGAAACCAGCCTGAGCAAGAGCGAGACCCCATCTCTACTAAAAATAGAAAGAAATTAATTGGCCAACTAAAATATATAGAAAAAATTAGCCGGGCATGGTGGCGCATGCCTGTAGTCCCAGCTACTCGGGAGGCTGAGGCAGGAGGATCGCTTGAGCCCAGGAGTTTGAGGTTGCTGTGAGCTAGGCTGACGCCAGGGCACTCTAGCCTGGGCAACAGAGTGAGACTCTGTCTCAAAAAAAAAAAAAAAGTCCTGAGGCTACTCAGCCCAAGATTAGGAAGTGGCACAACCAGGCTTCAGACCTATCATTGCCTGCTTCCAAAGTCCACACTCTTTTGTGATTTTGGATGTTTTTAGAGCCCCCTTCAGCTTTCCCAGCTTTCTAACCTCGTAGCCCTCTTCCCATCTAGACTTGATATTTTGCTGCTTCTTAGAATTTAATAAATAAATAAATAAAGGGAATAAAAGGAAAGAACAGCCTTTTGAGGATCATACTTCTTTCTATAATAGAATGACTAGAATTATAGGCTTGTTTTTTAACTGGAAGGGGACATATTTCATTCAATGGTTATTTAAAAAGTTTTAAACTGTGGAACCATTTCTCAGAAAATGATCGTCGGAACTCCAGTATATGAAACACACAGGAGTGGTGCTGATTGAAGTGATGGTGGCAGAGGGAGCTCCAAGACCTGGCCTCTCAGTGTCCCTTGCAGCTGGAAGCATGTCAGTGGAGTCTTAGGATTCTGCTGAACTTTGAAAGCTCCTGATTATCTTTCATTTTAGAGATAAGCAGGCTGAGGCCCCGAGAGGGGAAGTGGCTGGCAACGTCAGGACTAGTGCCAGGTCTTCTAGCTTCTAGCGTGAGCTTTCTACAGAAATCCCAGTTTGTGTAATCTCTGCGCAAGCCCTGCAGGACGCCTAGTCTAGGAAGGGGTGCAGGTGGATGCAGAGGGAGGAGGGCCTGGGCTTCCTCTGTTTGTCTTTCCTCATTACCAACAATCCGAGCTCCCAGCCCCCACGGGGAATGAGGCAGGTCAGGGAGGGGACCGACAAGGAATATGGAAAGGTGCAAGCAGAGGTACAAGGCAGCAGGTGACAAGGGATCAGCTTTGATAGGCTACAAGAAGAGTGGTGAGGCAGAAGATAAGGGGAAGGGATGAGGTGAAAAAAGTGTAGGAGCTACCATCCCAGCTCAGAACCAGGACTGGGCTAGGGTCTTGTTCTAGTGTCCCCTGGCCCCTTTTCCTGCCTCAGTGCCCTTGAAAGCTTCTCTGCTCACAGGTGGCACGCACAGGGGTAGCTGGAGGAGGGGCAGTGGGGTGTCGGACAGCACAACACACGGGGAGTCAGACTTAGCTGGCCCGGCTCTGCCTGTGAATGGCTGCATGTCTCCAGGCAGCTCAGGAGTCTGACTAGGCCTTAGGTTTCCACGTGTGAAACAGGATGGGGTGAGATGATTCCTAAGGGCCCTTTGGCTCTGAAAGGAATGATCTGGGCCGTGGAGCCTGTGGTTAGGAAGCCAGGAAATGGACAGATGTGGGCCACGAGCGTTCTGTAGTCCAGCAATCTTGCTTTGTAGGTGAGGAAACTGGGCCTAGAAAGGCAAAGTGACCTTTCTGCTTCTCCCAGCTTTATTCCTCTTTTTAACTGTAGAGTCTAAAGATTCAGCTCAAAGCAGTTTTGTGTAGTGTATAAAAAACTTTCAAAGTATTTTATAAAAACAGTACATGCTCGTTATAAAAATTTCCATTAATACAGGAAGTGAAAAAAGTAAAACACTACAAATTGCTGTCATCCTCCTGCCCTCACCCCACAGGTCCCCAGGGGTGTATCCTGTTCACAGTTTAGTGCGGATCCATCCTGACCTTTCTAATGAGCACAAACATGAATGCCTCCCCCACAAATGGATTACTGTATACATTATTCAAGCATAAACCTTAGAATCAGACACACCTAGGGTCAATCCCAGCTCATAGGTAGTTATTTGAGTGACCTTGGCCAAAGAATTCAAACACTTTTAGTCTCAATTTCCCCGTGTGTAAAACAGAGTAATAATAGTATCTACCTTATAGGATTTTGGTAAAGATTTAATGAGATTTTATATGAATAGCACTTAACAGTGCCTGGTATTAAATCCATAGTAAACACTACACAAACACACACACACACACACACACACACACACACAGAGTCCAGGGGACACAGAATGAGTTAGATGTAGAGTAAAAACAAAACCCCAAGTTTTCTGATCACCAGTGTCCTCAACTTTTTGTGACCCCTCTCTGCCTCTCACCCAGTCCCCTAGGTGCGTGTTCAATACCTGTTGAATGAATGATTGAGGTATGCGTGTTTGTGTGTGGTGGGTGGATCCGTCTGGGATTTGAGATCTGTGGAGTTCCTGGGATGCCTGCCCTGGAGAATGGAGGGTTTCAGTCTCTGGATCGGGAGGGTGTGGGACGCGTGGGTTGGCCGGACCAGCTGTTGCTTCAGGGCTCCATGCCGGGAGAGTTGAGCCTCTGGGCAGAGTTGAGGGCCCAGAGTGGCTCTCAGCTTAAGGGATCTTGGCTTCAAAGGAATGTGCAGTGGGCTGCCTCTGTTCAGGAGGGGCTAAAAAAAGCCTCACCCTCCCCTGGGCTTTGTGTGAGGGTTATCAACTGCTCAAGTCAGCTCATCTCTCTGGCTGCTCTGGCATTTTTGAGAGGGTCTGTTTTCCTGGCCCTTCTAGGTTTCCACCTATTGGCAGGAAGGGGTCAGCCTGTCCTAGAGGTGGAGGCTGTGAGGAGTGAGGTGTGGGGCGAGGGGGAGGGGGCTAGTAGCCCCAAACCTGGTGACAATACACAGTTGTCAGCTGTACCCTGCTGGTGTTTCTTCCTTTTATAGTCAGCAGCAGTTGCTCTTGCTCTCACGCAGCCCCTCTGTGGGGGCTCCTGCTCAGGATAAAAGGGGAGGGAGGCCGCCCTGTCTCCTATCTCATCTCCCAGGCACCGCGTCTCTTGGTTTCTTCTTAGATCACTCCTCCACCGAAGATCCCAACAAGACAACATGCCTCCCAAGAAGCCTGAGCCTAAGAAGGAGGCGGCCAAGCCAGCCGCAGCGCCAGCCCCTGCGCCAGCCCCAGCCCCAGCCCCTGAGGCCCCCAAGGAACCTGCCTTTGACCCCAAGAGTGTAAAGGTGAGTGAGGCTCAGCGGCCAGGATGGGGGTGGGGATGACACTCAGGATCCTGTTTGCCCTGGAGCTTAGAGATCTACTTCATGTAGGCTGGACTGGGATGAGGACTGGGGTGTCACAGTCCTATGGGGCAGTGGAGTGGGCATTGGGGCTGACGAGGGGCATCTCCGGTCATAGGCCTTTTCGCTCGAGAACAAGTTGCTGCTCTGTTCGAGGAAGCCCGGCTCTGCCACCCTAGAGTTGCCCAGCAGAGTTGGCAATGGTGGGAGGTACAACCACCCAACCATCTACCTTTTTTAAGGCACCGTGAGGACTGTTGCAGCAAAGTAAAGGAGACTAACCTTTTCCACGCAGGTAGTGTGACAGCTTTGTGGAGAACAGATATATAATGACAGCTGCCACTGTAACTTGGAGTAAGTGATGTAAACAGTCGTACTCCCTGTGCACTGGGGCCTGGGCAAGGCTTCACTCTCACGCACCCTAATGCTGGGTGAGGCAGGGTGAGAAGGGAGGCTGCACTTAAGGTGAGAGGAGCCTGGGTCCTCCTCTTCCTCTTTCCCTACCTGGATGGGCCCCTCCTTCTGGGGCTACAGCCTGGGCTCCTGTCTGCGTTATGCAGAGGACTGGCCCGTCCCAGGCTGAGACACTCTCTCTGACCTGGTAAGGGAGCTGGGCCTGGTTCCTCTGCCCCGTCCTGCTCCCTCACACGGGAACATTCCTCTCCCTGGAGCTGGGGTAGGCCTTGCCTGCTGACTCAGTCATTTTAGACCTCCCAGCTATCTGGCCCAGCTGCCGAAGGAATGGAACCGGGAGAGGGTGGGCCGAGGAGGGAGGGGTTCAGAGGCCTCTGGAGAGGAGCATTTTTAAGCCCTGGCATCGGAATGGACGAGGTCAAGTGGCTACTGGTATGAAGAGCTATTAATAACAGGTTGGGAGCGATGAGCCCCTGGGGATCTCAGCCTCAGGGCAGGGACGGGGGTGGTGAGAATCAGGTCAAAATAAGCACACAGGACCAGGTTCTGTGGCAAGTAGGCAGGGAAATTAACACCCCGGGTTCTGATTGTATGACCTCCCTGGCCCTCTCAGGATTCCTCTCAGCACCTGCAGCAGGGATCTCCTACAGCTCTTGCGCCAAGGACCTTGGGGTTGAACCCCACAAAGGGCAGCAGTCGGGCAGAATGGCTTGGCCAAGAGATGGTGACTATTGCTCCGTTCCTGGGCTAGCTTCAGGCTCACTCTAGGAAACTGAGGCGAGTGTAAGTCCTTAAAAGGACCGTACATCACTTCTTCCCTGGGCTGAGCAAGAAAAGCTGACCATCTTGCTCCTCAGGGTCCCTCCTCGCCTTTATTTCTGATTTGTTCTAATAAAGCGCCATACCTATGGGCGTGTTGCCAACTGGGTTCCTGGCGTCTGGGTAACAGCTGCCTAGTGGCATGAGACAGGTGTCCTTCCCTTGGCCTATCACTTCCCTCCATCCACACACCTCTCCCAGTTTCTCAGCCCTCTTTTCCATGTCTGCATCTGCCAATCCCGGGGATTGTTGAAGTTGCTTTAACGTAGGAACAAAAAAAGTAGGTTCCTTTTATGGGAGCCATTTTTCCTATTATTGCACTTACCCAGTTCTTTTGTGTAGGAGAATCTTTGCTCAAAGATAGAGCAAAAGTAAACTTAAGCCCAATATATGTGGTTATGACCATATATTCAGTTTTTTAAAAATCAGCTGAATTTAAGAGTCAAGATTTTATGTTTTTATACTACTTTCTGTTACATGTTTTCTCCTGGGGCTTAAAGCATTGCAAAGTAAGGCAAACTGTACCTTTTCCTTAGAGAGTCAATGCAGAACATCCTTTACCACATCCCTTAACTTCCTGACTACCCCCTGCTTTTGGCAAAGTCTATTGCTGGACACAGCTAGTTTCTTTCCCAACCCTGTTTAACCACCCCCCACTCCCCAGCCCCCACCAGCTCATGCAGCCACCTCCAGGGGTCCTCATTAATGGAGTTTGTTCAGGCCAGGCACGGTGGCTCACATCTGTAATCCTAGCACTATGGGAGGCTGAGGCAGGAGGATCACTTGAGGCGAGGAGTTTGAGACCAGCCTGGGCAACATAGCCAGACCCTGTCCCTACAAAAGATAAAAAATTAGCTGAGCGCAGTGGCTTGCATCTGTGGTCCCGGCTACTCAAGAGGTTGAGGCAGGAGATTGCTTGAGCCCAGGAGTTTGAGGTTGCTGTGAGCTATGATGATACCGCTGCATTCCGGCCTGGGTGACAGAGCAAGACACTGTCTTGGAAAAAAAACAAATAGAGGTCAGTTCTGGGAGATAAGGAGATGGGCTGGGCACAGCTCAAGCAGCAGCAGAATTAGGGCTGGGAATGGTGGCACATGAAGAGGATGTCTAGGGGATGGGACAGGATGGGCTGGGGTGGATAAAGACCATGAAGTAATAGACAAGATCTTAAATTAAAATGATGACTCATGCTTGGTCATTGTCATTCATTTTCAGAGCTTCCCACTTTCCCCTTCTGTACTCAGCATTGAGTTATTACGCATTATCAGGAGGGAATCCAAAATTTATTACTTCATTCAACAAATATTTTTTGAGTGTCTACCATGTAATTCTGTGAACAATAACAAAAATCCCTGCCCTGGGGGACTCTTGGCTTCAAGGAAGCAGGGTGCACGTAGAGGCATGGGTAGAAAACACTCACAAAGGGTGGAGGGGACGTGCAAAGCTACTCTTGCTGTCCCAGAGTGCCTAAGAGGGAATCAAAAGGCAAAATTACAACAAATTTGGTTTAAAGATCTCAATTGGCCTTTATCTGTGATTCTAGAATCTGGCAACACCTCATTTTATAAAATAGAATGAGTATTCTGATGAGCTGAGCAGAGGAGGTTGATGTTATAGACAAAAAAGGGCTGAGGGAGAGCAGAAACAGAAAACGAAATGCAGATTGGTGGTTTCAAAGTTACTTTTCTTGTAAAGGTTAAAGCGCAGGGGACTTCCTCACCATGCTTCTGGCTTAAACTGGTCTGTTTGAGGATTTGGCTGTTATCTCTCACTTTCCTGATTTCTTAGAAGGTCAGAAACAGCTGAGTTTCATCTTTGTGACGTGGCCTTCAGCACGGGTGACTCCATTTTTGTTTGACCTGTTGGGCCTCGTGCGGGAGCTCTGTCCAGTACATTTTATTTAGTAACGGACATGTGCTGCAGGAGGGGTGGGGGTGGAATGGGGTGGGGTGGGGGAAGGCTTCACTGAAGGAGGTGGATTTAAAGTCAGCATCAAGTAGAAAAAGGAGTCCTAGTGGAGGGAGTGGGGGCGCTCAAAGGGGGAGGAAGTGCAGCTTGTCAGAGGAGTGTGGACTCGGGAGAGACTGAAGGGGTGAAAGTGAGGACAGTTTATGGCTGGCTAGGATAAGGAATTTACCTTTGACCCAAAGGAATTACAATAAGGAGTAAATGTAGGTTCTAGAGTTATCCAGAGTATTTCTTTCTCTCCTTCCCTCTTACCTGGAGCCATAACTTAACAAATGGTGTTAAAAGAGCTTTGGAGGCTACATTACAGCCATCCCTCGGTATCTGAGGGGGATTGGTTCCAGGGCCCCCATGGGTACCAAAATCCAGGCATGCTCAAGTCCCTGAAATAAAGTGGCGTAGTATTTACATGTAACTACACACATCCTCCAGTATACTTTATGTACTTATTTATTTATTTATTTATTTATTTATGAGACAGGGTCTCACTCTGTCACCTAGGCTGGAGTGCAGTGCGTCATCATAGTTCACCGCAGCCTTGAATTCCTGGGCTCACGTAATCCTCCTGCCTCAGCCTCCTAAGTGGCTGGGAGTACAGGTGCACGCCACCATCTTTGGCTAATTTTTATATTTTTTGTAGAGATGCAGTCTCGCTATTGCCCAGGCCAGTCTTGAACTCCTGGGCTCAAGTGATTCTCCTGCCTTGGCCTCCCAAAGTACTAGGATTACAGGTGTGAGCCACCGTGCCCAGCCTACTTTAAATCACCTCTAGATGACTTATAATACCTAATACAATGTAAATGCTATGTAAATAGTTATGCTGTGTTTTTTATTTGTATTTTTTTTTATTGTTGTATTGTTATTTTTTATTGGTTTTTTTTCCTTCCTAATATTTTTGATCTGCAGTTGGTTGAACTTAGTAGGGATGAGGAACCTGTGGATACAAAGGGCCAACTGTATTTTATAGCCTGTGTGTTGTGGCTTATTCATTAGAAGACTGGGGTGTGTTTACACATAGCCAGTAGTCTTCCCTCCTCATCAGTGGCCTGCTGGAGGTGACCAGACTGCAGTGGAAGCCACTTCTGCTTCCCAGGGGAAGCCTTCAGTAATCCCAACCCTCACTCCTCTGTTTTCCTCCCCACAGATTGACTTCAGTGCTGACCAGATCGAAGGTGAGTATGAGCAACCTCTCCCTCTTTGCACTCTCCTGGGGAAGGAGAGGAGGAGAGAAGGAGTAGTTTCCTCATGGTAATAGTAATCATCATCATCACCATCATAGTAAACCTGTACTGAGCACCTAGCATGTGTTAGGTGCAATCCTAAGCACTTTACGTGTGTTAACTTGTTCAAGTCTCATAACAATCCTATGAAGCAGCGATATTACCACCTCCATTTGACAGGTGATAAAACTGAGGCACAGAGAGATTGGGTGGCTTGTCGAGTCTCACACAGCAGACAGTGATGGAGCTAGGATTCAAACTCAGGAATCTGATTCCAGACCTGTGTTCTCAAGTACTCTGCCAGACTGCTTGGAACATAACAGATGCTTAACAAATGTTAGTGCCGTTTTTCTTCACCCCCAAAATATATCCAAGATATTTGGAAGCCTTCATTTCTGTTCCTGTTATTGGAAAACCTTCCTTAGGTTACCAACCTCCTCTCCCCTCATCACAAAGTCTGCCAAGATGCTCACCCACTAATGGTGGCAGGGCCCATGGCGACTCGGGGGTGCCCTAGTCCACTTGTGATCTCCATCAACAACTCTTCTCCATCTTTGTAGAGACGATTTATGTTTTCTCAATCTCATAGAAAGTGTTATTACATGCAGCGTCAAGACAAGCCTCGAGATCTCCCAGCCTCCAGTCTGATTGGCACTCTTGAGCCCCTCTTTTGTAGCGATTTGGTGTTTTGAGAATGAAATGTTTCACCATGTGATAGCTACGTGTCCCCAGCTGTAAAGCAGGGCTCGCTGTCATTGCAGCTTATCCCTCTGATTCCCCCAGTAAATGCCTCCAAGACATAAAATCACAAGAGTTGGAAGAGACCTTGAAAGATCACTTGATCCAACCCTGTCATTTTGAGCACATACTGTATTTTAAAACTTAAACTAATACATGATAAAACAACAACAACAAAACAAAAATCAAACATATAGTACTTAAAAGTAGATAATAAAAAATAAAAGTATTTTTTCATGTTGATTCCTTTCCCAAAGACAACTGCTATTAACAGGTGTTTATGTATCCTTGGAGAAAAATATAGTGACAGACAAGTATGTATGTATGTATATAAAGTTTGAGCCATGTGACACATACTGGCCTGTGCCTTTTATTAAATATATATTTGGATTTAATAATATATAATATTTTATCTAATAATATATGATATTTGGATATCTTTTCATATTTAACACAAACAGTTCTACTTCATTCTTTTAAATAATTATATAGAGAGTCTCACACATGGATGTACCTTTTTTATTTCATCAGGACTACACTGATAGGCCTTCAGGTTGTTTCCAGTTGGAGGATATTGGCATGTTTTCCTCAGGCGACCTTCCTAGAAGTGGGTCAAAGGATGTGTGTACATTTTAAATTGTAATGGTTATTGCCAAATTGCCCTCCAAACAAGTGACACCAGTTTACCCACAAATGGACCATGAGAGCTGGCACATGCATTTTTGAAACTAGTGAGTTCTTTCACTGTTTTTGTAAATAAAAACAGTGAAATCTGCCCTGTAGATATTTTCAGTCAGCAGTTTTGGGGGTGATGTGAAATTCTTAATTTTGATGCATTCTAGTTAAATATATACTTACGTGGATACGCAAACACAATGGTACCAGTGAGGACTGGAAAATCAACTCATGATCCAAATCTTTAATTTCCCTAATGGAATCATGGTCAAAGCCAACTGAAACAGCTGGTTGCCTCTTCTCTCCTAAACATTTTCAGTGGCAGAATTAGGGCTACTAGGAAAGCCTCCTGACTCCATTCCGATCTTTTATCCCTCTGACCTTGAAGACATGGTTCTTTGTGTTGGATCAGAATTATTTCTCCTTAATTTTACTCCAACTGTCTCTTCATTTGCTCTTTGGTGAAGCTGATGATGGTTTTCTCATGTTATGGTGGAAAGAACATTATTTGGAATCAGGAGGCTTTCAGATTTGCCCTAATTCTGCCACTATTGGCCATGAGACTTTGGGCAAGTCACTTTTTCATATCTTATTTTTCTTATTTGCAAGGTGAGGGTATCTGGTTCTTTTCAATTCAGAAATTCCGTGACTCTATTCAGCATCCACTAGATACCCTCCATCTATTTGGAGATAGTTTTCAAATCCCTTCTTAGATTTATATTCTCTAGGTGACATGGCCTCAATTTCTTGTATGCTTTTTTTTCTCCTAGGAACTAGCTTTTAACCCTTGGCTTCCCTCTCTGGTCCCTCTCCAGATTTCCATATCCTTCTAGAAAGGGGTTAGCACCATTGAACTCATTGCTCTAGTAAGCAGCTGACTACACTACTGCAGGCTATTGAGGAAGGGCCTCTTCTGGGCCCATGAACATCACTTCAAGGTCACACTGGCTTTGTTTTTTCCTAGTAGTAATGTTAAACTTCCCTGTTTGGTTTTTATGTGCATACCAGGATTCCCAGAAGGCCAGTAACAAGTTGGAGCATTAGTGGGTACAGCAAGCAGGTCTCTTCCTCTTCCTTCCTACCATTTCCTTGGTTTAATAGTTGATCAGAAGCCACATCTACATTGGATTATAAGTGAGGATAATAATACCTCTAGCAAAAGGGTTTTCTGGTAAAGATTAATGAGGTAATCCATGCAAAATTATCAGCTCAGGGCCTGGTCCATGGTAAGCATTCAAATCATTGTTCTTATTACTTTTCTCCTCATATTTCACCCTCCTGTTAAGTATCATTATATCTTGTTTTTTCCCCCATTATATGATCTTTTATGAGGAGACTCCCTCTTTTGTGAAACCTGGACTCCCTCTTCTGAACAAACTAGAAGAAGATCAAAAAGTCTGAATTCAGAGTCAACTAACAAATGTATATTTATTGAGCACTGAGGGCATGCTAATTGCTTTAAAGATTAAAAAAAATTAAATCGGCCGGGCGTGGTGGCTCACGCCTGTAATCCTAGCACTCTGGGAGGCC
>VBSM01003215.1:11395101-11411775 GCA_008086735.1 Cheirogaleus medius | reverse complement strand
CACCTGCCTCGGCCTCCCAAAGTGCTAGGATTACAGGCGTGAGCCACCGCGCCTAGCCCAGGTTTTATATCTTTTAAATTCATAGAAAGCCCAATGAAGAGTTGCGAGTAAGGGTTTGGGGGAATCTTCTTTGATATGTGGAATGATTTGTAAATAATCCACATGCAGCCTCTAAGAAAATAAGTACTTAGAGAGTAAGTATTAAAACCCGTTTTTCTCCTAAGCAGTTCACAAATTCTTTTTTGGCTTAATCTGTTAATCTGCTTAGTGAAACACTTCCTTGTGAACAGTATATAGTAACCTCAATGGTACTCCCAGACCAAATTATCTCCACTAATGAATTGTTTGAATTCAAATCAGTGAACAATTAAGGTTCTTTAAAAAAGGACCAGGAGTGTCTTCGTAATTCAGCCTTGCCCCTGGGATACCTGCCCTGCCACCTTCAGGGAGTCCAGTCCCTGTGGTTTTCAGCTAGATCCAGACTAGGAAACAGTAATAACCACCATTTGTCGATTCCCTTTCCACGTGCTGGACACTGCTTGGCGTGCTTTGTGATCCCACCTGCAACCCACTCAGGTGGACATTGTATCCCCACAAGAGCTAAGAAAATGAGCCAAGAAACAGAGGTTACTAGTTTGCCCAAAGCCATGGACGGGTCAGTGGCAGAGCTGGGGTGGTCTGATTGTTGCTACAATGTCCCCTTGTCTGGCCTGGGAGCCCCCTTTTCAGCCCGGAACAGGCAGTACTGATAACAGCCAACTTTCCAACAGGTCTTATCACTTTGCAAAGTGCCTCCACATACTGCCACCTCCTCTGACTCTCACAGTGACAGGAAGGGGTGGGTGGGGTACAGCCGTTATGCCCTTTGTGTGCGCAAGGAAACTGAGACCCAGCCTGGCTTATCCTGTGCTGTGAAGCAGAGCCAAGATGAGAACCCAGGAGTCCTCACTCCTGGGCCAGTGCTATTTTCACTTCTCTGCCATGTTGCACAGTCAGGAGCCTTCCCTACACCAGGGATGGGTGAGTGGGTGAGAGGGGTGAGTCAGGGAGACATCCACATTATGTAACAGCTGACTGATAGCCGAGATCTCAGGCCCGGCACTGGAAGGCCCAGTTCTGGAAGGGGTCGTGGAGGCACCAGGCTCCCTCTTTAGTTGTCAGAGGATGGAATGGGGACAGGTTCCAGGGAGGGTCTGGGATGACGGCTGAAGGGAGATATTTGAATATTTTAACAACCACATTGCCCTGCTTTTCAGCCTGGGGCAAGGCTGATCCCCCTGCAGCCACAGCCTTCACTTGGGGCCAAGGGCTGTAGCTGGATCTTCTCTTTGCAGAGTTCAAAGAGGCCTTTTCGTTGTTTGACCGCACCCCGGCTGGAGAGATGAAGATCACCTACGGGCAGTGCGGGGATGTGCTGCGGGCCTTGGGCCAGAACCCCACCAACGCTGAGGTGCTGCGCGTCCTGGGCAAGCCCAAGCCTGAAGGTCAGCGCGGGCAGAGTGGCTGACCGTTCCTGGTGTCTGCCCCGAAGCCCCTGGGCTCCTCATTCAGATCTGTCTCCTGTCAGCCACGGCCTCTCTTGTCCCTCTTTAGCCCTTCAGGACCAAGCTCCCAAGCCCCAAGTCTTCTTCCTGGCTCTGGTGGGCAGGTCTGTGCCCTTCAGGAGCACTGACTGGGTGCCCTACTCAGAAGCGGCGGTGGCCCAAGCCCTGGGTGCTGCCCGAGCTGGGGTGAGGCCCCCTCTGGACCCTCCGCTCCCCTGAGCATCTGCTCACTTTGCTTTGTCTTTCCTTCCCCCGCCTGCTGAAGAGATGAACGCCAAGATGCTGGACTTCGAGACGTTCTTGCCCATCCTGCAGCACATCTCCCGCAACAAGGAGCAGGGCACCTACGAGGACTTTGTGGAGGGGCTGCGTGTCTTCGACAAGGAGAGCAACGGCACGGTCATGGGCGCTGAACTTCGGCATGTCCTTGCCACCCTGGGTATGCCAGCTGGGCAGAGACAAAGTCTAAGTGGGAGGAATGGAGGGCTGGGAGTTGCCAAGGTGGCGTATGTGGGGGGTACACAAGGTCCCTGGGCCCCTGCATCCTGAGGATCACATCCCAGTCCGGGCCCTGCCTCCCTGGGCTCTGCAGGAACAACCTTCCCCAGTTGAGCTTGGGAGAGGAGCGGAGGGCAGGTTGGCAGAGCAGGGGTTACTACTGAGGCCTGGGGGGTGGGAGCCAGGGCTTCTGTCCTTGTCTTTGCCTCAGACACTGGGGTCCTGGCATCTGTAAGGCAGAGGAAGAGGCTTCAGGGACTAGGCAGGGCCTTGAGACCCTTGGCCCCACCTTCCAAAGCCTTTGGGGGCGCTTGGTATGAACCACTTCCCAGACCCAGGAGTCCCTCCTTTGCCGTCTGTAATTAAGAGCCCACTTCCTCCCAACCCCCACCGCAGGAGAGAAGTTGACTGAGGCTGAAGTGGAGCAACTGTTGGCTGGGCAGGAGGATGCCAATGGCTGCATCAACTACGAAGGTACTGGGTCATGCCTTGCTTCCCAGGGTACCCAGGGATGGGTAGGTGGGCCCAGCTTGGGCTGGGTGGGTCCAGGAGCTAGAGGGATGATGCATCAGATGGGCTCTGGTGGACTCCCCCGTGGATGTTGTTCTTTTCCATCCTGGGCGTGAACATCCTGGTGTAATGGAAGAAGCATGGATTTTGGAGATAGCTCTGTGATATACTGGCTGTGTGGCCTTGATCAAATCACTTGCCTTATCTGAGCCTCAGTTTTCTCATCTGAGTAGTGAGAGTGGTTCTGGAACCTTTCTCAAGGTTGTGGGGATTTGGAGAAATAATGCAGCTCATTTCCTCTGTGCTGAGCATCAGCAGGGAGTGGGCACAGAGCAGAACTCTCTCTCTGCCCTTCCCACCAACTCCCAAATAAGAGAAGGAATTACAGTTTGGAGAAAGGGGAGCAGGAAGGTTGGGAGCCAGCAGGGTATGAAAGGGGAAGCGGTTTAAGGGGCCAAGAGGGAACTAAGGGGCTGGGAGGGGCCGAGTCCAGAGGCTGATTTTCACCTTCTTTCCTAGCCTTCGTCAAGCACATCATGTCCGGGTGAAGCAGATTCCTGCAGGTGAGTGCAGCCTCTCCCCCTTGCTCCCTTTTGGGGTCACACAGGGGCGTGGGAGCAACACCACATGCCCCAGAGGTCTTCTGCCCCAGGCCTGGCCCCTTAAGAGGAAACTCCTTAGGATCAGGAGGTGAGAGCAGCCCAGTGACCACCGTCTCCCCTACTCCTGGTGCTCAAGTCCTGCCTTCTTCCTTTCCTGCTGGCCTCCTTCCCTCCTTCATCCGTCCTGACTGTGATCAGTCACGTTCTCCTGCCTCTCCCAGCATCTCTCAAGGCAAAACTATGCCCTGGAGCCTGAGGCCTCTTGTGCAGGATCCTGGGGGCTAGAGAGAGCTGGATCCCAGTCGAAGAGAGGGTCTCTGGTCTGTGCTCTTAACCCTGTCCCTTCTCACTTTCTCCCCTGGGCTCCCCCCAGGCCTGGTGCCATCCAGATAGAGAATGGAGTTTGTGATAAGGGGCTGGGGTTTGGGAGGGTGAAATGCCCTTTTGATCTAGTGCTTCCTTTCAGGTGCCTGCCCTCGGCCTTAGCTGTACCAGGGTGACTTAGCCAGAGGCCCAGAGTGACAGCGCTGAGATGAAGTCCTGGGCCACTGCGCCACAGCCCCAGGTCCTCCCAGGCTGCTCCCCTGCCTGTGAATAAATGATCCAGCAAGGCTGGGCTGACGTCCCTGGCTCTGACCAATCTCTGGGTTGTCTTTTAAAACTAATGAATCAAATCAGGTTTTGTGTGTGCGAGTGTGTGATAATGTCCCTGAAGCTTCAAGTGTACTCAGAGAAATGAGTAGTATCTGGCAGCTGGGAGACAAGGGCAAAGGCCGGTGGATCTAGAAATATTGGGGTCCGACCCATGAGCAGGAGCTCTGCAGGGTGGGCAGGTCGAGGAGTTGTGATTAGGAGTTTCACTGCCTTCCAAGGCTCACTGTCCACCTGTTGCATCTCCCGGGGGCGGAGGAAGTGGCGCCAGGGCTGAGCTGGGGACTCCTCAGAGGGTCCTTGCTGCTGCTGCTGCTGCTTTTTAAAAAAATTGTGGTAAAATGCACATAACACAATATTTACCATAAAATCCTAACCATTTTAAGCATACAATTCGGTAGTGTTAAGTATATTCACATTGTTGTGCAACCAATCTGCAGAACTTTATCTTCTCAAACGAAAACTCCATACCCAATAAACATCAACCCCCCATTCCCTCCTCACCCGCCCCTGGCAATCAGCATTCTACTTTCTGTTTCTGTGAATGGGACCTCTCCAGATAAGTGAAATCAGACAATATGTCATGCAGCATAACGTCCTCGAGGCCCATCCATGTTGTAGGTGTGTCAGAGTTGCCTTCCTTCTGTAAGGCTGAATAACATCCTGCTGAATGGCTAGATCACTTGTGGTTTTGGTCCTTGCTTCTCCATGTGGGCCCTTCAGTGCCTCTTCCTCCGGGAAGAAAGCCCCGTACCTGATTCAGCCCTGTACATGCTCATCGACTCCAGACCCGGGACTCCAGCTCAGAGATCATGGACCTCAGGCTGGGAGGGCTGGGAAGGGGAGAGGCAAGTGGGAAAAGAAGAGCGACAAGAAAACCAGGGATTGGGAAGAAGGAGAAGGACGATATGAAGTTAAAGACATATGTGTATCAGTAGAAATACTTACATTGGAGCTCAGGGCCTAATCACCCCAGAAAAGAGGTCCCAACACCCCTGAGAACTCCCTAAGCTGGAGTAAATACTTCCCACGGCCTTTCTACTGCCCTGTCAAGGTATGCGCCACAGAACTTTGTAGAAGATCAGTGAATCCAGACAAAGCTATCCACCTGTCATGGGAAGCTGAGAACCACGAGCCCAAATTTGGCTTTCTCAGAGTTTGCAGCCTGGCTGGGAAGATGAGACCAAAGTCCATGTGCACACCCTTTCTTCTTTGACGAGGGGTTCCTGCTTTGGGAGCTGAATCATAAAATCAGAGATCTTTATACAGCTGGAAGTGAGCATCATTGAGTCCAGTGGTTCTCAAACTTTGTTTTAGCCCTGTAGCCTTTTGCTGAAACTAAATTTTATGGGGAAGTGGAAGTGTGAAGCTGAAGGGAGCACAGCTTCTCTGGCTGAGGAGGGGAGGACTCCAGCTCCCTAGAGCAGAACTAGATCACTGATTTTGTCAGACTTTCTAACTGTAAAAATAAGGACATAGATTCTTAGAGGTGAAGGGCCTTACTGAAGGTCACAGCTAATGGAAGTTGAGCCCAGGTTCCCTGAATTCCTCATTTTTCCATTTTTCAACACCCCAACCTGCCTTTGGAATTTTTCCAAGCTTGGCTCCCGGGACTCTTCTCTCTTGTCTGTTCCCTTCCTCTCGGCCTTACTTACTGCCCCTTTTCTTCAATCATGCTCCAGCATTTCTCCTTAGTGCTGGGGCCTTGTCAGGTTTCCCTCCCTCCCTCTCTTTCTTTCTTCAGCAAGTATTTATTATCCACTGTATGCATTTATGAGGAGTTGGAGTTAAGGCAGAGCCATCACTCCATAGTCTTCGAGGACCCAGGCTCCTTTTAGCTGTGGCATCAGTGTGTGGCCCGTATTCATGGTCCTAAGATGGCCGCTCTGGCCCAGCCATCACTTCCACTGAGGGAAGAGCTCAGGAAGAATGTCTTGCTTGGTGAACGCCTCTGGAACCAGCATGACTCATTCGTCACCTCTGTGGTGTTGGGCTTGTTCATCTGAAGACAGAAGAAACTCCTTTCCTCTCAGTCATCTCTTCCCTCCCCCCAGCCCCCTCCCTCCCTGGCCCACCAGTAAGGCTTAGCATGTGCCCCAGCTAGGGGAGTTGTGGGTAAAAGGTGACTTTATTTCTTAGATTTCCTTTGGCTACACTGACTTCCACTATCTCAAACCCAGATCCAGACTGTGTATAGTTGATTCTTGAACAACATAGGTTTGAGCTGCGTAGGTCCACTTATATGCAGATTTTTTTTCAGTAAAAGTTACACCAAGTGTGCCTGCCTCTCCTGCCTCCCCTATCACCTCCTCCTCCTCTGCCACCTCTGCCACCCCTGAGACAGCAAGACCAACCCCTCCTCTTCCTCCTCCTCCTCAGCCTACTCAACGTGTAGATGACAGGGGTGACAATCTTTACGATGATCCACTTCCACTTAATGAATATTATTCTTATGATTTTCTTAATAACATTTTCTGTTCTCTAGCTTACTTTATTGTAAGAACACAGCGTTTAATAATATTAATAGGACTGAGTCTGCTGAGATTTATTCCACAGCCCTGAGGGGTGCCCGAGAGGTGGAACCTCAGGCAGGTCTAGTGAGAGTGAGTGGGGTGGGAGGAGGAAGGGAAGGGGTTTCCCAGCTCTGGGGAAGATTTAAGAAGGGCTCTGGCCTGGAGCCAGCAATGGTACCGTCCCAACGGGATGATGGCAAGTGGTGGAACACGGGGCAGCTGCTTGTGTGGATGGAAGACTATGAATGTGCCCCTGTGGACAGATGCTGGGGAAAAAGCGGCCAGAAAGTTGTCAGAGAGCATCAGTAGCTTCATGGAAAGTTCCCACTGTCAGAGCCAAGGCGGGGAGCAGGGAGGAGACTCAGAGAAGGCCCCTGCCCACCCCCTCTCCCTCTACTCCTTTCCCACCTCCTGCCTGAAGGTCGCTGGGTGTGTCCTGAGGTCCAAGCACCTGACTGAGCCCAGAACCTCTACTACCCCCTGGAGAGAGAATGGGCAAGGCAGTCACTAGAGCTAAGGTGATCATGACATGGGGTCTCCTGATGTCAAAGGCCAATTTCAGAGAGATGACAGGGAGCGTTGTCAACTTACTGAACACCTACTATTTGCTGGGTGCTGTGCTAAGCACTTCTCATACTATTCTCTCATAGCAGCTTAGGAGGTAGGAGTTATTATTCCCCTTTAAGAATTTTAAAATATCATCCTCGTTAGTATAGTGGTGAGTAAAAAAAAAAGATTTTTAAAATATCTTATGGGAAGAATAATAACAACAAACTCGACTCATAATTCTTTTGGTATCCCCTCTCCAGTTAAAGGCAGTAGCATGGCATATTACTATTTCTAAAACACCATTTCCAACAAATTTCTTCCCCAGTTAGGACTCAAAAAGCTCCCCATGGCTTGCTGGGTCATTTTCAAAGCTTCCTATCTGGTTTCCGAGGCCCTCCTCTTTTGGCCCCTAATTTCCCAGGAGCACCACTTGCCGCAGCCAGTTGACATCCTTCCTCTTGGTTAGGTACCCTAGGACGCCTGCTGTCTCCTCACCCCACAGCCTCTTGATTCATCTCGTTCCTCCCTCATGGTGTGTGCTATTTTCTGCACATTCTAACTATTCCCACCCTTCAACACTCAAGTCAGCCTCACCCCTTCCCTAGAGATTAGCCCACTGCCACAAGCAAGTGCCCTCCTTGAACAAAAGTCTTTGCACTAATTAGTGATGGTCACCATTTAGTCTCCTTAACACCATTGCCAGATTGGAACTGAAGACATTAGAGCTACAGGAGACCCTGAAGACTTCTAGTAGAGTGTAATTACTTGAGGGCCCGCGTTAGCACAGTGCGATCATGCGTTTGGCATCCTGTAAAAGCTGATTACTAGGGCTTTTTAAGGTAGACTAAGTGTTGGTGGAAATGGCTGGTGGTGCAATGTCCACCTCCCACCACTAGATGGCACAGTCACAACAGCCTGCTTCCAACAGAATTAGAGGAAAACTGATTCCTAGCCTGGGCTAGAAGGAAACTTCAGAAGTCACTTAGTCCACCTCTGTGCCTTCAGACAAATGGAGGTTTTGTTTCTTTTCTAAGACTCACAGCAATTAGTTAGCTCGCTTCAGTACCCCCCGCAAAGGTTTTGCAATGAAGGGTCATAGAGAGGACACTGTTGTGGACATGTGGAGACCTGGCATCTAGCCCGGTTGGGCTAAGTCACATTCCCACTCAGCCTTAGTTCCACAGGTTGCAAATAGGAGCTGATTAGATCATCTTTAATGTCCCTTCCAGCTCTCCGATGCTGATTATTTAGAACTCAACTAACTCCCTCTTGCTATATTCAGCCTTAGTCCACTTATTTTATTTTTATCCTTATTGTATATATTTAGACCCTGTAAGTGGTAGAAAGCATTCATTCAAAATAATTATTGCATGTACACTAGTAGGTGCTTTAGGGGATAAAAAACAAAGTCACCCATGGTCTCTCCCTCTGAGTTTGGACTCTACTTGAGGAAAAATGATATGCATATAGAATTAAACTATGCTAAAAGACAAAATAGAAGAAATGACACTAGGAAGTATATGTCCAAGGAGCAAAGGAGAGATGTGGGACCAGAGCACTAGGAGCTCAGAGGAGAAGGAGTGGTCAGGGAGGGCTCCAAGAAAGAGGTGTGGCAAGCTCAGATGAGGTATAAATAGATTCAAACCCAGGGAGAGGGATGCCAGTCAGGAGGCACAGGTGCTTTCCTCTTTGCCAATATAACCACTGTTCCTGCCTTTTAGGATTTGGGTAAAAAAATAAAATAAAAGAAGAATGAGAAAAAGAACTGGAGACTGGGACATGAGGCAAGAAGAAGGAAGACAGACAGAGAGTGGCGGGGAGCAGCAGTTCACGTGAACTACTGTCATACCTACCATGACATGGGACTCACTAGTTCCCAAGGTAGACCGTTCCATTCAGGTAAAACTCTAGTTGATATCACATTTTTCCTAGCAGGGATCTGACATCTACATTCCTGAGGTTTTCATCCACTGGTCCTGGATTTGTCTTCCAAAGTGACACAGAAAAGATCTAAGACAATTCTCCATGACAGAAGTTGGCCTTCCAGCAGGTGCTTGTTCTAGGCCAAGATTCTTGAGTCCATTTAATGTGGCCAGTTTTTCTCAAATTTTTTCTATCTTGGGTCTCAGTTTCCTTGATGCAAGGTATTTCCACACTTTAGGGTCAAAAATGAATCTCCTTGACAGAAACGAGGTCAAAAGAGAGGTTGGGAAGTTCTGCTAAGGTCACACTGCTCACAGAAAGGACTCTTCTTGCTCTGAACATAGGTGAAAGCATATTTTTGTTGATTTTAATATTTAAAAATATTCATTTCATTTTGGACTTGTGCCTTCTTAGCCTTATTCTCACAACTCCACGCCATGACTGTGTCCACCAGTGGCTCTCAGCAGCCCCTCTGCCTGCACATTATATGTAAGAACTCACAGAGCTCTTTCCTCAGCTCCAGCTGCCTCTTTGCATCCCCTTCCTCTCCTGTCTCCATTTGGTTGTGATTGCACTGTTAGAATTTCACTTCTGAGTACCATTCATACCTTTTAAAATAGACACAGACATTCTTAACCATAAAAGTCCCTCGTAGGCATCTTTATGCTCTTTATGTTCCAAGAAGAGGATTTGTACTTTTTATCATATTTTCAAAGAGGTCAGAGATCCAAAAAAGGTTAAGAACCGCTGTTTCAGAGCCTTTGTGGGTTTCCGTTTATCTTTCTCCTGGATGTGTGACATTTTTTGTATCGCATCTGGTATGACCAGTCTTCCTCCCTGGCTACCATGAACTCTGAGATAGCTCATCTCCTTCTCCCAGGACTCTCCTCACTTCCACCTCTCCGCCCTTACTTGGGTCACACTTAGGTTTAGAGAGGCCGTTCCTCTTATTATTTATTGCTTGTACTTCCTCTGTGGGCCCACTTTGAGCTGTGTAAGCATCCCCACCAAGTCCCTCTGAATCTTGTTCCAGGCCTTGCTGGATCTGCACAGGGCTCATATCTGCCAGCTGGCGCTGAGGGAGCACAGGCTCACATGTCACCGTGGTCACTTCTTCTCTCTTCCTTTATCCAGTTCCGATGGTCTGCACCGGGCTTCCTCCTGCAGAGGGGTGGGTTCCCTGTGGATGGGAATCTTCTTGGTGGTCTGCACTCACATGCCCCCTTTCCTACCAGTGTAATTTTTCTTTAGAATGGAGTCCATCTTGAAATGAAAATGATTCCCATCTCCCCAATTTTGGATCAGACCCAAGAGAGTATGTACATTTTTCTAAGAAATCTTAGTCATTTTGCACTTATATAAATTTTATATGGTATTAGTTATTGGGGACAGAAGTGTCATTTTGTAACTGAGGGCTGTGGTGGGGCTGTCCACGTTTGGGTTTTCTTTGTGATGTGTGAGACTTTGGTCTTGGCATCTGAGAACTTAAAACTGCACATCTGGCCATGCTGGTCTCAAGTTTCTGGTCCTGGGGCTTCAAAGGACCCTCATTGGCCCTTCCCTCTTCCATTCCATTCCCACCCACACTCTTCAGCTCTCGACTCAGCCCCTCTGTGCCCTACATGCTACGGAAAGAAAACTAGAGGTCAAAGATCTAGCATTAAAATTTTGATTACCAGTTGGAATGTGGAGAGAGCTCTTTATAGTTAGTTCACAATCATTTACTTAATGCATTTTATTGCCGGTTTTGTTTTGAATTAGAATTTAGTCTTTGTGACATTATGCCAGCGTCTGCCTTCTTACAATGGTAGATGGCATTTTTGTCAGTCCTTTGGGATTTATAAAATTGAATAGGACCTAGTTTTTGCCCTCGAGGAATATCAAGCCTGACAGGTAAGCTGAGACATGTATTGTGTACAAATAAAAAATACCAATTGGAAGGTACATTCTTAAGAGATATACTAACAAAGCAGCCGGGAATTTTTAAAGGAGAAGCAGGATTATTTCCAGTTAGAAGGTCAGAAAAGGCTCTTTGGTGGAGGAGAAGCTGGCATTTAAACCATACACACAAAGGGTGGGAGTGATTTAGACATGTACTCATAGAAGCAGTAGAACAGTGGTTAAGAGTATAGTCTCAGGGTCGGGATGAGTCTACCCTCACCAGCTATGTGATCTTGGGCAAGGTTTTCAACCTCTCAAAGCCTCATTTGCCTAATCTATAAAATGGAGATAATAGTGGTGCTGACCTCATTTGGTTATTATGAGGATGAAATAAATTAAAACAGTAAAGCACTTAAAAAAGTGTCTGCAGTATAGTAAAGAATAAATATTAGCTCTGTAGGGAAGAAGGGTATTCTAGGCAGAGGGAACAGCCTTAGCAAAAGAAGGAAAATGAAAAAAGCTATTATTCTTTTGGGAAACTAAAAAATAACAGAAATAACTGGAAAACAAATGGAGAGAGAAATAATGTTTGCAATAACAATGCCCTCTTTTGTAGACATATCCATGCTAATGCTGTTCCAAGTGCTTTGTGTGTATTGTTCGTTTACTCTTCCCAGAGACTCCTCATGGGCTAGGTGTGATCATCCCCACTCTACAAGTGAGGAAACTGAGGCTGACAGAGGTTAAGCCTTTGCCTGCATTCTCAGCATTATACCGTATTGTCCTTTGCCCTCTGGCCCCCTGCTTAGCCCCCTCTGCCCAATGCCGTGTGGCAGAAAATGAAAACTGCCTGGTTCGCCTCCACCACCAGCCACGCTTTGCACCTTGTCAAGTCACTTTCTCATTCTGGGCTTCAGTTTCCTTTTGAAGAAAAGGAGTCAGTGATGTTCTGGAAGTCCCTTCCAGCTCTAAGGAGTCTGATTTCTTTTTCTCCCTTCTCAAAGCCTGTCTTTATTTGGCTGTCACATGTCATTCTGGACACCGAACATCCTGATGCTAGGAATGCACAAGGAAGCAGACAGCAAAGCACCCAGTTCCCTTGGAACAAACCTGCAAGCAGGGTAAAAAAAAAAAAAAAAAAATCCAACCAGCATTTAACAAAATTAGGAAATTATTTAAAATAAGGAAGTGATCAGAGACTAGAAGTGAGTCAGGGCCACTTGCCAGGAAGCAGCAGTCTAAGAACAGACCTTAAAGGAAACCAAGAATGCTTCTTTGGGCTCCAGTTAAAAAAGGGGAATGAAGGGATCTTTCCCTGATGATCCCGTCCCTCTGGTCCTTTTTTTGTGGCATCGGGGACATCTGGTTGAGAAGAGTCTTGTGGGTTGTGGAGGAAGAGATGGAGCAGGTAGAAAGTATTCAAGGGGAAAGCGGGGGCAGTGAGTCACTTGTGTGATATGATTTGCAGCTTAGGTGTACATGCTATTACATTTTTTTTCTAGGAGTGGGGCACAGGTTATTTAGACTTGGGAGGAGTAGCCTTGCTACAAACTCACTGTCATATTTTTAACTTGCTTTTTACCCCCGTCTTGATGAAAAAAAAATACAATTTTAAAAAGTTACCACAGATAAATATGGCCAAGACTTGTGTCTTATGACCTATGTAATTACTTTCATGTGCTTCTCCCTCAGTCTCTGTCATGCTATGATTAGTGTTTCAGGGACTTTGAGAGTTCTGTCCCCCAACCTCGAAGGGCATGCATGATCACCTGCTGCAGTGCCCCAAATATCTGTTATTGATCACCTTTTTGAGGGTGAGCATTGAGGGCTCCTGGATATGTCTCCATTACTGAGTGTTTGGGCTCTGAAGCCAGAATGCCAGGGTTTGGAAGTGAAGACTACAGTTTGCCAGTGAGTGACCTTGGGCAAATGACTCTTCCTTTCTGTACCTTAGTGTCCTCATCTATAAAACGAGGACAAATACAATACCCACGTCATTAAGGGATGTTGTGAGAATTTTACAAAGTAATATGTCTGAAGTAGTTGGCACAGCACCCGGCACATAATAAGGCCTCATCGCTGTTAGCAGTGAAGTTGTCACCACTCTTGTCCTCTTGGCTTAAATCTTATTCAGTGAATTGCTTTGTAGAATTCTGAGGCAGTAGGAAACATGAGTCCATTTTATGACCTGGGCAAAGGAGAGTGCTAGAAAACAGGGCATACATTAACTAGGATGGTCCCCACCTGAAGGTTTTATCACATACGAATCCTCTGAGCATTTAAAGGATGGGTATGAGGGCATAGAGTTCCTAGGGAAGGACCAAAGAATCATGGGCAGACAGACAGGGGAATGGTGGTTGACAGTAACTGCCCAGGGACAGGGGACACAACCCTCAGGGTAGTCACAGGTGTCTGAGGGGAGGAGAAGGGAACAAGAGGAGTGGAGAGGAGGGAGGAGGGGGGAGGACCAGAGAGGCAGAGGCGCTGTCCTGCCCTGGGTCCTGTCGGAGTGAAGGAGGTGCGGGTACTCCCCTTCCATGTCTTCCTCGGGCCTCATGACTTCCAGGCTGGGGCCGAGGACGGCAGGTCTTATTGGGTTGGAAACAGCCAGGCCACGGGGAAGTGAGGTGTGCTGCTGGTCATGCTCCCAGCTCACACTCATCCCACTCTTCGTCATCCTTTCACGGAAAAGCTGAGTCCCAGGGGCCCTTTGTTTAGCTCAGACCTTGGTCTGATGCCCAGGTTTTTCCGGTGCCACTATCATATCTCAGGATTCAGCCAGGCACGATTGGTGACTTCTTGTAATAGCCAACACAGGAAGTGGCCAGGACCTGGAAATAGAGCAGCCCTGGGGGTGGGAGGGCAGGACTGACCCAGCCCTGGGTGCCTTCTTGGGCTGGTGGCACAGAATTCCCAGACTTGGACTGGGCTGCAGGGACACTTGAGATAACTTCTTTATGGACTTTCCAATCATATCTCAGAAAATGAGAAATCAAAGAGTGTTTTATCACAAATAGGAATTTCTCCCATTAACACAGCAATGCTGGTTTGAAACATTTGGGGGTGTCTGGCATTCCATACTCACACAGTAAGGGAGACAGTGGGTTGTAGGGGCAGTGCTGGAATCAGACCCACCTGTTTTTCAGTCCCATCTTTGCCACTAATTCCCTGGGTACCCTTGAGATAATGACCTCATCTCTCTGAGCCTCCATTTTTTTCACTTGTAAAATCAGGATTCCCTGGCTTACCTTGTGCTAACTAAAACAATGAAGTATGAAAAAAATGCTTAGCATAGTATCTTATACATAATAACTGCAAAATAAATGGCATCTAGTAGAATCATCATCATCATCATCACCATCATCATCATTGCCCCTTCACTCCTCTAAGCCTCAGTATCCACCTCTGTAAAATGAGTTAGTATACAGATAAAAGGAGACAATCAATATTTGTATAGCAGATGGTATATTGTGGTTGCTCTCAAATTCCAGTTCCTTCTTTTGGAAGAAAACCATGCTCTGGGGAAGAGGACCTGTGTCAGCAGCACAATGTGGCGAGGGGAGGTGGGGGCAGGGAAGGAGGTCCGTCTCTGGCTGGCGCAGACCTGTGGAGATCACCCTCTTGGTTAAGTAGAAGGGTCGAGGGCTTGGGGAATGGACTGGCATTGGGTTCAGGCAGATTTGGGGGACCCACTGACTAGTTCCTGCTACTCAGGGCTGGTGTGGTGGCAGGCTGGAGTAGCGATAAGAAATAGTGGCTACTGTGGATATTGGCTACAGCAAGGGCCTCCCAAGTCCTCTGTGGCCTAGAAGAAGACCTGGCAGCATCATGGGGTTCTAGACTGTAGGATTTCTCTGAAAAAATTGTTCTTAATCCTTGAGGTCACTGACCCATTTGAGAAGCTGGTAAAAACTAAGGACAATTTCTGTAGAAAAATATATATCACACAAACTTTTGCATATTAGAGGGCTTTCACAGATCCCCTGAAACTCATCTAGAGACTTCACAGGGTGAAGAAACCCTGTCCCTGGGTTTAGAAGGGATACATTCTTTGAACTTGGGACAAGCTGCGACTTGTCCCAGTACCACTAATGAAGCCCAAGGATTCGCCACTAGATTCACCCATGGTTTGGTGCAGGGGCAGGGACCTGACCCAGGAGCTGTCAGAGGATGGTCAGTTTGACCAGCAAGGACACTCTCATAGCCTACAACATCCTCCTGCCTCAGCGAACATTGGCCAGGGGGGCTAGTGATAGGTAGCAACACTGAAGCAATGGGTGTCCTGACTTGTAGGCAGAACCTGGAGAGAGACTGAGAGTCCAGCACAGATGAGTTGATCCTAAGGAGAAAAAAATAGCTCACATTTATTGAATACTTACTACATGCCAGTTACTGTGCTAAGTGCTTATGTTAATTTTTTTCATTTAGCCTCCCTTGTATAGATGAAGGAGCTGAGACCTATGGCAATTAAGTAACCTGCCAGGCTCACTCAGCTAGCAAATGATGGCTCTAGGATTCTTTCTCCCTCTCTCTCTCTCTTTCTCTCTCTCTTTTTAGAGACAAGGTCTCACTATGTTGTCCAGGCTGGTCTCAAATGGATCTAGGATTCAAACCCTGACCACCTGAATGCTGTGCAGTTGATCCTTACACTAGCCTGTCTCTTAAAAATGCAGATAAGGAGTGCTTGAGAGGTCTGAGAGGAGGGTCTCAAGCCCAGCTGCAAGTTTGGATTCATTGGAGCAGACCCCCAAGAAGGGCTACTGGGGTTTAGAGAGATACCAGAACAGGAAGTTGAGGGTAGAAGCCAAGCGGCAGCCCCATTATCAGAATGAACTATACCTCTGCATTCTGGACTGGGATGGGGAAGGGGTATGGTTTGGTCTGAGATGGGACATGAGCAGTCATGTGATGCCCTTTGTGGGCACAGAGCTTGAATCTAGGCTTGGCCAGGTAGTACCTGGTATGCTGAGCTGGGATGGAACGTCCTTGGGTTCTCACTTTTTCTTCTCAGCAGAGGAGGTGCTGGTTCACATGAGGGTGAGGGAGGAGTTGCACTCCAGGACAGAAGTTGATTGCTCCAGGCCCAACCAGGCTCAAGCTCCAGGAGGGCGGGGCTGCTGTTCTTTACTCCTGCATCCTCAGTGTCCTGAGAAGCACCTGGCATGCTGCAGATGCCTGATAGATGCCTGCGAATGAAGGGTCAATGCCAAGGCTGAGCTCATCCCTCCACAACTCCCTTGATAAAAAATCTAAGGGTACTTTCTCAGATAGCTTCCCAGAGCCCAGAAATTTTAAGTTATGCCATTTTTAGTCAGTGTGGACTCTGAAAAGTCCATTCTCATGCAAGCCAAAGGAACAGCTGGGTCATTTCTCTCTCTATGGACAGAAGAAGAGCCTCTGCCAAATGTGTAGGAGGAGAAGATTCTGAGCCAATGTGCTGCACCACGCTTAGTCTCCTTAACTAGCAGAATGGATGTGCACTTAGAGATCTGCAATTGCTTCACAAATAATAATAATAGAACATATTCCTCTGTGCTTTTCAGATTCCAAAGGGCTTTCATATCATATTCATGGTCTCATGGAACATCATAACCATGTGTGTGTGTTGGGAGTAGATAGGGTGAGGTTAGGGGATGGAGAAAAGGGCAGGAAACAGTTATATTTTACAGAGAAGGAAGATGAGTGTAGAGACTATTTGGAGACTTTTTCAAGGCCATTTGAGTAGTAAAGGTGGGGCAAGGACCTGAATCCAGACCTTCTGAGTCTTTGTACAAAGGGGACTGAAGCATGATCTTGAAGGTAGGAGGTCCAAAAAATGGCCACAACCCTGGCCACAAAAACTTATAGTAGTGACAATGAAGAACTGAATAGGAGTAGGGATGATTTCATCAATAATCTCTATTGATGAGAAATAGGGAAAGCATACCTATTTTGGTGTCAGCCTGGCCACAGTTGGGCAAGGGACTAGATAATGTGACTCTTGCCTCTTCTTTTTTTTTTTTT
>VBSM01003215.1:11378920-11389572 GCA_008086735.1 Cheirogaleus medius | reverse complement strand
GGCAAGGAAGACTGGCCGGAGACTGGCCGGTGTAGCCGAGGCGAGGTGGGGCTTCCCGGGCTGTTCCCGCGCGTTGGCCGAGGGATGCATCTGTAGCTTCTCCAGCGAGAGCGTGCGCGCGCGGGGTTGCCAGTTACTCGACATTTCCTTTTTCTCCGAGTGTTGCACTTTCTTCCATGTTTTTTATTTTTATTTTTTAACTTGGTGGCTCCCTGCAGGAATGTTTTGGAGCAGGATGAGGGCTCTCCTCCTGCAGTGTCCCCGTGTCTGCTTCCGGGACAGACCTTGCACCCTCAAAATCCCTAGTGTATGCGGGGAGCCACAGCAAGGCTCCCTTGGGCTGGCTTGCATCCCTGCCTTTGTCTCCCTTGCTGCTGCGCACACCATCAGCCGCCGGGGCAGGCGGCATTCGGCCTCCCTGTTGCTGGGGTCAGAGATGGAGGGATAGCGCGGGCACAACCCTGGGGTGCTGCCCGTCGTCTTTCCGGAGCCCTTTGGGATCTTGGGCTCTGGTTCCTGGTTCCCTGGGGCCGCTCCTTTCTGAGGACGCCACAAGAGTACATATATGTACTTTTAACGTACTCATAAAGCACTCATAAAGCAATTTAGACCCTGCAGAAGGAACTGTTTTCAAGGTTAAGATTTATTGATAAGTCCATTTTAAAGGCAAACTATTCTAAAAAACTTTGACGATCGACCGCCTTCAAGAATTTTCTATGTATGCACAGGCAGATACCAGACACGGTAAGGATATCTTGGAAGAGTTGCAGTCGATGTATATGGAGCTGTTTAAATTGTTATTGTTGAACTTCCCATGTGGTAGAGACTAAGACAGGTCACCTGGTATCTTTAGCTTGCAGGGAGCAGCCTGATGACCTTTGCTCAGAAATAGAGTCTCCAGCACTTTGCCCTGGGCGACGTTAGAGCCTTCGGTCAGATGCAGGGCAACTGAGTTTCCTCCTGCAGAGATGCCGGCTTCCATGAACTTAAAACAATTTTTGCTTTCATTTAAAAAATTTTTACATCCACAGTTTTCTAAGTTCAATTCTGAGTGTAATCATTATATTTTCTTACAGTTTTAGAAGTAACGAGGTAACATAAGACAGTGCCTAGCTGGTGCTTGGCTTGATGTTAGTGAAGATGAAGGGTGTATATATTATTTTGGTGTCTCCCTCCCTTTCCCCAACCTCTCTGGAGCCCCAATATATCTTATGTTGGCCTGGTTCACACACTTGTAATGATCCATGTAGGATTCTACTGCATTCACATACTTAAGTTTGCATTAAAGATCATTTAGGAGATCTGCTCACAGATTTATCTTGTGTTGGGGGCGATTCCAGGAGGGGTGATGGGTTGTGCTGAACTAGCCCCGGACTCCCTCTGAGAGGCAGGGTAGAATAGTGTTTAAAAGCAAGGGCTCTAGAATCAGACTTCCAGAGTAATAACCACCCCCCACCCCCAAGCAAATTCTATCATTTTTACATCTGCTATCCCAGTGGTGATAGCAGGGTTGCAGATATCATTAGATCCTTGGGGAAGCAGGTTGCGCGATGAGCGTGGAGTTGTGTTGGGACATAAAGTGTTGAAGGGACATGGAAAGAACTGAGTGGGGTTGGGAATGGCACAGAGAGGCTGTCCTAGAGAAGGAGAGTCTGGTATGGGTAGAAGAAAGGTTGTTGGGGGATAGCATTAAGTTTTTTTGATTTTATGTACAAAGATGATCTTTTTAGCTTTACTCAAGAAGTATTGGGTTTTGTGGCTTTACCATATTTAGGTTTTTATTCTAACTTGTTTAATTCTGAGCTGAGGTGCTTATTTCTCTTCCGGACTTTATATTTTAGAAATTCTCCAGTTGAAACCCTCTGCCGGAATCCTCAGGTCTTGGGAAAATATGGGAGGCAGCCTTGTTAACTGGGAAAAGGGAGAGCTACGGTTTAAAGCCAGCGGATGTAGGTTTGGTTCTTGATTTTGCCGCTTACTGGCTGTGTGACCTTAAGTAAGTTACCTAATCTCTTGGCTCCTCGGTTTCCTCATCTGTAAAGTGGAGAAAACAATACCTCTGTGATTATACTGATTAAATGAGATAAAGGCACAAAATAAATATTCAGTAAATGGCAACTTCTCTTGTCATTATTCTTCCCATCCATGTGATCTACCGTGTATTGGAGGCAAGAGCTGTTACTGCTTCATGCGTGAGCATTGGCCAGGCTCCCAGAGTGAGACTGATGGAGTCCTTTTGCCCACACCTCTGTGAGCGGGGCCCTTCTTATTTCAACCCATTTCTTGGTTGTGGTTTGGCATACCTCAGCCACTCTGACCCAGCAAGAATCAGCAGAAGAGGCCAAGGAGTAGAGAAGCTCTCTCTATGAGAAAATCTCAAGCCCTGTCTCTGGGAAAGGAGGAAGGTAAATGGCATCCACAAGATTTCTAGTTCCATGAGAGGGGCATGTCTATTTTGTTCAAAACTCTATGCCCAATGCTGGCACATAGGCAGCAAAATAAATGTCTATGGGATGCTATGAAAAGGCATCTGGAGGTGACCTGCCTCACCTCAAGAAAGCCAATGTTTGAATATTTGCATCATTCAGTAAAGATCCTCAGGTGGGGATGTTCTGGAGGATACACAAGGTACAGCTGAGACCATGTGTTCTTTGGGCATTTGGACTGCTGTACTGTGGCACCATTTGCATCTCTGATCTGAGGGTGCTAGAAACTCAAGGGGTCCTCTGTGAAGTGTCTGCTCTTTTTTCCTCTTCTGGGAGGAGCCATCAGGAGGGCAATATTCTCCCTTTATTGGGCAGGTGAAGGTGAGGAGTGGAGGAGGTCTCCAGGGGAGACTGTAAGATGGGGCAAGGAGGTAACAGTAAGAAGGGGGAGTCTGGGTATGACTCTAGAATTTCCTAATGGAAATTCCTCTCCCGCAGCTCCCCACCCCTCTTGGGACCTCTGGTTATCATCTCCTCCCAGCCCCTAGAATACTTCTGCCCTTGTTGGCAGGAATGGCCAGGAAGGGTGCCCACAAGAACCACAACTCATGAATCAGACAGATAATTAATCGGGAGAGTGACTGAGCTGCTTCGGGGCTAAACCACATGGCTTTACCCAGCCCTCACTCTGCCCACAGAGTGGGCCTACAGCTTAACCCCATCACGTCGTCTCCCTTTCCCTGAACCTTGGCTCTTCCTGAGTGGGAAGATCATTCATTGTGCCTGATGGAGCTCAGGCCACTAGTGGAAATGAAGGTGGGAGCAGGGAAATTACACTGTTTAGGGAAACTGCCTATTCCCCCTATGGACACTGCTGGCATTTATCAAAATGTGAGATTCTCCAGCAAAAAAAAAAAAAGACAAAATCTGCCTTTCTTTCCATGCACACAGTCTTACCAGATAACATTTATTTAAGTTAGGTTGTTGAAGTATTATTTATGTGCAAAACATTCATCCTGTTTAGGTATACAGTTCTATGAATTTTGACAAATGTATATGTTCAAGTAACCATCAGCATAATCAAGACACAGAATATTTCCATTGCCCCCAAAAATTCCCTCAAGCTTTTTTGTAATCAATTCCCTACCTCCATCCCTAGTCCCTGGCAACCACTGATCTGTTTCCTGTTCCTACAGTTCTATGTTTCACAGAATGTCACATAAATGAAATCATACAGTGTATAGCCTTTCAGTCTGGCTTTTTTCACTTATCATAATGTATTTGGGATGTATTGATCCGTGTTGCATGTGTCAATAACTCTAAGAGGCTACCTGAGACTACTGCATCATCCTTGAGTGTTGAAACATTACCCTGAAAGGAGTGGAGCTGGATCCATGATCCTTTAAACTCTGAAGATGCCATCCAGCTTTCAATTTCTAAATTTTCCTTTTTCTTTTTCTTCTTTTGGAGTCAGGGTCTTGCTCTGTTGCCCGGGCTAGAGTGCAGTGGTGTCATCATAGCTCACTGCAACCTCCAACTCCTGGGCTCAAGTGATCCTCCTGCCTCAGCCTCCTGAGTGGCTACAGGCAGGTGCCACCATGCCTGGCTAAGTTTTTCTATTTTTAGTAGAGACGGGGTCTCACTCTTGTTCAGGCTGGTCTCGAAATCCTGAACTAAGTGATCTTCCCACCATGGCCTCCCAGACTGCTATGATTAGTGGTGTGAGCCACTGCTCCTGGCCCAGTTTCTAAATTTTCTTATTGTATAGATGCATTTGCCATATATAGTCCAGTAGATTTACCAAGTGCTAAGTAGTTAAAGACATCAGGATATTGGATAGGATTTTGCAGCAAGCAACACATTTATTATTCTTGGTCCTAAGATCAATAGATATTTTGTGGCCAAATATGGTATGTCACAATCCTTGGAGCCAGAACCTGTTAAGTAAACCTGGGGCTATTCTACCTTCTTTTATTTTTAGTAGCATCTCTGAAAAAACAACCCATTAGAAGTCTTCCTTTTTGTTTTTCTGTTATATTCCCACAAAAAGACTACTTATTCACCCCCTCCCTGTTTCTTAGTTCAGTTAGTTCAGTTTCTTAGTTCAGTTAGTGAAAATGTTTAAACATTCAAGGAGAGAAAGAATGAGGTGATACATGCTCATCATAAGAAAGTCAAACACTGGAGAGTAAAATTGCTGATTCCCTTTTAATTCTACCCCCCATCACGTCCACTATTAATCAGGTGGTGTGTTGTACTCAGACATTTTCCCCTTGCGTATATAATTCTCACGTGTGTGTGTGAGTGTGTATTCCTTTACCTAAACTTGTGTTGTATGCTACTTCCTTTCATATAGAAAAAAAAAAAAACTCAGTGTGAAAAGAACTGTGGGTCCACATATAAGAAACCTACATCTGATTCATGGTTCTGCAGGCTTTCTCATCAACTTGCTGGGTGACTTTGAACAGGTATCTTACCTCTGGGACTCATCTCTTGGTGCCTCAGGGGCTGCAGAGCCTGTGAAGGGTAAGATGAAGGGAGACACCAAGGTTTGCTCCTGTTCCTCCCCTCCTTCAACTGAAGTTTTGACTGATTAACAACTTGGAATTTCATGCAAGGATTTCTTTGAGAATAAAAGGGAGGTCCTGCTGTTAACATCAAGCCTGAAAAACGTTGCACTAGAAGAGAGCTCCAGAAATTTGGCAAAAGGAACATTCAGGAGCCACTTTAAAAGTCCCTGTAGTTGATCCTAAATCTCTTTGCTAAGGGCATTTTTTGGATAGAGAAAATCTGGTCTATGAGATCCACTGATGGTTCCAAACCCCTACTTTAGCCACGACACATGATAAACTCCAGATTAAACTTTGACTGGAGCCACCCCGAGGAGCATGATTGACCAACTCCCCAGTGGAGGGGAGCATGGTGTCTCCTTCCTGGGACTTCCACAAGTTGAGAACAGACCACACCATGGCCTGGGTAGTTCTTGAAGGCTAGTGGGCTGGACAAAGTTTATTATTATTTTTTCATTCTGTTTTATTATTAATTTTTAAAAATTGAAAAATAAAATTTTATATATTTATGGTATACATGATGTTTTGAAATATGTACACGTTGTGGAATGGCTAAAAATCAAGTTAATTAACATATGCATTACTTCACACGCTTATCAATTATTTGTGGTGAGAACACTTAAAATCTACTCTCAGGAATTTTCAGGTGGATGATACATTGTTATTAACCATAGTCACCATGTTGTGCAGTAGATCTCTTGAACTTATTCCTCCTGCCTAACTGAAGTTTCATGTCCTTTGACCAGCATCTCCCCATCCACCCAGATCCCAAAGTTTATTCTTGTGTTCCTACTGAGCTTTGGGGTTCCAAGAGGTTTTGATACTGATGGTGCAGTTGGGAGCATATGTTTAAATAAATGCAAATGTAGAAAGGGAGGCAGAACAGAGGACATTTAAAACTAGCTTTAGGAGAGTGGGCCAGTGAGTGAGTGAGTGAAATGGTCGAAAAAATAAATAAATAAAATTAGCTTTAATTTTCTTTTAGCTTAAAAAAGTAATTCAACTTGCTGTAAAAAAAAGAAGCCAGGCAGTACAGAAATATAATAATGTAGGAAGTACAAGTTCCTTGTAGTCTTGTCCTTAAAGATAACTACTGTTAACAGAGGTTTTTTTCCTATGTATATGTCAACATATATAATTATTTATCATTATTGTTATTTCTCAAACAGGATCATCCACATTAGGATCATTGCCATTTAATAATATGCCTTAGGCATCTTTTTATGTTGGTTTGTGGCTTTCCATTACTTATCTCAAGAGCTATAATTCTAGCCAGAAGACATACTGTTCTGTAGCTGTATCAGAATTTACATGACCAATTCCATGTTGGCAGACACTGGGGTCATTCCTAATTATTTGCTACTACAAATAAAGCTACAGGGGATATCCTTACTCATTTACTATGCACTTTTGTTCAAGTGTTTCTACAGACTAAATTTCTTAAATGAAAGTTGCTGGGTCAAAGGGCATGACTATTTTAAATTTAAATTTTAATAGTTGTTACCAATTTGTCCTCTAAATTAGTTGAACCAATTTGCCTTCCTACCAAGATGGGCTGCCTGCTGTCCACACCCACAAGACATGAGCTGGGGGAGGGAGGAAGCAGAACTGGACTGTTGGATGCCAAGGAGGTCACCAACAGGGCGCCGTTGGGCTGGTCCTCCAATGGAGCTTGGTACAGGCCTGCCTCTTCTACACTGAATGAGTCAGATGGGAGGTAGGGTTGGTGTGCATAAAATTTTCCAGAACTTTGAGATGCAGCATTTGAGTTAAATACTAATTAAGCCACTAGGGAGAAATGGCGACTTGTGCATTGTTTGAGGGGTCTTGGGCCCTGGGATGCTGGGCCTCCTAGAGTATTAATTGCCCTGATGATGCTTTCTGTCTGGAAGAGTAGATACTTCCAGGTCTGGCAGCACCTTGAAGATCATCTAGTTGGACACGGTTCATTTTGTAGAAAAGCAAAAAGGGAGTTACTAAGAGGTGAAGTGACTTGCCCAAGGTCACACAATTAGCTCAGTGGCATTGGTGGAGTCTAGCTGCGTGGACTCCTGTCTCCCAGCCAGAGTGATTTCTTTACTATATCCTATCAGAGACAAAGGGCCCTCTCACATCTGACCCTGAGGTGAAGGGGAAGGGCATGGGCATTCCTGGTGCAGGAAGTGACTAGGTGAAGGTGAGGGGGAAGGAAATGAACATTTATTGAGCATCCACTAGAGATGGTTCTTTTATGTAGGTTACATCATTTAATCCTAACAACTTGGGAGCATGGGGGAAAGGAAGCAGCTGTTTGGGGTCTCTAGTGCATGGCTGATGTGGCTGGGTTAAACCTGTTAAATACTAGGGAGCAGTTATAAATTCTTGAATAGGGCTGTGACATAGAATCAAAGAGGCACTGGCCTTAGAGAGAGTACAAGAGATGAAGGGATGTGCTTGAGGCCATACGGCCAGTGGAATGGCAAGGGTGGCTTTGGCCCTGAAATCTCCTGCCAATGTGCATACTTCCCCTACCACGGTGTCCATTGGTTTACTGTCCCTGCCTCACCAAGTTTCCCAGGGGCTGGGTGTTAATGGGCTTTATGCAGTCTTCAGCACATGACTACCTAATTAACCCAGTTGGAGAAGATAACCAGACAAGATCTGGCTTCATTTATAAGGCAGGACCTACTGGCTGAGGGGTCAGTGAAAGGGTATGGCTAGTGGTTGAAAATTTGAGCTTTGTTCAGAGAGAATCCACTTGTTCAGGCCAAAATCCTTCCTGTCTTTCCCTTCTGAACAAAGTTCTCTGAAAAAGAATTTGGATGAAAGAGACTTTATTCCAGTGAACAGTTTGCAAACCTGGGAGATGCAACCTTCCTTGGGTATGAAACAAAGGTGCATTCCAGAGAACAAAGGGAGGTCAGGATTTTATTGTGAAAGTTGTGTCCAGGTTCCCAATCAGGTTTGTTTATGCAAATTAGGGATTCAAAACTCACTTGGTTCCGATTGGTTGATACAACTGAGCCCTGATTGGTCAAGGCAGCTGAGCCGATTGGTTGGTTCAGGTTAGCTCTGGAAGTCCCAAAGTTGAACAGAGGTGCAGGTTTTCAGGGAACTCAGAGTACGTGTGTGAACCCTAGTCAGCAAATGGCTGCTTGGCTTTATTTAAAATTTAGGTCCAGTTAGTCTATCTTGAAGGATCGGCTCTTTCAGGTTCACATTTGTTCACACCTTCATGCCCCACATACCATCCATTAGCGAGTTTTGGAATACGTCTAGCGTCTGACCACATCACCGACACTGCTACCATCCAAATCCAAACCACGGCCATCTGTTGCCTGGATTATTTTAATAAGTGCCCAATTGGTCTCTTTCCCTCTTGTTTCCCTCCTGTCTGTCCTCACTCAGCGGTCCAGGATTATCTTTTTTTTCTCACCTCTGCTCAAATTCTTCTAGTGGCTTCCTACCACATGGAGAATGGAAACCACATTCCCTACTGTGGCTATAGCTTTCTAGTGTTCTGGTCCCTAACTGCTTTTCCAGCTTCTGTGCCTCTCTCCTGCTTCCTTCCTCTCTCTTCTTGCTATTTCTGTAACAGGCTGAGGTCCATCCAGCTCTCATCCTGGGTTCTTTTTGGAATGCTTGCGCCCTAGATCTTCCCATGATTCACTCCAAAACATCATTTTGAAATGTCAGCTCTGCAGACTTTTCCTGACCATGCTCACTAAAGGAGACTCCTTTCCCTCATTGTTTGCTATTCCTTTATCTTGCTTTATTTTCTTATGGCATTTGCCACTGTTTGAAATTGTCCCTTTTGTTGTGTATGTTTTTGTTATCATCTTGCTCACTAAAATTTAAATTTCACAAGAGTAGGGGCTTTGTTTAGTTCAACAATGTGTCTCCAGTGCCTAGGAGAGTGTGTGTGGCACAGACAGATGCTCAATGAATGTTTGTTAAGTAAACGAACAAATGAATGAATGCTGACACCACTGATATCTATGGGTAGGAAAGTATAAAGCTAAAATAACTACTTTTCCAACCTTATCCACATGTGGATTAAACATAGCACAATTTTCATTCCAAGCTGGCATTTTTCAGTCATGCAAAGTATTTCAGGACAAATGTTCCTCAAAATCAAGCCATATAAACTATGGAAATGTGAATTTATTTTTATTAGTTTCTTAGGGCTGCTGTAACAAAGTACCACAAACTGAGTGGCTTAAAACAACAGAAATTTATTCTTATTTATTTATTTATTTTTTATATGGGTCTTGCTATGTTGCCTAGGCTGGTTTCCAAAGTGATCCTCCTGCTTCAACCTCCCAAGTAACTGGGTTTACAGGCACACACCAGCATACCCAGCACAGAAATTTATTCTTGCTGGAGGGTAGAAAGGTTGAAATCAAGGCATCAGCAGGGCCATGTTCCCTCTGGGGAGAATCCTTGCTTGCCTCTTCCTAGCTTCTGGTGGTGGCTGGCACTTCTTGGTGTTCCTTAACTTCCAGCTGCATCATTCCAATCTCTGCCTCTGTCACCACATGACATTCTCTCTATCTTCATGCGATGTTTTCCTCTTCTTGTAAGGACATAAGTCATATTGGATTAGGGCCCACTCTAATGACCTCAGCTTGATTACATCTGCAAAGACCCTATTTTCATGTAAGGTCATAATCACAGGTCCTGGGGGTTAGGACTTCAATGTATCCTTTTTGGGACACAAGTCAATCTGTAACACATTTTAATATTGGTGGAGGCAAATTATATCCAAATGCTTTCCATTGTTAAATACCATATGTACTTGGCTTTGATACACTTTTAAAATCTCTGCATTCAGGATATATCTTATATCCATAGTTTAGATTTGATTAAATACAGTAGCTTGGATTTGCTATTGCTTTGGGCAATGCTTGTTGGAGCTTTTTGCTCAGAACACAGAGGTGTATGTTATCTTGAACTCCACCTTCTTGTTCCCTTACCCTTCCTTGGGTTACTTAGCTGCTGCTACATTTAAGGAAGAAACAAAAGTAAAATAAACTTTCTTAGAAACTTGCTCTAGAGAAACCACTTGCACATACATAGGGCAGTTAGCATGAGATGTTTTGTTTTTCAGTGAGTCACCCAGCCAGGTGACTACAATGGAAGATCAGGCACCATCTGAGTCACCCGTTGTCCCCATGGACCTAATTGGGAAGTGATCAGTCAAAGGTCAGTAGCCGGGCAGGGGACCCAGGCTGGAACTCCTCTCTGGCAGACAGTAAGAGAGATGTTCATAATATTTGCAGTACGAATCGTCCTCCCTTCCCGCCAAACACCTCTCACTCTGACTTAGCCTTCTCCTAAAGTCCCGTGGACTCGTTAGGGTGGTCTGTTCCTGCATTCTGACATCCTGTCTCATTGGACAACATGTCCTCAAAATAGCCCCCATTGACGCATTATGACTTCCATGGGTTCCAACTCCCTTCCTTGTTTCCTTTTTTTCCTCTATTTTTCCCACCCTTTGTCTTTCTTTCTTCTGGTTCTGTGATTCAGGCTGATGTGCCAAACCACAGCCTTCTATGTCTACTTTCCAGGCAAATGTCTTGGCTGGCCTTGTCTATCTTTTCTCATTGGCCTTTGCTTCTTGGCCATCCCTTCTACATTGGATTTTTGAACACTAATATTCTCTTTTTTTTTTTTT
>VBSM01003215.1:11316214-11378820 GCA_008086735.1 Cheirogaleus medius | reverse complement strand
TTGTGTCTAGTGTCCTGTAGAATGGTGTCTTCAAGGAAAAAAAAAAAGTAAAACATTCACCTCCCCTAAACAACTTGAGACTCAGGATAGAAACAGTAACAATAAAAACAACTGCAACTGTAGCAGCAGCAGCAGCAGCAGCGCATTGATGGAGGGCTTTCTGTGCATCAGCTGTTGTGCTCAAAGTTTTCAGGGATTGGTTCATTTCAACTTTACAACCATCCTGTGAGGATCAGGGCCAATTCACTTTGTTTCCTGGCTCTGGCTAAAGTGTCAGAGGAAAGGGGCAGTCAGAGTTGTTCATTCTTTTGGTGACATCCTGGTGAAGATCCTTACTTCTCTGCAGGGCTGAGTCTGGGCCCCAGAGGGTGAGCAGGAACATGGGCTTTGTGAATGACTAGGAACAGAGGCCCAAACTCCTTCCACATGTTCAGGAGGGAGGGGTGGCCTTGGAGCAACAGCTCATTGAATCCGCGTGGGCCCAGTGCAGGGAATTCTGATGAGTCAGTCACTTTTAACCACTGCATTCCAGGGAGCCTGTGCTGGTAGCAGGACTTGGTTGGGGGGTATCATGGGGTAGAGGGGATCATTGGTTCTCACGAAGTCAATCTGTGATTCATTAAAAAGAGGGGATGAAGGGAACTGGATAACCATGACTCCCCAGGCATGACTTTCTACAGGACAAATCCTGGCAGCCCATTTCATCCGCTGGGGTCAGGGACCTCCATTCACTTGGGAGGGGCCTGCTGTTATTTATTTTGTGTCTGGCAGGGCTTTCTGTTGTGGCTACAAGGCAAGGACTTGTAAGGAAATGCTAATTTGAGAATGAATGGATGGTTAAGGGGGTAGACTGGGAAAAGTCTTTAAAAATAATTTGACAGTGCCCCTACCTCTCGTGGTCCTTGTCCCTCTCCTAACTCTTCCTGAGAGCTCCTGCTGCTTCTCTTCTGTCCAGAATCACCGCCCTGGATGCCAATTCCCATAGAAGCTCCAAAAAGGGAGGGAGATACCTGTTAATAAAATAGTTCAGGGTCCTCTCAGAACTCTCTGATGGGACAATAAAGAGAGGCTGTGTTCACATCGGCCTGGGGAGAGAGCAATCATAAGGCTAAGAGATGGCCAGCCAACCCTTGAAGGGAGAAGCCTTGGGTTGCATTGTTTGTTACGAACATTCACACGTTCTGAATCTAGCGGCTACTTTTCTTCCATTATAGACATTGCATGGCTCAAGATGGTCCCACCTCAGAGGTGACCTTGATGCTTTAGGGCCAGGCCTGCAACCAACATCATAATTCCCACTCCACAGTCCTCACTTTCACACGCTAAAGTTGTAATCAAGTCAGAGGGTGGAGCCCCAGAGGTTACTTATGGGCTTATAGTGGCCTCCTACTTGTAGAATTTTTTAGAGTTGGGCAAGACCTTTGAAGTTAGACAGACTCAAGGCTCTGAGGAAACCTGGGGCTTCTAGGAGGTGCTTCAAGGATTCACACATAATCTAGTGTTCTTGGGAGAAAAATGAAAGTTTAAGTTGTCTGAGGAACCGTTGCAATGCATTTACATGTTCTATATTGGAATTCTATGTATAATTTCAAGAAATGAGCTCAGTTGCTTAAAAAAACAAAACAACCCAAAACCTGATCTAGTCCACTACTTTTCACTTTGCTCTAATACATATTTAGTGAGCATCTTCTTTGGACAAGAACTGGAGCTGGGCTGGCAGGCCAGAGCAGGCCTCCAGGAACTTAAAATCTATTGGGTGGCAGTGTTGTTAAGGCAGATACAGAAATAGTTACAAAATGGTAGGAATATTAGGATCGAAGAAACTGAGGCTAAGAGGAGTTAAATGACTCACCCAAGGCCAGCTATTAGTGGGTGACTCAATTAGGACCACAGTCTACTGATTTCTACTGATTGTGTGTGTACTCATTCTGTTAGACATCTCTGCCCCATAGGGAGGCTCTGAAATGGATACTGTCAAAGTATAATTTTCAAAGAGTTAAAGGTATGATTCCCATAACAAACATAAACTGAACATGTGTCAAAGATTTTATTCATCTTAATTAATGAGGAGCCAGTAAGATGTTAGGACTAGTTTGAAAGAGAATTCAAAGAAGGGAGAGGTATAGTTGGTTAGTCAAAGGAATGCTAGAATGAATTAGCTAATTGATTCACTGGTTAATGCCTGTTCTACAAGACAATAAACCTTAACCTTTGCAGGTTACCTTTTCTACCAGACAGAAATCATTGGCATTTTTTTTGCATAAGAATCATAAGCATTGTTTTCATTAAGAATCATTTCAATTGCTATTGGTTTTCTACAAGTTAACCTCTACTCTTACAGAGTTGTAAAATATCCTAACCAGTACAAGTTAAACCAAGGTATACATTCCTAGAAAATCAGATAGTCTATAAGCATGGCGGGTCTACTAGTCCACACCCTGCATTACACTGAAGAGACACCCAGTATTACCTTTGCTATTTCCACATTTTATATAATTTTTCTTAACAGTACTCTGTGTGTGTGTGTGTACACACCATTTTCTGAGTATGTTTTTGTTCAGGTGTTGGGAGGGAGGGAATTCAGTCATTATAATAAGATGGCCTGAGACACTTAGTGGGAATTTTTGGGGACGCTGGGAAAACATCCCAATGGTCAGGATGATTTCTCCAAAAATAGATTTGCTGGTATCTCTAGCTGGGGGCAAATGGGCCCCTTTAGAATACTTCATAAAAGAACTGTCAGGATGCTGGGTCATGAGGAGGAATGGATCTCCCATGTTCTGCCCCTTGCCTTGGAAAAGGCTCCCTGGGGCACTGTGGGAAGAGGGGCTTACCTGGCTAAGGTAGGAAAGCTGAGCTGGGGAAGCAGAGAGGACAGTGGCTTCTGCCCAAGCAGAGCCTGGGTTTGGCTTCCCTGCTGAGCTTCTCAGGGCTATTTTGGTTCCCCTGGTTGTCCCTGCTCCTCCCCTCGGCCCTTTCTCTGCCCTTTGACAGTATGAGGACCGTTCACATTTGAACAGCACTGTGTGGCATACCAAGTGCTTCCTTTGAACTCACTGAATTCTTGCACAAATCCTGTGAGACAGATATTGTCATTTCATACAGCTTAGGTGAGTTGCCTAAGGTCAGGCCGCAGCTAGTTAAGAAGAGCATTCAGAATTCAACCACAGGCCTTCCAACTCCCAAATTCCACGTTCTTCCAGTTTCTATCTGTCAGCCTTTTCTAACATTTCTGCAGTTCCTCCTGCAGCATTTTATGCTTAGATTCCAAGATATATGAATTGAGAAGCTTGGGAAGATTTCAGAAGATGTGCTTTCCCCTAGCAGGCCAGAGGAACACTTCACTGAGGTCGCTGCACCCTCTCCACACCTACCGTATTTAATCTATGCGTTAATGTCAGTGCCTCTGGGCCTTGGAGCCCCTGTGTAGTGGCTGTGACCGTCACTAGAATAATTGAAGAGAGGACATACTGCCATTTCTCTGGGGCTCAGATTTTTATTCGCACAATAATGCAGGTGTCAAGCCAGTAGTTAATTAAAGCCTTTCTCTCAGTTACGATCTGACACTTGGGTTCATGGCTTAGCCTTGCCCCATCACTTGCTATCACTGTGGCCTCATTAATTGAGAGTGGTGATGAGTTTCTCCCAATCTTCTTCATTCTCCTTCTTCCTTACCAGTAGCCTGCATTTGGTAAATGTCTGTGGTATGGTTAGAGTGTATTTGTGTGCGCCCGAGAGCTGTAAACCAGGGCATTGGGGAAAGTTGGGAAGGATGGGGCAGGCTAGTACTGAGCCAGATCAGGTGCTAATGCCTTTGTCTCTCTCTTGCAGGGCCCAACATCTGTAGCACACGAGGTGTGAGCTCCTGCCAGCAGTGTCTGGCTGTGAGTCCCGTGTGTGCCTGGTGCTCAGATGAGGTAAGGAGCAGACACCCCACCTTGTTTCTTCCCAGACTTAGCTGCTTTTGTGTAAGAACAAACCCATGAGGTTATCCCCTCCCTCCTAAATACGTAAGCCCCTTGTCCCTTCTGAGCAAAACTAGGATGCATCCTTTCCACTGGTGGATGGTGACGAGCTGTCATGGGGATGTTGCTGGGAAAATCATCCTCAGTCTACTGCGTAGCCTCCAGCCCTTGCCGTTTAGTTGGGCCTCCTGGTCTCACCATAACTCTTGCCACCCCTTACCACACCACACTTGCTTTTGTTGGGGTCGAATAATCCAGGGAAGCAGAACCTCAGGTCTCAAAAGGAGAGGCAGCACAGGTATGGATATGGAAGGGGTGCTGGTTACTTTTTCTAGAATCTTAAAGAGGCAAATAGAAGAGGAATTTTGCATTTGTGTGTGGGGACATTTAGTCAGAGGATCCTTTCTCTTCCCTTCTCTCTGATGACTGGGCCCCATGGCTTTACCCTTTCCTCTCTCTTTCTCTTCTTTCCCTCCTTCCTCCCCTCTCCCAGGTGTCAATAAGGGAAGGAGCTGGGCCACTTGGTGAGGATGGGAGGGTGACAGGAAGGGGTTAGCTGTGTCTAGGCAGAGTTTGTTGTGTCTGGGGCCCTAGGAAATGAGTGTGTCTGAGGGAATGGCTGTGTTTTTGGCTGGGATGGAAATTTGGAGCTGTGAGTATGGTGGGGGTGGGGCGAAGGTGGCTGGAGAGATTCCCAGTGATTACAGTTTGAGGCTGAGTCATGGCCCTTTGTCCCTGGCAGGTGGATACCTGAGCTCCTGGGCTGGCTGCTTCTCGGCTACCTGAGGTGTCCTGTCTGTCACACAGCAAGTCCCTGCCCTCTACAGTTTTACAATAGATCGATAGATCGATTGCTTTAACCCAGCCTCTCATTCTCTCGGTCTGCTTCTCTGAGTTTCCTAAAAAGGCAACCTTCCTGGCAGGCTGGGGGAGGAGAGGGAGCTGGGAGGTTGTGTTTGGCGCTGGCCAGGAGGGCTGCCAGAACGGCGGAGGCCGGCTCAACACGCTGCTTTGGCCTCTGTGCTGTTCAGCACGAGAACTGCTTCCAGAGGCAGCTGCCCAACATCTGGGCCACATTGACTTCATTTAGCAAATGAAACATTCCCTGGGGCTTGGGGTGGGGGTTGAGGGGAGATGAGTGAGTCCCTCTCTCCCCCAACCCCCCACCTGCAGGTTCTCCTCCCCTTGTGGGCTGAACTGGCTGCCCAAGTGTGATGTAGCCTCCTCCCTTGTCATCTGCCGTATCCTCCTTCCTTTGGCCACCATTATGATATTATTAAGCTTCTTTTACAGGGAAGTTGCAATTCTGCAACTGAATCTTGGAAGAAGGCAGAGCTGGATGGGGAGGGTGCCTGGTTTGGCTTGGATGGCCTGACGCCTGCTGGAGTGGAGAGCAGCCAGGGCAGAAACCCTAGTGTCACTCAGAGGGTGCTTCCCCTCCTCCTTCCCTAGCCCAGAGAGTCTGGGACAAAGGAAACATTCTTGGAGAGTCTGTCCTGTTCTCCCCACCCCCTGCTATTTTCACCCCTCTTGATCTGCCGTGTAGCTGTGATGGACTGAGATCTGACCAGAAAAAGCTCCTAGGTCATGTGGCCAGATTTCTACCATGCAGATGTAGAATATTTATGGGTGACTGGTGAATCTTGTCCCCAGGGGTAGGCCAGGGGAGGGCAGAGGGAAAGGTGCAGGGTAGGGTCAGAGCATGATGTAAGACCAGCTTAGGAATGGAGGGTAGAGTCAGTGAGGAAATAGGTGCAGCTAGGACCAAAGAAAACTAATGATGGGAGGTAGAAAGTCCAATGAGACATTCCCTGGGAAAATGGCACATAAATATGAAGATAGAAATAACTAGCCAGGTGTGGTGGCTCACGCCTGTCACCCCAGCACTTTGGGAGACTGAGGCCAGAGGATCACTTGAGCCCAGGAATTTGAGAAGAGCCTGGGCAATATAGCAAGACCCCTTCTCTACAAAAAATTAAAAAAATAAAAATTAGCTGGGTGTGGTGGTGCACTCCTGTAGTCCCAGTGACTTGGGAGGCTGAGGCTATGATCGAGCCAATGCATTGCAGCCTGGGCAACAGAGCAAGACCCCATCTCTAGAAAGAAAGAAAGAAAGAAAGAAAGAAAGAAAGAAAGAAAGAAAGAAAGAGCGAGCAGCCAAAGGTTTAGTGAATGAGCACAACTATCCCTAAGCAAGAGGAAGGAGGGGAGAGGAGGAGCCCAGTGTGAGGCAAAATGTGTCGACCAGGGAGGGATGGGAGGTGGGAATCCCGGACTGTACATAGCTGCTGTTCTTTTCCTGAAGGAATCAGGGTTTCCTCTGCACAGGCCAAGTGTAATTGCTAAAAGCACTTTGGCCATGGACTTAAAAAAACTAAAGGTCCGCTATCTGGTCCATTTTGCATATAATTTGTCAAATAATCAAACCCTGGAGAGCCCTGTGTACTTCTGGTCCCCTGCCTTGGCAGTTCCAGGCAAGCTGGCAGTGCCTGGAAAAACAACTGGTTGGGCTCAACTTTCCCTTGGTCCTAGAGGACAGCAGCTCTTGGGTGTGTGTAGCGAGCGCTTGGCTGGGTAATAGGAAAACATAGCCAACATGGATGAGCACAGAGTTTTGGGCCCATCTGTGTGGGGTGTGTTCTTGGAGGGTTGGATACTGACACAGATTGGGGTGGCGTGCTGTCTCTGGTCTGTAAATCTAGCCAAGAGGCCGGCTTCATACAGAGATTCGACTGTGGCCTTGGTCCCAGCGGCACCATGCTGGAGTCTAGAACCTTCCAAACTCATCCGGTGGTGAGAATCGCCTGGGCTGCTTGTTGAAAATAAAGGTTCCCAGGATGGACCCTGGATCTATTGCATCAGAATGGGTCGTTATGGTAGCAAGTTTGGCAAACATTGCTAAGTGAAGGGAAGGCCTATTGGAGTTGAGGTGGGTGGAGATGAAGTTAAGGTTGCCAGATAAATACGGAACATCCGGCTGGAGCCTGTAGACCCAGCTACTCAGGAGGCTGAGACAAGAGGATCTTTTGAGCCTAGGAATTGGAGGCTGTAGTGCATTATGATTGTGCCTGTGAATAGCCACTGCACTCCAGCCTGGGCAACATAGCGGGACACCATGTCTCTAAAAAATTAAAAGATAAAAATAAAAAATCTAAACTATAGAACATCTAGTTAACTTTGTCTTTTTGTTTTTTGAGACAGGGTCTCACTCCGTTGCCTGGGCTAGAGTGCCGTGGCATCAGCCTAGCTCACAGCAACCTCAAACTCCTGGGCTCAAGCGATCCTCCTGATTCAGCCTCCCGGGTAGCTGGGACTACAGGCATGCACCACCATGCCCAGCTAATTTTTTCTATATATTTTTAATTGGCCAATTAATTTCTTTCTGTTTTTAGTAGAGACAGGGTCTCGCTCTTGCTCAGGCTGGTTTCGAACTCCTGACCTTGAGCAATCCTCCTGCCTCAGCCTCCCAGAGTGCTAGGATTACAGGCGTGAGCCACCGCGCCTGGCCCATCTAATTAACTTTGAATTAAACAACAAATAATTTTTAGTATAAGTGTGTCCCAAATATTTACTAAATTTGACAACCGTAAAGTGGAGGGAAATACTAGAAATTCTTTTTTTTTTTGAAATAGAGTCTTGCTCTGTCACCTGGGTTAGAATGCTGTGACATCAGCCTAGCTCGCAGCAACCTCAAACTCCTGGGCTCAAGTGATCCTCTTGCCTCAGCCTCCTGAGTAGCTAGGACTACAGGTGTGCACCACCATGCCCAGCTGATTTTTTCTATTTTTAGTAGAGACGGGGTCTTGCTCTTGTTCAGGCTGGTCTCGAACTCTGGGCCTCAAGCGATCCTCCCACGTTGGCCTCCCAGAGTACTAGTATTAGAGGTGTGTGCCACTGCGCCCAGCCTAGAAATTCTTATATAAGCCTGAGTGCACATTGGAGGTGGTCCACCTCCCTCTCAGCCTGATATTAGAGAGTGAAAGAGGAAGAAGCGGTTTGAGTTTAACAAAGTCGAGGAAGACTCCAATAGAATTTCCTTCTCATTTTCTTCTCTACAGCTGCAGTGGAGGCGTATAGGCCAGTATTTATATTTCTTTTTAGTCATTAACATAATTTCATTCTTACTTCTGCAGTGCAGTGGGGTGATCATAGCTCACTGCAACCTTGAACTCTTAGGCTCAAGGGATCCTCCTGCCTCAGCCTCCTGGGTAGCTAGGACTACAGGTGCTAGAACTAATTTTTAAATTTTTTTTTGTGGATGCCTGGGTAATTTTTTTATTTTTTGTAGGGACAGGGTCTTACTATTGCCCAGGCTGGTGTCAAAGTCCTGGAGTCAAGGGATCCTCCCACCTCAGCCTCCCGAAGTGTGGGATTAGAGGCATGAGCCTCTGTACCCAGCCTCTACTTATTTTTACTTTGGAAGATAAATGTCCATCTTCAGAGTTTTGTTCCAACTTATTGTAAAAAAAAAGTATAATATTAAGAGTACTCTTCTCTTTGTAAACAATGAATTATGAATAGCAACAACTGTAAACTAAAATGCTTTCCTTTTCCTGTCATCCTTCTTTCTGTCCCCTCCATACTTCTCTCTGTGATTTCTTGTCCTCGCAGGATGAGTCATTCAAGACAACAATGTTAATTTGTTTAGATTTGGAGATGTTTTGGTGGCACTCTGGGATAAAAAATAAAAAGTACTAGGGCATATTGACCCTTGCTCTTTAAGAAAAGAGTATGCATTAACAGTAGTCGTTATCATGGTAATTGTAGAATAGAGTCACCTTACATTTGCATTTATTTGTTTATACCACATCCAAAAGAATTTCAGTATATTTGACTCACATTGAGATTTTTCTATTTGGAAAGCATGTGACACTCACAATCTTATTTTATGCCCTGACCAACCCTGTGAGATAGGCAGGATAATAAGTATTCACGCTGTACCTTCCCAGTTTCCAAAATGGGGTCAATGGAGATGGCACCAAGAGCATGCGCCACTCTCCCAGCAAAGGGAGGTAATTAGCAAGCTCACACAGCACGGGGCTGGAACCTCCCACCTCTGTGCTCAGGACCTTCCCCTGGGTCTTGGCTATTTTTGCCCTTTTTATGTAACATCTGGTTTCACTGGGGACTGGACCTTTAATAGCCACCCCTGCCCCCAGCTTTCTCTCTGAGTAACCTGGAAACATTCCTTCTACCTTTTCAGCCTGAGTTATTATTAATAAGAAAGGGAATGTTGCTCAAGTGAGTTGAGGTCACTGCCTTGGTGTCCCCTGGGACAGGCGGCGCTCAGCTGATGAGCAAGCCTGTTAAGTTCTTGACCTCTGATGTTGCTGACCACAAAAGGAGGAAGGGAGGCAGTTTTTGTTTTTCAGTGTTTAATTTTTCTAAGGAAACTCATAACAAACCATAAGGCCTGTCAGCACATCTTAGAACTTCAAACCCTCTTCTGATTCGGATTGCCGCGGGAGAAACTGGGAGTCAGGAAACCTCCCCCTAAAATACACCCTCCCTTTGCTGATGCAGCCAGAAGATGCACGATGGCCTTGCTGGTTTCATTCAGCCTCCTGGTCTCCCCCGGCTCTGAGCATCTGTCTCTGTCCTGGGAAGGATCAGCTCCTCGCTGAGTCTTGGTCTAGCCAATCATTGCCTTTTTTGGAAGGTTTCTCCCTGGGGCTTTGTGGGCTGCTGCAATCAGTGATGGGGGTTGGGGTTTTTTGAGCAAGAAAGAGGCTGCTTCCTGAGGGACAAAGAGTGGGGGAGATGGGCAAGGACCACAAGACGAGTCTGGGCACACAACCTGAAGTGCCCGAGAGTTCTCCCCGTGGCCATTCTGTCCTCGCCAGAGCTGGGTGCCAGGGAGGAGACGCTCATCTTTCTTAAAGTGGTGGAGGGTCTGTGATGTCCCTATTGGAGTATTTGCCACCAGGAAGGTTAAGCTTTACTCACTGGTTCCCATTGCTGAGGCCGTTTCTCTGCCTGCATACCTGTGAGGCCGAGGCAGGAGCAAGGAAGCTGATTGCTTCCAGAAGCTCTTCTCATTTTCTGCCTGGGGCAGGGAGGTCCCCATGCCAGTGGTGTTGCTCCTGTTCCCGTCCACGAGGGGAAGCCCTTCTGCCTATCAGAGGGGGACTGGGCCGAGGAAGGAGACAGACTTCAAGCCTTGGTAAGGGTTTTGGGCTAGAGAGTTTTTGGGTATGGATGGATCCTTGTGGCCCAGTCCCTTTCCTGGTATTATGGCCACCAGATCACATGAGGGGCCTTTGGAGGTAGGACGTTGTCCATCCATCTCCATACCTCTCACGTCCCCACCTTGCATCCCGTTCTCTATCTGGGGCACTGTCCGTGGTGGCTCTTCCTGGGACCATCCCCTTCCACACTCCTGCTCTTAGCCTTGACTCTCGCTCGACAGACTGTAATGACACGTATTTTATGAGGATAATTACAGTCTGACAATCTAGTTGACACTCAGTGCTGTCTTTGGGCAAGTTCTTTAACTTCTTCACGCCTCAGGGTCCTTACCTGTAAGATTGGGTTCCTCACTGGTGAAGCCGCCAAGCCTCAGGTTCCTCACCTGGGAAACAGTGATAGTTCCAGCATTACAGAACTGTCAGGAGGACTGCAGTAATCCCTGTAAAGTGCCCCTCACAGTGCCTGGCATACAGTAAGTGCCTAATAAATGTTAACACTCGTTGTTCTGAGATATTGGCATGTGTTGTCCAGCTGACTTTTGGAAGCTGTTGTGAGGGAAGTGGGTAGGGGAGGGCGTGAGGGGACAGCCCGAAGGCCTAGATGTTGTGAATAGGCCCAGGAAGAGGACTTCCAGCTTTCTGGTCCCCTCAACCTGGCAAGGAACCCTCATGTTCACACACCCACACAGTGCTGGCTAAATTTGCTGAGTGTCAGAGCAGGAAGGGACTGAAGACACCGTGTCATTTAACCACCTTATTGAACAGATGAGGAACTGGAGGCTCAAAGTGACTTATTTGTGGTCACATGCTTCATTAGTGGCAGACCGAGGATTTTCCTGATTTCCAGTGTTCTTTCCAGTGTAGTATGCCTCCTGTTCAATACTCAGGCTTAAGCGCACAGAGCCCCAGAGGCCTGGGGGACACACGCCAGAGTTTTTGGAGGGGTGCTCAATTTGTTACTGGTCTGTGGTGAAGGAGGAAGCTGAAGTGATAGGACAGGCTCCGGTCAGGTGCCTGGCATCATGGGGTTTTCCCAAGCTTGTGGGGTTTATTCCTAATTAATTTGTCCAGGAAGTATTTCTCAAGCATCTTATAAGAATCACTAACATGTATGGAGTACTTACTCCACGCCTGGCACTGTGCCATGCATTTCATGTGCATTGTCTTCCGTAGCCCTGTGCAGCATCCTGTGAGGGAGGGATGCTAGTATTATACTCTTTTTAGTAATTTTTATTGTGGTAAAATACATATAACAGAGAATTTTAGCATCCTTTTCTGTTTTGTTTTGTTTTGCTTTGTTTTGTTTTGTGAGACAGGGTCTTGCTCTGTTGCCCAGGCTAGAGTGTAGTGGCATCATCATAGCTCACTGCAACCTCAAACTCCTGGGCTCAAGTAATTCTCCTGCCTCAGCCTTTGAGTATCTGGGACTACAGGTCCATGCCACCATGCCTGGCTAATTAAAAAAATTTTTTTTGTAGAGATGAGGGTCTTGCTGTGTTGCTCAGGCTGGTCTTGAACTCCTGGCCTCAAGTGATCTTCCTGCTTCAACTTCCCAAAGTGCTACCATTACAGGCGTAAGCCACTAACCATTTTTAACTGTAGAGTTCAGTGGTATTAAATACATTCATTATGTTGTGAAACCATCACCACCATCTATCTCTATAACTGTTTTCATCTTGTAAAACTAAAGCTCTCTACCCATTAAACAATAATTTCCCATCCCTCCCTCTCCCTCGATCTTGGCAACCACCATTCTACACTGTCTCTATGATTTTGATTACTCTAAGTACCCAGGGAGGGGCCATTATTATTTTCATGTTACAGCCGAGGAAACTAGGCTTGGAGAACTTGGGTGACTCGCCCTAGCAAGCAGTTGTAAGTGGCAGTTGCTGAGATTTAGTCTTGGCCAATCGACTCCTGTGCTCTTGGCCCTTTCTCTCTTCTGCCTTCTACACTGTCTTCCCCCATCACCTTTAACCATAAAGGTAAGTCCTGGGCTGGGTGTTGGGAATAGAGAGGGAACAAGACACACACAGTCCCTGCCTTCATGGATCTCAGAGCCAGGCTCTAACACCGCAGCTTCCAAACCGTTTTGACCTTGACCTACAGAAAAACTCAAATTGTACAGTCTGTCATTATTTATTACACATGTTAGACCCCACTCCCCAATACATAAAAGTTGCATAAAACAGCACTTAATTTTTCTACTTATATGCTTACATTTTCTATTTTATTCTATTCGATTTTATTTAGTAAGATGATGGTTGAGACCTGTTCAATTGATTTTGGCACCCACAAATGAGTTACATTTCACAGTTTGAAAAATGCTGTTATAACAGGCATCTTACTGCACGGGCCCACTTCCTAGTTACCCATCCACGCACAGGCCTTTCTGATACCTCACCTTCCCTTTTCTGTACCACGGTCCCAGGGAGAACCCAGGAAAGACCACACCAATTTATTTATGCTGGTTTAGCTGCAAAGTGCTGGGTAAACTTTAAGCCACTGGGAAGTGGCAGGGCCTGTGGGAGGCAAAGAGCTGCCATAGCTTCCCCTTGGGCTCTTGTCTTACAGGCCCTGCCTCTGGGCTCGCCCCGCTGTGACCTGAAGGAGAATCTGCTGAAGGATAACTGTGCCCCGGAGTCCATCGAGTTCCCGGTCAGTGAGGCCCAAGTACTAGAGGCCAGGCCCCTCAGCGACAAGGGCTCTGGAGACAGCTCCCAGGTTACTCAAGTCAGTCCCCAGAGGATTGCGCTCCGGCTTCGGCCAGGTAGGGATGGGGCTTGTTAAGGTAGAGACCCGGGGCAGGTGGGTGTAGAGCACAAGGTGGAGGTCGAAGCATGAAATCTTGGGGAAGTAGCTCAGAAAGGAGGTGGGGAGGGAAGAGAAGGATGTAGGGGGAGGTGTAGGCAGGAGAATGGATGAAAATAAAAGGTGTTAGGACCTGAGTCAGAAGATCTGAGTTTGAATCTTGACTCCACCGTATATTAGCTATTGGGCAAGTTACTCAACCCTTCTGGCATAGTAGCGCCTCAAAAAAATGTTTTTTCTTCTTTCCCCCAATTCCTGTTTTACCTAGCTTATCACTTTGTGTTAGGGTATAAATGAAATATAGGATGAAAAAGCAATTTGTAAGCTCCCTTTCCACGGAGGACTGGGGAAGGAGGGCCATGAGACTGGAAGACTAATAGAATTGCAAGGGAAGAGAAGGGAGCAGGGCTTTCAAGTTTGGTTTGATCAAGCAGCTACTTAGTCTCACTGTGTCCAAATCTACTTATTCAGTCTTAGAGGGAGAGGAGGAGAAAAACTAATATCTTTCTGCCTTCTAGATGATTCGAAGAGTTTCTCCATCCAAGTACGGCAGGTGGAGGATTACCCTGTGGACATCTACTACTTGATGGACCTGTCTTACTCCATGAAGGATGACCTGTCGAGCATCCAGAACCTGGGCACCAAGCTGGCCTCTCAGATGCGCAAGCTCACCAGTAACCTGCGGATTGGCTTCGGGGCCTTTGTAGACAAGCCTGTGTCACCCTACATGTACATTTCCCCACCAGAGGCCCTCAAAAACCCCTGCTATGAGTAAGTCCTTCCTCCAGAAGCCAGGACAGCACCCCTCACTTTGCCCCAGGCAGGTACAAGTCCTAGTTCCTATTTCTAGCTCTAGTGAAGCCTTGTTGGCTGCCTTCTGGCCAAACCATAGTTCCCCTCTCTCTCGGTCTCCCTGTCTGGCAAATGGGCCAGCCTTTGATCTGGAGTGTTGTGTCAATAGAGCCCAAGGCTGTGGGGAGACCTAGAAAGAGAATTCATCAGCTTCTTGGTCTTGGTCACAAAGAAATGGAAGGCAAGAGAGAATGGGAGGGAAATGAGATCAAAAGTAGAGCGAAATTTATGGATAAGTAAACAGAGAAATTATGATTTCAGAAGGATTGATTCCATTGTTTGTCCTTATCATCAAGGCTGTGTAAACTGCAGCATTAAAATATAAGAAATTAAGTCCTAGAAGAACACAAAAGAGTGGAAATGACATTTATTGAACCCTTTAATAGTCTGTAAATTGTAACTTATACCTGTGTTTGACACTTTGGCCTATGAGAGAATGGCTTATTTATTTAATTGGTGGATGCAAATCAATGTATTATAATAATTTAAAATGATGGTGACTGAGTCTGACAAGATATGAATTTACTTTTTAGTTTTCAAAGTTATGTGATGTGGCTTTTAACCTTCTCTCTGGGTTGTGAGGTTCCCCAGTAAAGACATCAGCTATCAATTAAATATGTAAACTATTACGTACAGCCTGTCTAGGGACAGACATGCTCCTGTCTGGCATGATCTGTCAATTTATTGATGGTTCAAGGACTTTAACTTACTGATGGACTTTTGCTTTATTGTTTCTTTAGAGAAGTGCTAAGCATAAAGTGATAGCAACAACTCGAACCTTCCTCTGGTCTAAGTACTTTGTGTGCGTTAACTCATTCAAGCCTCTCAGTTACTCCTGTGATATGTGCCATCATGTTCTCGTTTTCATAGGTTAGTTTCAGAGACGCTTGCTGAAGGTCCCATGACTAGTATAATAATGGGGGAGCTGGGGTTTGAACCTAGGCAGTCAGGTTTCACAGCTCACTCTCTTATCCTCTAGGCTAGCTGGAGGTAAGACTGACAGAATGCTGCAGGGAATTTGAGGGGTTTGCAGTCTGAACTGTCTGGGCAATTGTGGTTGTATGGAACTGGCCTCGGCATACCACTATCTATATTTGTCCCCCTCTCTTTCCCTCTCAGTCCCCGTGCTGCCTTTTCCATCAGAGCGTCTGCTTAAATTATCTCTCCTCCCTCCCCAGTATGAAGAATGCCTGTTTGCCCATGTTTGGATACAAACATGTGCTGACGTTAACTGACCAGGTGACTCGCTTCAATGAGGAGGTGAAGAAGCAGAGTGTGTCACGGAACCGAGATGCCCCAGAGGGTGGCTTTGATGCCATCATGCAGGCTACAGTCTGTGATGTGAGTTTGGAGGGTATGGAGTGCCAGGTCTGGTTGGCACAGATCAAAATGGGGAAGGAAGCGGCTCAACTCTGGGGATTTCTCATGTGAAATAAGAGATAAGAACTAAGCAGAACTTCATGCAGCATGAATAATACCCAATTGCTCTTGGTATGCAGTGTCTGGTTATATCCAATCCCTGGCCAGAGCTGACATTTCCTTCAACCTCAGTGGTCCCAGATATTCCTTGGGAAGAGCATCTTCCCACTTTGTTTGGAATTATTTCAGAGTTAAGTCAGGGTTGATTTAACCTCAGCAAAGTGGGTAGATGTTCAGATGAGATTTCTTCCAGCCCAGCCCAGTTCTATGGATGCAGGTCAATTGCTAGATGGGCAATATGATTGTCATTGGAAGAGTTATGTTTGGAGTTAAGAAGGTATCATTAAGATGCTTGAACTAACCAGCTGTGACACTGTTTTCCTAAGACAATAGAAACCCCTAGATTAGAAAGCTCCAGGTTGGGTTCTAAGAACTGGGACTGAGGCTCTTCTTCAAGCCAACTTGTCCAGTCCTTTATCCAGGGAGGCCCTTGGGTCTTTGTTCTCTACCAATGACATGGCTGAAGTTGCTTTGTCTTCTCTGCCTTTTTTTGTCCGACAGGAAAAGATTGGCTGGAGGAATGATGCATCCCACTTGCTGGTGTTTACCACTGATGCCAAGACTCACATAGCACTGGATGGAAGGCTGGCAGGCATTGTCCAGCCCAATGATGGGCAGTGTCACGTTGGCAGTGACAACCATTATTCTGCCTCCACTACTATGGTAAGATCTCTGGCACCCTCTATGGTCCCTATTCACTATGGCCAGGACTGCCCTAACCCAGGCAGAATCTTTGTGTGAATATGAACATGGCAGCCCTTCCTCTGGGCAGAGTGCAGGGCTGGGTTTCAGCCTGCTCTTGACCCCTACCAACTGGACACCCTCATCCAGGGTACAACCTGCACAACCATTAGAGATGGCCCTGACGGTGTTGTCACTGCCTCCACTGTCACCAGCAGCAGCAGCAGCATGACATCCAGAATGGACTCAAAGGACTTCCATAGGTCCAGCTGGAAAGCACGCCTTCCTTTCTACTCTGATGAGCCCCTTCTTGGAATACCGTGGCCACTTGTGGTTACTGGAAGAAGATAGAGGAAAAAGGGAGAAAGACCATCAAGCATGGAGAGCAGGTCCTATGAGGAAAGGTTAGAGGGCTCAGAGAGTCACTTAGCTTAGGGAAAGAAAGCCAAGGGATGACTTAGCTGATGCATGAGAAGACTTCTTATACGTTGTTTTATATGGCCGTAGAAGGTTAAATAAGAGGAAAGGAGTTTAAATTGAAAGCAGGAGAGATTTCTGGGAGCCATAAGAGAAATGTGCTGATTTCCAGGATGCTGAAACTCTAGGTATCTGGGGGAGGTGTGAACTCTTCATCTCCTAAAGATGATATAGCAATTCCCTCGTCTACATGGCTTAAAGGGACACCTGTGTAAAGGTAGAAGAAGCCTGAGCTGGAGGATCTCATGAGCTCCCTACGAGGTCTCAGATCCCATGGACATGTTCATGATTTGCCACTGTCCCCTGTGTCTTGAGTTCCTTGGTATTAGGCATATCCAAGCTGAGCACTAAGCTGAGCACTAATCTACACAAGGCACTGGACCAGTGGCTTAGTGAGGTAAAGAGACTCTGTACAGTTCTGCCCTGAGGGAGTTTTCGGTTTAGTTGGGGAGAAAGGATATATGTATTTACTAACAACACGTGATCATGATTAGTGCTGATGGGTGGCACAGTCAACAGGGGCTTTGGGTACTCAAGGGAAGAAAGGTCATCATGAGCTGGGATGGTCAAGGAAGGCCTCCTGAAGAAGGTGGCGCTTGAGCTGGGTCCTGGGGAGGGAGGAGGATTACCAGAACGAAGGCCACTCCAGGTGGGAGAAAGAGAGTGGGCCACTCAGTGCTGAGTGGAAGAGGGAGAGCAGTGAGTGATATTTGGAAAGAAAGGCTGAGACCACATGGTAGAGGATCACGAGGGCCAGGCCGAGGCGTTTGTCAGGAGCTCCAAAACAAGGAGGCGAACCCGGTGCCTGGCCCCTGGAAGCTGCGCCGTGGTATTCATGCACTGACTTTGAGTAGGAAGAGAGGGGCTTAGTGTTGACACCACCGGCCTGCACCTCTTTATCTCTCCCGAGAGTCACAACTAGGTCTGTGCCGCTACTTACCCTTCTTGCCTCACTTTCACCGTGGGGTGGAAAGGTTTAAGCACCACCACTGTCTGGGCCGCAGCCCGAATCAGCCGAGTTCTAAGGCTCAGAGTCTAGGGCTGTGTGCGAGACTTCAGTAACTCTGTACCCTTCATTTTTCCAGGATTATCCCTCTTTGGGGCTGATGACGGAGAAGCTGTCCCAGAAAAACATCAATTTGATCTTTGCAGTGACTGAAAATGTAGTCAACCTCTATCAGGTGACTCCGTCTTCGGGCTTCGTGGAGTAGGCCCTGTGATGGGGCACCTGCCCCAGGGAGCCAGCACTGGCTGTGGTCCCCAGCCCCGACAGACCCTCCTCTGGCCCATGCCCCAGGAGCTAGATCCCTTTCTGGGTCTCTCTCCTCCAACCTCAAACTTACTACTAGGAAGAGTGTGCGGTGGTGGAGGGGAGGCAGTTCAGAGGCGTGAGGGGTATGAGAGGTTTCCTGTACCTTTGCTCAGCGCTAAAAGCCTGCTAGATATATTCTTGGCAGTGACAAGTGAAATATCCCACTTTCCTTCAATGAGCCCTGGAATCTTTGTCTTCCTTTCTAGAACTACAGTGAGCTCATCCCAGGGACCACAGTGGGGGTTCTCTCCACCGATTCCAGCAACGTTCTCCAGCTCATTGTTGATGCTTATGGGGTAAGTGTGTTGCGCTGGGAGCGGGTCTGCTGGGAGTGGGTCTGCTGGGAGTTGGGCTCACCTAGCATATGGAGCAGGGCCCAGATGGAGCAGGGCCCACACTACTGCTTTCCTCCCGTGCTCCCAGGGGCCAGGCAATGGCCAGCCCTGGGAGGAAAACAACCTTCTGGGAAATGGTGCAGAAAGGACAGCCAGGGAGCAGCAGGGACAATGAGTGGAGAGCTTAGAAGAGGGGGATGGGGATGGTGATTGATGGAGAAGGAGCATGGCCTTGAAATTGCAGGGGGCAAAGTGAGGGGGAGCTGGGCTCCAACAGCAGAGAAATGAGGGAGCTGAGCTGTGGGGAAGGTGAGGATGATTATAAATTAGGTGGAAAGTGGTGTTACCCATGGTGACCAGTATGGGTAGTCCCCATTGCACACTCTGAGGCCTGCAGGAGGGTGTAGCTGGTAGATTTTACCTAGACTCGCCTAGATACAAGTGGGGACAGAAAGAGGGAGCAGATTCCTAGGCAGGAAACAGGCTCCTAGGGGTGTTCCAGCAGCTTCCAGGTGAACCTCAGCATCTGGCACTGCCAGGGTGAGTGCGGGACTACATGGTAGATTTTGCTTGGGACGGAATTGGCTCTTGCCTTTTAGCTCATTTCCTTACTTCCTTTTGCCATTTTTTGCTCAGAAAATCCGCTCTAAAGTGGAGCTGGAAGTGCGTGACCTCCCTGAGGAGTTGTCTCTGTCCTTCAACGCCACCTGCCTCAACAACGAGGTCATCCCAGGCCTCAAGTCCTGTGTGGGACTCAAGATTGGAGACACGGTGAGGTGGGCTGGGCAGGGGCCGAAGCTGCAGCTCCAACCCTGGCCTGTGTCCTGGGGCATCTGCAGCCACCTCACTCCCTTCCTTCCTTGTACCTTCTTCCTGAAGGTCATTACAAGTTAGATGTAATGGAGCTGCCCAGCTTTTTCTCTGAGGCTTGTCACCTAAGCCATTTCTATATGTTAAGTGAACTTCACTATCAGGATTTTTAAAAACTTGCGTTTTGGCTACCCCTGTTTTTGTATGCACAGTTGATTGCAAATGAAAATATTTCTTACCTTCAGCCCTTCCCCAGTTTCCAGCCTCCCCAAGGCAATGCTTTTCTTTTCACCACAATATGAAATGCCAGATTATCTATAAATATTTATTGAGCATTAATGATGCTCAATAAATGTGCCAGGCATTGCTCTAGCTGCTGAAGATTCAATAGCAAGTGGAACAGGCAAAAATACCTGTCCTCATGGAATTTAAGAATGCAAATGTTCCTTTTGCCCCTCCAGTCCCTCCACGGGTTTCCTTATTGGTTGGTTCTTCTCTGCTTCTGCCTAAGGGGAGATGGGCTGGTGGAGGGCCAGAGAGGAAGGAAGCAAAATCAATTTTTTGATCCATTGATCCTTTCTATTGACCTGTCTGTTGATCTACTTATCTTCCAGCACATGTGCACATACCCCATATAAGAAATATTGGCCTGAAACATGCTTGATTGCATGAGTAATGAAATGTTATGTGGAAGTCGAACAATAGATCCTGAGCTTATGGTTGACCACCACGTGGCATCGTGTGGTGCAAAATAGTGTGTTGTATTAATACATCTTGCTGATATTATGTAATCAGTCCAGCCAGCTTAGTTGGCCAGAACAGAGTGTTTGCAAGATCACAGGTTCTGTTCAGCTTGAGCTGGTTTATTTTACATGTGGAATAAAAAACAGCCTTCTACTTCTTGACTATAAGCCATGGCTCTGTATCCAGCTAGATAAGTCACAAAGGCACAACTATCCCAGTGTTCTTGTCTTTGCTTTGTAGACCTTGCTAGTGGGAAAGCCAAGGAACCCCAGATTGAAGGAGGATAAGACACCCAGTTTGGGTATTCCTTAGCGGGCAGGGAACGACTTTTTTTCTCCAGAGCTGGGGTGTTAACTGGGTCCATCTGTGTCTGAATGCGATCTTGCTTTCCATCCAGGTGAGCTTCAGCATTGAGGCCAAGGTACGCGGCTGCCCCAAGGAGAAGGAGAAGTCCTTCACCATCAAGCCTGTGGGCTTCAAGGACAGCCTCACCATCCAGGTCACCTTTGACTGCGACTGTGCCTGCCAGGCCCAAGCTGAGCCTCACAGCCGCCGCTGCAACAATGGCAATGGGACCTTTGAGTGTGGGGTGTGCCGCTGCGGGCCTGGCTGGCTGGGGTCCCAGTGCGAATGCTCAGAGGAGGACTACCGCCCCTCCCAGCAGGATGAGTGCAGCCCCCGAGAGGGCCAACCCATCTGCAGCCAGCGGGGCGAGTGCCTTTGTGGTCAGTGTGTCTGCCACAGCAGTGACTTTGGCAAGATCACCGGCAAGTACTGCGAGTGCGATGACTTCTCCTGTGTCCGCTACAAGGGGGAGATGTGCTCAGGTGAGTCGGACTTCAGGCCCCTCCACCTGGGAACACACATAGCCTCACACATTTGCAGCCTCTGCAAGCACAGGTGAGGGCTGGAGGTGGGCAAAGGCAGGTGGAGCTGTAAGTCAATGATTCCTACTCTTTTTGAGTATAAGGACCAACCCCCTTTTCAGATTAAAAAAATCACTAGTAAATGGCAATTACAATTTTAGTATTTATAGACTTAGAAAACATATGATGTCAGAATATATAATAAAGTTAGTAATAATTTTACATGAATTTATCTTTTTATCCCAAGAGGCTTGAAACATAGCAGCATACATGCAAGACATTGAAGCACACTTAATGAACTAATATACTTAGAACAATGTCTGGAAAATGGTATGATGCTCTTATTAAATGTTAGCACTATTTTATTATCACTGTTACTAGTATTGATACTATTATTACTTTTTGGGTTCTAGATCTGTGCTGTCCAATATGGTAGCCATTAGCCACGTGTAGCTATTTAATCAAAATCAAAAAAATAAAAAGTTCAGTTCTTCAGTTGATCAGTAGCCACATGTGGCTAGTGGCTGCCATATTGGATGGCACAGATCTAGAGCATTTCAACAAGACAGAAGTTCTGTTGGGTGGTGCTGCCACAGGGAGTCTCTGCCTACAGACTGGGGATTACGGTTTTGAGTCCTTCTACCTGCAGAGTGCTGAGTTTCCTTCTCATTACAAAAGGCAGTAAAATCTCAAGGCCCACTGTTAATCTCAAACTGGTGTCTCCTTGCCCCCCAAAACATCCCTGGGGTACCTCCCCAGCTAGAAGTCAAACTAATGTTAATGTAGTCTTTATCTGAAGACATGCTGCCAATGGTCTCACATGGCAAATAGGCAGTCTGAGATGTTCCTGGGGCACTAGGGATAGGTTTTGCTGAGCCACAATCGCTGTGGCTTAATTCCTCTCGTGACAGACAGGTTGCAGACACTTGCAAGGTCGCTGGGACTGGGTTCTGGGTGTATTGTGTGGCCAGTTGAATGGAGAGATTATAGTTGTTTTCTGTTATGATCCATGGTGTAGACTGGCCACACGTGTGTTGGGGTTCTAACCGGCTCAGCAGATGTTCACTTTAACACTGACATTAGCCTTTAAAAAAGCTCATTTGAAAGGTAAATCTGTGTTGTTCTAAAGCCTGCCCAAGTAACATAAAAATGACTCCTTTTTATTGTCTACAACATTGTTTCCTTTACTCATGCTGACAAAATTTTCGAGAGAGTCTGGAGGAAAGTGGTAGAGAGATTAGGGGAGAGAGAGAGAGCAGGTCCTCACAGATGAACACACCCAAACAGCAGCAGTTTGAATTAGGCGGTGGGGCAGGAATTTCAATTCATTTTCATATTTGACAGTATTTACATCTAATTCAAAGTGCCAAAGGAAATGGGCAGGTTTGACATGGGAGATCCAGAGGAGGAGGTGGGTCGCCTGTGAAGGGCCGCAGATGGCCTACCCGTCTGCTTCTCCGCGGCCGGTTGCTCCCGGTCTGCAGTGAGGCAGTGTGGGAGGACCCAGCCACAGTGTGTTTCCTTTGGCTGCGGCCCCACTGAAGCCACAGAACAAAGCTGACTGGGTCAGCCGCCCCGGTTCCTGCCTGCCACCCGTGCAAGAACAGCTCGTCCTCCATCTAATCCGTGAGGGAACCGTGGGCAGCCTCTGCGGCCTCCCTCCACCACCTCCTGCCAGACTGTCAGGTGCCCGGCCGCCTTAGGTCTGGACTCTTGGTGCCGTCATCACATGCTCCAGGGGCAGGTACTCAGGGACACACGTTCATCGAGCACCTGCGCTGTGCCAGCATTTGGTCCCTGTGAGTAAACAGGGGTCATGTGTGATTTCTGACCTCTCAGAGCTTGTAGCCCAGGCCCCCATTGTCCCTCCCCAGAGCTGCTGGCCCTGTGGTCTGTCCTTTGCCACCCTTGGCCTCTAAGCACTGTGGCAGGTTCCTTGGCCGCCCCCTTGTCCCCTCCCTACTTTGGGCATGGTCTCCGTGGTTGTGCGTTATCAGCACCTCTGCCTCAAACCTCAGGCAGCACATCCTTGTCCTCAGGGCTTTCCCACCCGCCACACCCACGGACAGAGCCAGGTTCTGTGCTGTAGTGGGACGGGGGCACATGAAGAAGACAGTCTCCCCTTTCATTAACTTACCTAAGGATAATGCACGGGCAGAACCTGACTGATCTCAGAGCCCAGAGGCGAGGGTCCTCAAGGAGTGTCACAGGAGCCCACTGGAGAGAGACTCATGGACAGCAGAAGCCCGGGAGGCTTCATGGAGGAGGTGGGATGTCTGATGGGTTTCAAACGAAGAGGGGTGGAGCCCTGCATCAGCCTGGAAGGGCCAGTTGTGTGGGGACAGCGGTCAGCCCAGAACGTCTAGCCATGTGGGGAGAGCGATCGCACGCTCACGTTCCCTCTGGCCTGAAATCCCTGCTCCTCCTTCCCTCTCCTTCTTCCCTCCCTCCCTTTTCTTCCACTCTTTCTCTTCACTCCTCACCCCTCTCCTCTGGCTTTCCTATGAACCCAGGCTTGGCCTCCCTCTTGCTGGAGGGGTGCCATTTCTGTGACATTACCACACTGTGACTTCCTTTTAAGGCTGACCCTGCCAGGGCTTGGGGTCAGCCTGCTGGCTCTGGCCTGCCACTTCCACTCCCGACCTCACTCCCTGACTGGCCCATCTTGTCAAAGATCACTTTGTTTAGCCTCACAAAGGAAGCGCTATGGCACAAGGGTTTGTGCGGAGGCTGAGGCCTCTGAGTGCTGCCGGGCCTGTGTGGTGTCGGTCTCTCCCCATCCAGGACCGTGGTCAAATGCAGGGTGTAGTGGATGCCACGGGGCAGGCTCCGCCGCTGGCACACCCCTCCCCCAGCTCTCGTGAGGGTTAGCTGATGACGACTCACAGCTGCCCCTTCTCTGGAGGACTGCCCTCGGCTGACGGGAGCTGCCTTGCCCCCAGATGTTGGCCAATGACTGAGGGACAAGGGGTTACACAAGGGCAGTCCCTTTGCCCCAGGGTGGGCCTTGCCCTGTGGTGCCATTCATGCTCCTGAGCCCACATGGGATCAGGCTGAAGGTGTCGCTGGCTGAGACCACATTCCTGCCAGCTTTGAATCTCGCCCTATCTTGCTTTCTCCTTCCTCTTTACTTCCCCAGCGAGTCACCTGAACAATAGTCCTCCCCACAAGCTGTACTTCCAGGGACCCCAACCCCAGGACACAGAGCCTTTCTGCTCTCCCCACCAGCATGGCATCCCTGCTCTCCAGATGTGCTCAGCAGCTGGAGTTATGTTCCCCACCCTTCCCAGGAAACAGACATTTCTTTCCAAGGCAGTGAAGGTGTGTCGGAGTCTTGAATGCTGGTGTGGTTACTAGGGGATGGTGCTGGGGCCACAGCAGAGGTCCCCATAGGGGCCATGAGACACCAGTCAGGCCACCATCCAGCTGCTCTTTCAGCCTGGCCATGTACTACCCGCCCCTCTACCTCCTGGGGGCCCATCGACTCACAGAGACGTGGTTTCCAGACAATTCAGGATACTTCCCCTTTACCCTCTGCCTTTCCTCTGATTAAGAATCAGATTTTTATTATTCATCCACTTCTTCCTGATTCAGAATCCTGGAGAGTGAGTCACCTTTCTGCAGTGTTTAAGAGTCAACTTTTAAAGACTTATTCAGTGAATATTAGGGGGTTCCAGCATTGGGAGTTCATGCCTGCCTTTAAGCAGTCTAACCCTCCACCCGTCTCCTCCCAGTCCTACACTTATAATAGAGTGAATAGGTCTTTCCCGCTGGGGCCGATGGCTCATTGTGATACTGTAACAGTACAACACGGGGCACACATTGGTGAATGTGTGTGCATTTTTTGGGAATTTAACTAAGTTGTAAACTCCACCATAGTAGGAACCTTGTCTGTTTTGTTCACTGCTGAATCTAGTGCTCAGCATGGGATATGAGCTCAATAAATATTTGTTGAATGAATGGATAAGTGAATAAACATTAATTATAGGCCTGCTCTTTAGCAGATTTCATGCTGATCACTGTTGATGGAAAAAAAATTTTTTTTTGAGACAGAGTCTTGCTCTGTTGCCTGAGCTAGGGTATTGTGGCGTCATCATAGCTCACTGCAACCTCAAACTCTGGGGCTCAAGTGATCCTTCTGCTTCAGCCTCCCAATTAGCTAGGACTATAGGCATGTGCTAATTTTTAAATTTTTAAATTTAACCATGCCTGGCTAATTTTTAAATTTTTTATAGAGGTGGGGTCTTGCTAAGTTGCTCAGGCTGGTCTTGAACTCCTGGCCTCAAGTAATCCTCTCGCCTTGGCCTCCCAAAGTGCTAGGATTATAGGAATGAGCTTCCACGCTCGGCCTATTGGAAAAATTAATGTGCATGTTCTCTCCCATCAAGGAGCTCACAATCTAGAAACAGAAACAGAAAGGCAAGCAAATGACCATAAAATAAGGGTAGAAATAGAGGTAGACATAAAGTCCTGGAAGAACACAGGAACAGACAGTTGATTCTGCCTAGGAATATCAGTAAAAGTTACAGCAAGAAAGGAACATTTGATTTAGGCTTTAAGGGGTGAGTAGGAGTTTGGTAGTGGTCACAGAATGAAAGGGCATTTTGCGTAGAGGGAACAGCATGAACAGAAACAAGGACATAAGGATAGTCCAGAAGATGGTGAATCATTTGGTGTGGTAGTTAATGTGTGGCAATGTGAAGTCGGTGATGAGATGTAAAGCTGGAAGGAGGTTGAGCCCCTTGTAAAGGCCTCAAAGCTTTGCTAAAGACTTAGACTTAATTCTTTAGAGAGTATGGAGTCTTTGCAGGTTTTTAAGCAGGTAAGTGGCATGATCAAGTTGATTGGTGTTCTAAAACAGTGGTTTTCAACTGGGAGGAAGGAGCTATTTTGTCTCCCAGGGGACATTTAGCAATGTCTGGTGACATTGATTGTCACAACTAGAAAGGATATCTATCGGGTAGAGCCCAGGATGCTGCTAAACATTCTATAATGCACAGGACAAGCTCCCACAACAAAGAATTATCTGGCCCAAAATATCAAAAAGTACCAAGTTTGAGAAACCATGCTTTAAAAAGAGAATCCTGGCTGCAGAGGAATTGACAATAAACTAGAGAACAGAGATGACTTAGTTGTCTGGGGACAGGACCAGGCTGGGGCAGGGGATGGAAATGTCTACAATGAGTCCCAGAAACTCAGCAGTCAGAAACTCCCCTTCTGTCCACTCCACTTGACTGGTTCAGTATCTTTGAATTCCTAAAATGTTCTTGAAATTTCTCACTGGTGTCAAGCTTAGTTATTGGACTTTCTGTGACTCCCTTGTTCCAACTTTAGTCCTCCTTCCACGGGTCTGGCCTTATCTTCTACTGGCTAAGCCTGTTTTCTCTGTAAGTTACAGAAGTCTCCGGAAAGACCATATTAGTATAAATAGGGAAAGGCATTGTTTACAATACTGCATAGAGCCTAAGCAACTGGGATCTGAAGTCACAGGGACTTCAGTTTGAGCCTTCACCCTGCCGTTTACAAACTGTGTGGCCTTGGGAAAATTACTTAACCTCTCTGACCTCACAGAGTTATTATAAGAAATGAACAAATAACATACTAAAGAACTGGCACAGTGCTTGGCACGTATTAAATGCTCAGCAAATGTTCGCGGCCATTATTATCATGGTTGTGGTTATTGTTGGCACCCCCTTCCACGGGGAATATTTACCTCCTTGGTTAGTTTGCAAAATAGATGCAGTTCTGTTCTCTAAATGCTTTCCAAGGCTGTTCCACTACACTCGTAGGGCCACATAGGATATAACGAGGCCAGATTGCGAAGAGAACAGGGATAAGGAAAACAGGTTGTGTGGGTGAGGCTGGAGATAGTTGAACTGTGTCTGTAACTTAAAAAAAATTAATTAATTAAGTTTTCAATGTTTAGTTGTGGCAAATGTTCCTGCAACTTTTGAGTGCAGAGGCAGGACAGAGGATGAGCCAACAGAGGCCACTCGGCTACGTGAGCTCATTGCTAGCTATTGTCTCCACTGCTGTTCGCCTTAGAAATCGCTCTTCTTTTGTTTTGTTTTGTTTTTTTTTTTCATTTAGCTTCTCTTATTTTCTGACTTCTTTTCCCTGTAGCATTCATGGGATTTATTTAACCATACTGGCCCTCAGCAACCTGTGAGGTAGGATATATTTGTTCTCCATGCTTACTTGGTTCCACTGGCCGACTCCACGGGCTCTCTGTGCCCTCCCTCTGCCCCTGGGTGCCCCGCCCCATCCACCCATGCATACAGGGCGCTCTGTGTGCACCTCCCCTTCTCAGGGGTTTGGAATAGCTCTGTGTTCTGGATGTCTCCATTCCTCCCTTCTCCCTGTATTACAATTTTCCCGTCTTGCGTGTATTCCCTCAGAGCTCTGCTTCTCACCTTGCAAGGTGACACCTTTGCTGGTTTGAGAAATGGAATAATGGAAATGAGTGGCTGATTTGTTAGTGAGAGGGGACCACATTGTCCAAACTGGAGCCTATGTTGTTGTCTAACCCAGTTGGGTGGTGACAATGATGACAAAGGTAGGCCTCTCGGGTCAGGTCCCTGTGTCAGGTCAAAAGGAGAGAGTTTTGGGGCCTGAGGGGCCTTTTGCCATCATCAAGTCACACCACCAAGGCACTGAGTGCCATGTCTGGGCTCGGGGCTGTGGCTTAGTGCTGTGCCGGCCCTCAGGGCTGAAGAGCTTGATTCTATCCTTAGACTAGAAGTTGGCAGAGAAGGCAGAGGGGTTCAGAATAGGGCAAGAGGAAGGGTGGGAGGCCTGGGACTTAGTTCCTGAGACTTCTTTGCTCTATGATGGCTCAGACAAAGTCCTGCTATACCTTGGGGCACCTGAAAAACTGAGTTTGTCCTTACTGGGTAGGGTTCCCCTGGTAATGAGCCAATTCCCTGGCAGTATGGAGGTCTGGTTGGGGCCAAGGTGGCTGTAGCCTGCTGTCATGGGGATGGGAGCCCTCACCAGCTGGCCTGCCCTCTTGGGCTGTGTGCTTTCAGGACATGGCCAGTGCAGCTGTGGGGACTGCCTGTGCGACTCCGACTGGACCGGCTACTACTGCAACTGCACCACACGCACCGACACCTGCATGTCCAGCAATGGGCTCCTGTGCAGTGGCCGGGGCAAGTGTGAGTGTGGCAGCTGTGTCTGCATCCAGCCGGGCTCCTATGGAGACACCTGTGAGAAGTGTCCCACCTGCCCGGATGCCTGCACCTTTAAGAAGTGAGTGGGCAGTTTGGAGAGAGTTGGGAGGTTGGGAGGTGGGAGAGGATCCTCCAGACTGGAATCCCCAACTCTCCAGATCTGTGTCTTACCGATCCAAGCTTGAGGGAGAAGAGTCTGCTCCAGCCAAAGGGCCAGCTCTCCTCTTTCCAGTGAAAGCTTCGGGGAGGGTGGAATAGAGCCAAGTGTGAAGGGGCCACAGTAGTGCCAGCTGGACTCCAATGGGAGAAAGACCTCCCTGGGGTGGCATCCTGGATCCCTCTGACTTGGGAGGAAGGATAAACCAGATATCTCTGGGAACATTCCAGTGCTGATGTTCTGATTCTGTGGGAGGTGTGGGGGCTGGAGTTATGGAGGATACTCTTTGAAACAGAGGATTTTAACCAGAACAAACTCACCCCTTTGGGGGTCAGAGGAAGCCCCTGTCAGCCCAATCTGTGGCACTGCCATTCCTCTTACCACTTTAAGCAGGGCCAGATTCACGGGTGTACAACCTGTGCAGCTGTCCAGGGCCCCATGCTTAGAAGGGCCTCATGCTTGTTTGAATGTTCTGCTGTCACCTTGAAATTCTTAATAATTTTTGAACAAGACATCTGTCATTTTAATTTTGCACTGGGCCCCCAAATCATATGACCAGTTCTGACTTCAAGGTTGCCAGAAGTGGTATAGGGCTCACCATCCTGTCACAGCCCTGGATGGGACAGGAAGAAGTTTAATGAAGGATCCAGGGGATCTCTGGCTGCCAGGTCCTACCTGTGGGTGAGGAGGACACTCCACTCCTGAACTCCACACTCCACCTCGGGACTGTCTTACAGGGGGGTGTGTGTGTGTGTGTGCGCGTGTGTGTGTGCGACACACACGGGTATATGTTTTAACTGGGGTGGAGTAGCTTTCTGGATGCATGGCGGTCAGAGCTGGACTGGGACACACTTAGGCTTGCTCCTCCCTTGCCTTAATCGCTGTGTCCTCTCTCCTTTAGGGAATGTGTGGAGTGTAAGAAGTTTGACCGGGGACTCCTACATGAGGAAAATACCTGCAGCCGTTACTGCCGTGATGAGATTGAGTCAGTGAAGGAGCTTAGTAAGTTCAGCACGTCTCAGAGTTGTACACACCCAGGTTGTAAGTGTTTCCGATTCAACCTTAGAACGTACCCAACTTCCGTCTAAGACGAAAGAGTGGTTCCTACCTCAGGGAATATTGCACAGCCTGATACACAGGCTTGGGCACTTGATGAAAGCTAGCGTCCCAGAGGGTCCCCCTGTATCCCTACTGATGTGAGTGGCAGGCCCCCCACTTTGGCTTCCCAGAGCCTGTACACTCAGCAAGAGCCTGCAAATAACTTTTCAAGGGGATAGAAATCAGGCAACCCTAACTTCATCTCCCCAAGGAAAGCAAGATAATATATCTCATTTCACGGATGAAGAAACTGAAGCACAGAGCTGGGAAGTGGTGCCCATGGTAGCCACCGCCTTAGCTTAGCTAGTGAGCATTTACCAGCTTTACTTAACCAAGAGTGGTAAGCACTGCCCAAGCTTGGCTGAAAGCTTAGCTGGCTTGGAAGGAAACTTTCACTCTTGGATTTGTAACCAAAATCTTTATCCTGTAGTCCTTCTGCCTCTCTGGAGCCCCTCCTGAAATAAGACAGACAGAAATACAAACAGGGGGGAGCAAAACTCTTGCTTGCAATTATTCTGGTCTGTACTTTATCTTGACTTAAAAGGAGGAGGAGATCTTTGCTGCTGTTGGCACATCTGATACGGTTATCCGGGCCAGCTAGGCATCGGTGGTGCCCAGGAGATAGCAATCTCCCCAAAGATAGCAATCTCTCATGAAGGCAGGAAATGTGTGTCAGTGAGAGAGCCACAGTAAGACACAGCCTTCAGTCAGCTTCTGGGTGGGGGTGTTATGGAAAAGAGTCAGACCTCTGGATCTTTTGGCTAATATCAGAAGCAGGGCTGGAGGAGGTTTGCAATTTGCAGATTGAGTTTGGAGAGGCAATTTTTCTGCTTGCTATGATTAGCTCAAGGATAGAGGCTGTTGAAATGTTGAGATATTTTTATCATCTAGACCAGATGGGTATTACAAGTTAGTTTATTGATAAGTATTTCTGTACCTCCATCTCGCTTTACAACCATAATAAACATAAAAATAAATGCTTATTTATATAGAATTTTATAATTTATGAAAGTTATAAAAGTATCTTTCATATGCATTATCTTATTCTTCTCCCAACAATCTGGTGAAGTGGAATTATAGTACTATTGTTATCTTCATTTTGTGGATGAGGGAACTGGGTCTCAGGAAAGTTAAGTAACTGGCCCAAGCAAGTGGTGGATTAAGATGAGAACTGGCCAGGTGTGATGGCTCATGCCTGTAATCTCAGCACTTTTGGAGGCTGAGGTGAGAGGATTGCTTGAGGCCAGGAGTTCGAGACCAACCTGGGCAACATAGTGAGACCACAGCTCTAAAAAAAACAAAAATTAGCTGAGTGTGGTGATGAACGCTTGTAGTCCTAGCTACTTGGGAGGCTGAGGCAGGACGATTGCTTGACCCTGGGAGTTGGAGGTCGCAGTGAGCTATGATCACGCCACTGCATTCCAGCCTGGGAGACATAGTGAGACCCTGTCTCAAATAAATAAATAAATAATGAATGGATAAATACATAAATTTCTGAAATCCTCTTTCCCCTGTACTATACGACTAGTTTGCTGAAGGCTTGTTGAGGTCAGGTCTGTGGGATGTGCTTTGAGACTCCTGTCTTCATCCTGTTCCATCACTTATTTGCTGTGTGACCTCGGTATGCTTGCTCAATCTCACACGTCAGGTTTACCCATCTGGTTTCATCAGTGTAGAGCAGAGTGTAGCTGGTGGAGGGTAACTCACAGTGTCCCTGGCAGAATAACGGGCTTTAGAATTAGAAGGGATGAAGCCTACAAAACCTGGTGGGAGTCAGAGGGCAGAGGACGGCCCTGGGGAGGCACGCCAGACCAGAAACAGAAAAGGAAGAGATATAAGAGCTGCATAAGCAAACCACTGAGAATCACTGAGCAAGCAGAGAGAGGAAACAGAGGGAAGGGGACACCTTCTGAATGTTGGGCCCTGTTCACTTTTTCTGTTTAATTATGCACCAACCCTGTGAGGTGGGGGTATCATTTTTTTTTATAGACGAAGAAAGAGAGACTTGACTTGCCGAAGCTCACACAGCTGGTAGGTGGTGAAGCCAGACTTTGAATTAGATTGTGTGATACTGTTATGTCATGTCCCTTTCACAGAACCAAAAAGGGCCTGTGCAGGACAAATACGTCAGTGAGGGTCAGCGAGTGGCAATTGTCAGGCATGACAGCATCTCGAATCTAGGCATCTTGCACATGTCGGGCACAGGGCTCCTGCCACATACTTTCTCAGAAGTCCTGTGATAGGGGATTAGGGTGGCCCCATCTTCCAGTTATTGCTCCATTTTTTACTCTTCTGTCTCTCCTCCCCCAGAGGACACTGGCAAGGACGCAGTGAACTGTACCTACAAGAATGAGGATGACTGTGTCGTCAGATTCCAGTACTATGAAGACTCCAGTGGAAAGTCCATCCTGTATGTGGTAGAAGAGCCAGGTGAGTGGAGCTTGCCCCACGGAGAGGGAGAACCGTGCTAGGCAGGAATTTCTACCCACTGCCCCTCTTAAACAGAACAGGTTAAGCCTGGCCTTACAAGCGGTGAGTTGGGGTCTGCCATCTGGGTGAGTGGGATTTATAAATACATTTGTATAGTAGCAAGAAAGTGACTTGCTAATCAAGGAGACAGAAAAACAAAGAGGTAGATAAGGAGAAGAAGAAGGTAGGTATGGCTCTCATCAATGAATAAAACATATCATGGCATTTTTTGAGGCCATAATGTCAAGAAGTAAAGAATTTTAATTCTAGGACTTTATAGCACATGGCATCTGCTCTACTAAAAGTGAGATGGTTGACAAGAGCAACCTTCCTGTCGCTTCAGAGGAGGCCTGATGGTTGGAGGCATTGACCTTACCCGGTTCACTGCAGGATGTAGGGGTGGGTTTGAGGCGCCAACCCAAGGCTTTCCCTGAACACTAAAAAGACTTGCTCTCAAGGCCCTGTGGACGTAGGAGGAGCCCTTCCCATCATACACAGACCAACCCCAGGATTGTCACCATCCAACACTGTACATCTGCTTCCCCTCACCACCTTTATAGCCTCCTTTTCCTTTAATCCCATACAGATTAAGGTATGACTCATTAGAAAATATTTTCGAGTACTTCCTATATATCAGGCATGGTGCTGAGAATATAACAGGAAGTAAGGCAGACATGGCACTTACAGGCTGTGGGGGAGACAGGCGTGTAAGTCGGTGGTGTCACTGCAATGGGATAAGGGCCATGTGGTGGTTGGGGTGGACAAGAACGTTCGGGGGTGAAGGAACAACCTCTGAAAGTAGAGGCAAAATCAGTCGGTTTCTTGACATTTACAGCTGTAGGAGTTTCTTCGAATCAGCTTTTAGACTGGGGGCCAGAAAACCATTTCTGTAAAGGGCCAGATGTTAAATATTTTAAGCTCTGTGGGCCATATGGTCTCTGCTGTGACGACTCAACTCAGCTGTTGTAGCAGGAAAGCAGCCGTACACAATATGTAAATGAATGGACATGGCTATATTTACAAAAACAGGTGGCAGGCCACATTTGGCTCATGCGGAGTTTGCCTACGCCTCTGTGTTCTTTACTGGTGCTTTCGGTAATTGGGGTAAACCCTAACATTTGAGTGCCTCTGCTTCAGACATGTCCTCTTCCCTGAGAAGCCTTCTCAGAGCTTCTTTAGCCTCTGTACCTACCGCTGACAAGGTTTGGTGCTTCTGTTTGATTTCCAGAGCATCTGTGCTTCCCTTACGAGGGCCTTCATCACACGAGTAAATTGCTTCTTTGATCATCTACTCAGTAGGCCATAAGCTCCAGGAACACAGGAACCGTGTCTGTCTTATCTATTGTTATATCCCTGCACTTAGCTCAGTCATCTACAAAGAATATATTGAATAAATGGGCTTTGAATAAATTAATAGGGCAGATTAGTCCTATAGGACAAGTGGGCTTATACACATCTAGGTATATTTTAAGAGAATTCTGGCTGCATGGGGAAGCGAGGGGATGAAGGTGGGAAATGGGCAGCAGAAAAGCCTGGAGGAGCTACCTTGTGTTGTACTTCCTTAGGGTGGGGCTGCCACATCTGTGTCACCCAGGGAGTTGCTGTCTCTCTGGGTAGAGGAGACCATTGTCCCCCACCCGGAATATTATTGGGTTAGCCCTTCCCAGAGCTTTCACCCTTTATAAAAGAGAAGGAAGGTATAAAAAGGGAACTACCTTAATTTTATTTAGTGACTCAAGGGAAAGTTGACGTGGGGCAGAGGAGAGGGGAGTCTGGGTATGTCTGTGGGGGAGCAGATGTGGATTGGTTTGACCATGACTTCCTCACACCTTCCCACTCACCCATCTTAACACACTGCAGGATTTTTCTACACTCTATTTGTACCTTTATCCCTTCTTCTTTCAGAAGGCTGGTGTGTCTTTGCTTTGGGGTTTAACATTATTTCATCTCTTTGCTCGTGCTCGGGCTGTATCACTCACCAAAATCATTTGGCTTGGTATTTTGAGCCCAGAATCTATTGCCTGAAGTTGTGGGGAGCATAAGTGATGATAACCTGGGGTGGTACAAATAGTCCCTGCTGGCTACTTCTTCAGGTTCACTGCCGGTAGACCCCTTCTTCCACATTAGGAGATAAGACACCAGATCCATAGACCCACATTTCTTGTCTTGTTGCCCTGAAATTCCAGACTCTGCCTCCCCTCTCATCTCCTACCCCAACCACTTCCAGGGGCTCTGTTTTTGAGTAGAATGTAGCAGCTGGGGTCCCAGAGCATAGGGAGAGATTATTCTCTTTCTCTTCCCCAACGTGTGCTCTTGCAGATGCTCTTTTTAAAGGGCTGAGCCACTGTAGAGCAGTAAAGAGAGCATTGCCAAATGGTTCGGCATTGGCCAAGTGGAGTTTTAGCCACATGGAGTGGGCTCCTGAGCTGGGTTCTTGTCACTTCCAGAAAGGGTTGCCAGATAAAATACGGTATGTCCCAAGCAATATTTGGTACTTATATAGAAAAAAAGAATTCATTGTTTATCTGAAACTCAAATTTGTCTTGGCTTCCTGTAGTTTTGTTTGCTAAATCTGCCAACATTACCCAGACTTCCCTGACCTCGAGTCACTCAGCATGCATCTACTGCGGTGGCTCAGAGGCCCCTCCAGGGGCCACCTGACCTTGTCTTCTGCTTCCAGGAAGCCTGACACCCACTCCTTTCAGGACAGGTGGCTAACAGATGGTTTTCCCCTGAAGACCTCCTGGCATTCTACCTGTCCTGCCCATACTAATATGCAGAATTAAAGAGATTTCACTTTGAGGTTTGAGGGTCAGCCTTACCCCAGTCTTCTAGAGAATTCATAATTGCTTTTCCCAGAAGAACTGGGGCCCTCCACTCCTGGGAACTTGGACACTGGAACCTCACAGCCTTTCTCCAGGGGCTCCTTTAATTACAGACAGGTTGTAATTTGGCGGGTTGGGCGATGGCCAGCCTGGGTTTGTGGTGGTGGTGGTTTCTGTGTACAGTGTGGTGAGCAGAGGGTGTGTGTTTAGAGAAGAAGGTGGGAGACAGGGTGGAAAAGTGGATGTGACTTCCTCTCCAGACTCATCAGTATCCACATATACAAACACCTGGTTTTATAACACTTGAGGTTACTGGAGTGAGGTCACCTCTCAGACACCTGATGTTTATGGGAAGCAGAGCTCTGCAGAGTATACTCAGCTTGACCCTCAGAGGGGTGACACGCCTGTGTCTGTGTTGGTTGTTGACTGGGGTTGAACAGGAAGTCAGCTTTCAATAGGGTTATGATTTTAGATGACTAAATATTTTGGGAAAGAACCCAAAATATTGTCTTGGCTGGTAGACCTCCTGGTCTCTAAGGATGCTAAAATGGTCATTAGGTTCACAGCCCTCAGGAATGTAAATATCTGCACCAGGGTAACAGACACAAATGCCTACAGGGGTTAAGTAGCCAAGTAAATTAGTGAAAACAGTTGGGTGTAAGAAAAACATCAGTTACAATGGTAGCTGATATCTATTTAGCACTTCTTCTCTGTGAGGCACTGTTGTGAGTTCTTTAAATATATTTATCTGAATTATTCTGCATAACAACTTGTTAAAGTCAGTGCTATCACTTTCTTTATTTTAAAGACGGAGAAGCAGGAAACAGACACTCAGAAAGGTTAAGTAATTTGCCAAAGGTCACATAGCAAAGTTAAGTCGTAAGCCAAGACTCAAACCTAGCAGTCTGGCTCTAAACTCCACGGTAGCACAGACACAATGGCAAATCACACTTTGCCTCCATTTAGGGGAGAAAAGTGTGAGTGGTGGGGATTCCAGCAAACCGGAAATCACGTGTCTCAACCAAAAGCAGCAGCTGTTCCTTGGCTGCAGCCAGTTGCTGCACTGTGGGAATATAGGTCCCAATGTTTCCAGATCTTCTGATTTTTTTTTAAAGAGAAGAATAATCTGAAATTTTAGGGGGATAATCTCCTGATTCTTCAATGTTGCCCACAAAATCAATTTTATTATTATTATTATTTTATTTTTAGATATGGAGTCTTGCTGCATTGCCCAGGGTGGAGTGCAGTGGCTATTCACTTGCACAACCATAGCTCACTGCAGGCTTGAACTCCTGGGCTCAAGTGATCCTCCTGTTTCAGCCTCCTCAGTAGCTGGGACTACAGGCACATGCCACCATGCCTGGCTGTAAAATCAATTTTAAAAATAAACATTTGGGTGAACCCTCACCCTAGGTATTGTTGGATTCTCTCCAGGGGTGACCAGTTGGAGACATCTGATTTAAAACACTCAGGACAGATTATTGCTGTCCTAAAGATTGCCCCCTTTTCCAGAAAATAATTAATTAATTTTTAAAAACTGTCTTTTTTCCTTCAGAGACCTTTATTACTTTATCAAGAAACCTTATTTATAGCCAGTTCCAGGGATTCCTGCTTCATTCACAACTGCTCTGCTCTGTGCTTCTTCCCAACAGAGTGTCCCAAGGGCCCTGACATCCTGGTGGTCCTGCTTTCAGTGATGGGGGCCATTCTGCTCATCGGCCTTGCCACTCTGCTCATCTGGAAGCTCCTCATCACCATCCATGACCGAAAAGAGTTTGCTAAATTTGAGGAAGAACGAGCCAGAGCAAAATGGGACACAGTAAGAGGCTGGGCTGGGCTGGGCTGGGTGTTTTCTAAAGTTGTTGGTTCAAGAACCTGAAGTGGAAGCAGCAGATACTTAGGGTGGCCAGGTTCAACCAGCACCATAGTTTTCCAGTTATCTTCTGTTCTGGAAATTGGGAGATGGTCTGACTGTCCCTTGTCCTTGAGTTTCCTGAAAACCACCTGATCTCTACCACATGGTGACGAAGCACCATGTCAGTGAGTACTGAGCGAACACATGTAGGGTCCAGCTCTGCTCTGATACTGAAGAAATGAAAAAAAGAAACTTATTCTCCAATTCGGGGTGACAGAACAAACTTACGTTGAGAGCATATAATGCATAATATACTCACAAAGTCCAAAGCATTAAACACAAATAGGAAAAAATATAATAGCTAACATTTATTGAGGATTTACCATGTTCCAGGAACAGTTCTAAATGCCTTTTACATATTAAATTATTTTATCCAGCTGGGCATGGTGGCTCTTACTTGTAATCCCAGCACTTTGGGAAGTTGAAGTGGGAGGATCGCTGGAAAACAGGATTGGAGACCAGCCTGAGCAAGATAGTGAGACCCAGTCTCTACATAAAACAAAACAAAACAAAAAAATAGCTGAGCATGGTGGTATACTCCCACCTACTTGGGAGGCTGAGGCAGGAGGATTGGTTGAGCCCAGGAATTTGAGGCTGCAGTGAGCTATGATGATTCCACTGCACTCCAGTTTGGGTGACAGAGTGAGACCCTATCTCTAAGAAAACTTAAAAAAATTAAAAATAAATAAATAAATAATTGCATCCCTATAACAACCCTATGTGGTGGGCAATATTATTATTCCCATTTTATAGATAAGAAAATTGAGCACAGAGAAGTTAAGTAGTTGCCTGATTGTGGGAAGGAATTAGGTTACTATAGGAATTACTTTTTCAGTCAGCCTTTTAGAAATAGTGACAGGATGTCATTCCACCTCATTCTCTTCTTTTTCCTCAAATAGTAAGATAGTCACTTCCAAATTAGACTCTAATCTTATGCTCCCTGCATTTTATCCTAATTTAATCCAATTAAACAAGCAATGAGAACCTTCTATAGACTGAATTTTACTCTCCTCTCCATTGGCTGGTCTTCTGCATTTTAATTTTTTTATGGACCTTCCAAATGGCCGTTTGAATCCCTGAATGTCCAAGGTTGGTCTGCAAGTTTGTTCCCATTTGATGGCAACCCCATGGGGCTCGAAAGTCCACAGTAGCACAGACACAATGGCAAGTCACACTTTGCCTCTGTTTAGGGGAGAGAAAGGTGAGTGGCGAGGATTCCAGCAAACTAGAAAACATGGGTCCTAACTAAAAGGGCAGCTGCTCCTGAAGTCTAGCCAGTGGAATGTAGGTTCGGTGTTTCTAGATCTTTTGATTTTGGTGCCCAAGAAACTGAGACGTTTCTGCTAGGACAGTGCAGAACATCCTGAACCTCTGAGGCACACAATAATGTGCTGTGTTTCTTGGAGCTACTATTAACAACTACTGGACTTTGTGAGATTTTATTACTTTTTGGTGGAAAATAATTTGAGAAACCTAGTAAGGATCTTTTTCCCGATAACATGACAGTTTTGCAGGTGTTGCTTGAAGTGATGAGATGAAGACAAATTAAGACTTATTTGGGCAAAAGCTGTCCTCTGTGTTCTGACTGCCACCTGGTACATTTCACATCCCCCAGCACTGTCACAATGAAGGAAAAGGGGAGAAGGGCAATGGAGGGGAGAAATGGAGAGGTTGGGTAGAAGCTATCCTAGAATGTTGTGGGATCACCAAAAATCGATGAGCTGAATTTAAACCCTTAGAAATAGTGGCAGGATGGCATTCCGCCTTCCCTCTCCTCATTTCCTGTCCATTCCCATCCTGAGAGCTAAAGTGTGAATAAAATGAGCATTAACCTGTTTCATTGATGGTATATTCTAGAGAAGGGTGTCTCAGGCAGACTTCTCAGTTGAGATTTAAACATTTAGGGCAGGGAAGGACTGAGGCATTCACTATAAGACACTTTTCTGTTCTCTCTGCAGGCCAACAACCCACTGTATAAGGAGGCCACGTCCACTTTCACCAACATCACCTACCGGGGCACTTAATGACCTGCAGTCACCCTCAGATCATTATCAGACTGTGCCGGGATTGTGGGAGTCTCTGCTGTCATGTTTACAGAGGACAGTATTAGTGGGGTGGGATTTGGGGCTTGGAGTGGGGTGGGTTGTGAGAACGTCAGTATGTGGAAGTGTGGGTCTCTGTGTGTGTGCGTGCGTGTTGCGTGTGAGGAAATGTGTATAATTTAAAACTTGTGATGTGTCCTAATAAGCAGAGCTCCTCGGCCTTTGTCCTCAGAATGCCTCCTGCAGGGACTCTACGTGCTTAGCTTGAGGGGGACCGTGGAGCCGAGCAGGTGTTCTTCATTACCTCAGTGAGAAGCCAGCTGTCCTCGTGAGGCCGTTCTCCCTGAAGAGAAGGGCAGGGCTGAGGCCTCTGAATCCAGAGGAAGGGACACCAAGCCTTGGCTCTACCCTGAGTTCATAAGTTTATGGTTCTTGGGCCTGACTCTCAGTAGCCATGGTAGGAACTGCTGGGCTTTTGCTGCCCTGGTGTGTCACCTGGGCCTCTATCCCCTTTCCCTTCCCTCAGGCAGAAGAAGGGGTCAGGGGAGAGCTGAACTGTCCGAGCTGCCCGTGCCTTTTGCCATCCCCTCAGTCCAGCTATGGTTTTCACAAGGGGAGTCCTTGCTACCTAATTCTTTGACCTTTTGGGAGTGAGGATGGCAGGGCCACTCAGGGGTCATGCATGGCCTGGGGGATGTGCCAGCATTATAATCACAGCCCTTCAGATTTGCGTCATTGGCAGCTCCACGCTGGAGGTTTGTTTAGAAGAAGTGTGCCAACCTTAGACCAGCACCACCTCTTTACCTCCTACTGCCACACCCGCGCTGCTGCAAACCTTTGCCGTGTACTGAGGATTTCCCTCTTGACCAAATGCTTTTCCTCCTCCACGGGAGAGTGCTATGGTTAGAGCCAGAGGTCTGGCCCTACCCTTCAGGCCTTTTGCTCCTTGTCCAAGGCACCTCCACGTACCCAACTCTGTGCCTCTGTGTGCTATATCCATCCATGGGGCTGATGGCTGATGGCATTTACCTACTACCTCTTGGGTGTCTTGTGAAGGAATCATTTCAGTGGGTCTGCTGGGCATAAGTGCCAGGATGGAATGATGGGCCAGTTGTATCAGCAGGTGTGTGTGGCCTATTCTTCTATGGGCCACACAACCTTACTTAACTCAGTCTTTGATCTGAGAGGCCACCAGTGCAATTTTATTTTGTTTTTCTCATCGGGGCACCTGAATCCATGATAAGGTTTGTTTCATCTAAAGGAACATGTATATGAAAATACTTTCATTATATTTGTAAGTTTATGTGATGGCAAAGAAGGAAGCATAGAAAACCACACAGACGTGGAAGGAAACAGGAAACATGAAGGAAACATAGAAAACCATGCAGACACTTGGGGGGATATAGCATCATTCCTAGCAAGTCACTGCCCAGTTGCTAGCTCTGTAAGGGGCTTTCTCATCCCAGAAGCCTGTGGGGATGGATGTCTGGACACACTGGACCTCTCCTGAGGAGGAGGGACTGTTCTTTTATCCCAGCAATAGCAGTTGCTCCATTGGTGTTGACATACATCTAACATTAAAAACTGCCCTCCCCCACTGCCCAGGAAAAAGGGAAAGACTTATAAACAGTGGTCTGATGAGCAGAAAATCTGAGTCCTGGCCTCAGTTTTGCAGGTAAGGACTCTTTAACCTTAATTAAGAAAAGTCACCTTCTTCCCGGGGCTCAGTTTTCTACTCTGAAAAATGATGGGTTTTGATCAGCCACTCTTGAAGGTCTCTTTCAGTATCAACAATCTAAGATGTTGGGACTTACTGTGGCATCAAATATGCAGTCAAAATTCTGTGGGATATTGATACTGTTTGTTTTTCTAGTTGGGAGATCTGAGAGATGTGGCTTTGGCAAGAGCAGATGTCATTCCATATCACCTTTCTCAGTGAGAGTCTCATCCTATCCTCTTTCTAAACCCCTTCACCAACTTTTGTTAATAGTTATGTCTCCTGATGTAGCACTGAAGTTCCATTTAGTTATTATTTCTTACTTCACTTTGCATACATTTGCATCCACATACTAGGGAAGAGGAATCCACAGGAAGTAGCTGAAATGTATTAATATATTCTGTACCCTTGTGTTAACATAGCAAGTAAGCCTTGGGATTAGGAATGGGGTAATGACTGAGCCCTGTCTCACTCATGGATTACTCCTTACTGTAGGGAATGGGAATTTGGTAGAGGGATAAATGGGGGAGGGGGAGGGATAACCATGAATCCAAGAAATTTATAATGTAACTATAATCTTCAGCTACTGAGACAGAGTCCATGAGACTATTAGTGGGACATTTTCTTTAGATAAGATGGTTTATGTGAAGAAACTACATTAAAGGGGGAAGAAAATGCATAAAGGATGAATAAAATCCGTAGGAGTCTCGTCTGAGCTACTGGAATTAGGTTCATAGGCCTTGAAGACCAGTGCTGTTTGTATGTGGGGATAATCTGTAGCTCTGTTCCGAGATAGTGAACAGCAGTTAGTTTTGGTACGTAGAGTGAACAGCTATGTGGTATTCTGGCATTGGATAACACAGCACAAAGTGATTGTGCTCAGTTCTTTTGGAGATCATTTATGTCCAGACTCAGGATCTGTGTATATATTGGAAACTTTGAGCATTCCTGACAAGTTGCCATATTAGGAGTCAGTTATTTACCTCTCAGATATTCCTAGACCATTCATGATTTCAAGATACTTCTCTTTTTTAAGTATTCCTGGTTGAAATTACTTATGTCCCTTTCTGATTTCCTAACCACCCTCTGTGTTTGAGTTGTGCAACATTGAATTAAATGTGTTTTCCAAAAAGAATTGGCCTAAGGCTGCCCAGTGCTTCCTGTGTTGTTATTTCTGTTTCCTTTGGGTGAAAAGAATAAGTGTCATTGCCTCACAAATGATTATTTTAGAACACGCATGTTTCTAAATGTAACAGAATGATGACTGCTGTGGGTACTGAAGCTAGCTTCAGAATCCGTAGCTTTTCTTTAGCCTTAATATATTTTCAAAATGAGTAGGTTTTCTGTTGTAAGAGTTTTTTTTTAAAATTGAGTATTATTTAGGAACTTGTACAACTTCAACAGAACAGACTGCCAAAACAGCCTAGGTTTTGTTTGTAGGAAGCATAAATGGATAAAATAAAGGCTTTATGGCAAATTATTTATAGGATCATGTAATACACAAATTTTATTTAAGGTAATGAGTGTCAATGTTTGGTCCCAAGACCAGCAACATAAAAATCAGCTGGAAATTTGTTAACAGTGAAAATTGATAGGCCCTAACCTAGAACTACTTGAATCCCAAAATCTGGGGACGGAGGCCAGGAATCTGAATTTTACTAAACCCTCCTGGTGATTCTGATACATGCTCAAGTTTGAAAACAACTGATTTGAGGAGTCACATATGTACCCATCTAGCTTAGAAAGAAGTTTATAGTAAATCAGCTTGGTTACTATACGTTAAAGAACATATCTTGGCTGATAGATTCAGAAAATCAAATATTCAGCCACACAAAATGAAAATCTACTTTTGATCCATTTTCCAAGTTAAGTGTTCTTGGGCTTCTTGGGTTCACTCATGGCCACAAATTCCCATGAAAAACTAAAAGAACAGATCCAAATCCAGGGAAAACAGCTAACAGGCTACTTGGCAGGCACGTAAGAAAACTTTTTATGTGTAGCAAGCTGCAAGCAAGAAAATACTGTTACTGAATTTATTCATAGGTGATGGGATCAAAATCAATTATTAGCATTATCATCCATAGGATGCCGAAATAAGACTTTAGAATTTGTAACTTTACTTTTTGTTATTTAACATTTATTGAGCACTGACAATGTGGGATTCGAGTACTTTACAGAACACTCATAACCTTTGCATTTGAGTCTTAAATTCTCTACAGAATTTACATTTTTTTGAACACAATACAATGCATGACATCATAGAGTACATGAACATAGACTGAGTCCTTTTATAGTGGAATCCTGTGAGATTTTCTGTGTTTTATGTACATCTTAGTGCTGACTAAATGTCTGGATGAAATTGGAGGATCTTATGTGAAAATGAAATGAAAAGCTATATGCCAAACCACATTTTTAATCCTTTAACTCTTGGACTCTGCAGTCTGAACTCTACAGTAACAGAGCCATCTAATGACCACTGGGACCAATTACAGGCAGATTGTAGGGGAATTACAGTGCACTCAATTTTCACAATGACATAATAGAATGATAATATATGCTTTGCAAATAAGCCATTTAAAAATCATTTCTATTTAGTTTTATAATGCGATATATTTATGGGATTATATATTGCTAATTTCATTTGGCTAAAACATGCAAGGAGGCAGTCTTAGATGTTTGTGATTAAAGTTAAGTATATCACTAAATAAAATTTTAAAAATCCACTTAATGTGGCTACCTAAGAATAGTTCATATGTGAAGGGAAAAGTAAGAGATCAGGAACCTTATTGCCTTCCTTGCAGCTTCTAATGTCATGATGTCCCTCTAACTCCTTGCATAAAGGAAAACATCAGCTGTTTTTGCTGACAATATACCAAACAATGCACACTGAAATCAACATTTAGAAAATTTAAGAGCCTTTAAGGCAAAATGCACATTGTAAATTATTCTTTAGCTGTGTCTTGGAAAAGAACTTTGTAAGGAAAAAGTTTCACAATTGATTTTCTTTTACCCAGTATGTTAGCTGGGGTTTCCAGTGACTTGTAGTATATGTGCTGCCGAAGCGAGCACTTCCAGTGACTTGTAAATAATTGGCATGATTCTTTGGAGAGATCCCAGTGATGGGTGTGTAAATATCACTTTGGCCAATGGAAATACTTAGCTAAGAAACGGGAAAAACGTTGATGGGTGTATGCTGGACTTTGCCTTTCCTGACCCTTATGATCACCATTATGACAGGGATTGCTAATTGTGCCCCAGTATCTGTTTTCCCATTCTCACACAGTATTAGAACTCCTAATTTTTAGTTGGGCACATGGCTTCCCAGAATAAATACTATGTTTCCTAGTCTCTCTTGTAGCTAAATATGCCATATCCATCTCATAGACAATGAGATGTAAGTGAAAGAGGCGCATGGAACTTCCAGTAAATGCCATTTAAGGGAAAGAGCATACCTTTCTCCATTTCCTTCATCCTGCAGGCTGGAATGTAGAGGCAATAGCTGGAATTTAAGCGGCCACCATAGGTCAATATGTGACCTAGAGGATTGTATTTTATTTATTTATATTTTTCAAAGGACATAGAATCTCGCTATGTTGCCCAGGCTGGACTCTCAACTCCTGGGCTCAAGCAATCCTCCTGCCTCAGCCTCCCAAGTAGCCGGGAGGGATTGTATTAATTATCTATTGCTGCATAAGAAATTACCCCACAATTTAGCAGCCTAAAACAACAAACATTATCTTGCAGTTTCTGTGGTCGGGAATCCAGGAATGGCTTAGCTGGGTGGTTCTGGCTCTTTCTCATGAGGCTGTAGGCAAACTGTTGGCCAGGACTGCAGTCAACTGAAGGCCCAAAGAGGCTGGAGAATCTTTTTCCAAGATGGTTTACTCACATGCTGCTGGCAGGAGGCCTCAATTCCATGCTGGCTATTGGCAGTAGCTCCTCACCACTTGGACATCTCCATGGGACTGCTTGAGTGTCTACATGACATATCAACTTGTTTCTACCATAGGGAGTAGTCCAAGGGAGAGCACAGAGGAAGCCACAGTGTTTTTTATGACTTAGTTTTGTAAGTGTCACACCATCACTTCTGCCATACTCTATTCATTATAAGTAGCTCACTAAATCCAGCCAACATTCAAGGGGAGAGGAGTAGATGCCACTCTTGAAGGAAGGAGCATGTGGACACAATCATTGCTCTCTAATGGTATCCACATCCTAATCCCCAGAACCTGTGACTATGTTAGCTCACATGGAATAAAGGAGTGTGTTGATATAATTAAAGATCTTGAGATAAGGGGATTATCTTGGACTACGTGGGCAAGCTCAATGTAATCACAAGGGTCCTTATGAGGAGGCAGGAGCGTCAGAGTGAGAGTGACAGGCAGAGTAGGAATGTAATGGTGGAAGTAGGTCAGAGTGATATGGCCCTGAGTCAAAGAATGCATACAGCCCATAGAAGCTGGAAAAGGCAAGGAATGGATTCTCCCCTGCAACCTCCAGAAGAAATGCAGCCTTTGACTTTAACCCTGTAAGACTCATTTTGGATCTCTTACCTTCAGAAATGTAAGATAATATATTTGGGTTGCTTAAACCACTGAGTTTGTAGTCATTTGATACTGTAGCAACAGGAAACTAATACAGACATCAAAGTGTTTGTGGGCATATTTAAAAACCACCACAGTCCACCCTCTGGCCGCAAATTGTTTATAGTTCTCCCACATGCAAAATACACTTACCCCTCTCAAGGCCCCAAAGTCTTAGCCTATTATAGCATCAACTCAAAGTTCAGAATCTTATCCTTTACATAGATCCAGGGGTATAGGGGCCTTGTTGGGTATAGTTCCTTATATACAGTTACTCAATCAAATACTTACCTCTCAATCTGAAGTTCTGCGAACTGAAGGAAAAAGTTATATGCTCTTTTCCCACAACAACCAATGTAAGTGGTGGGACAGACAGGATAACTGGTATAGTATAGACAATCCTGTTCTAGCAGGTGGAAATCAGGGGGCACCCAGATGTCACTGGTTCACAGAAATTCTGAAATCCACTTGGGTACAAGTTTGGAGTTCCCTATTCAAAGCCTGAGAAGAATTTTCTATGGCTTTTGGTTCTACCCTCTGGACTCATTGTCTAAGTCATCCTTTTATCATGAAATGTAGCATGTGTTTGTACCTACATAGTTTTCTCAGGCTGCTTCCTGCTTGTAGAAATGTGGGGGTCCAAAGGCCCCCCTTTTTTGTACTCTCTTTCAGCCCAAGCTTAAAGTGTTTCTGACGATATAATTCTCTTAAAAACTTTGTGAATCTCCTGTGAATCTTACGGGGTTTTAGTCTATGAGATAAAAGCCATAACCACAAATTTCTTTGAGATGTTTTTCTCTATACTGGGCTTCTGCTGCAGAACAAAGACCTGTCCTTCTTAGAAGCCCTAATGTTTGAATAAGAGGACCTATGAAAAATACCCTTAAAATTTTTAGAGAGTCTTTTGTCTGATTAAACAGTATTCTGACGTAATATCCTTAAACACCACTGTGATGAAAGCCAGTGGAGCAATAAAATAGGGGAAGCCTATGTATGTCCTTAAATTTTGGCACATAATATCAGCCCTGGAGAGACTATCTCTCAAGCTCCTGAATGTGAGAGAGAAATAAAATTCTATCTTTTTAGAGACAGAGTCTTGCTTGGTTGGCCAGCTTAGAGTGCAGTGGCGTGATCATAGCTCACTGTAACCTCGAACTCCTGGGCTCAAGTGATTCTCCTGCCTCAGCCTCCTGAGTAGCTGGGATTACAGGCATGCACCACCATGACTAGCTAATTTTTAAAATTTATTGTAGAGACAGTGTCTTGTCGTGCAATGTCACCCAGGCTGGTCTCAAACTCTTGGCCTCAAGCAATCCTCTAGCCTTGGCCTCCCAAAGTGCTGGGATTACAGATGTGAGCCACTGTACTAGCCTCAAAACTACAATTGTTCAAGATTTATTAAGCATCCACAATCTGTTGATCAGCACACAGGCTGAACCCATCATAATCTTTACATTAGAAGTTGATGCATTATGAATAGGTAGAAAATGTTGCTGACTCCATTAATAGAGGTGGAGAGTGGGAAAGTAGGGGATAGAAGGTGGATTGAGGCCATTTAAAAAAATTAAAGACAGGCTCTCAACACTCAGATTACTTTAGAATCTTTAGGGAGATAAACTATATACATTTTAAAAGTACCATGGAATTACAAGCCAATATCCCTGATGAATATAGATGCAAAAATCCACCACAAAATACTAGCATACTGAATTCAAAAACATATTAAAGGAGTAATTCACCATGATCAAGTGGGATTTATCCGTGGGATGCAAGGATGGTTTCAACATATACAAATATGTAAGTGTGATACATCACAGTAACAGAGGAAGGACAAAAATCATATGATCATTGCAATAGATGCAGAAAAAGCATGTGACAAAATTCCATCCTTTCATAATGAAAATTATCAGTAAATTAGGTATAGAAGGAATGTACCCAACACAATAAAGGCCATATATGACAAACCCACAGTTAACATACTCAATGGTGAAAAGTGGAAGGCTTTTACTTTAAGATCAGGAATAAGAAAAAGGAGCCCACTCTCACCACTTCTTTTCAACATAGTAATGGAAGTTCTAATCAGAGCAATTAAGCAAGAGAAAGAAATAAAAGGCTTCCTAATTGGAAAGAAAGAAATTAAATTGCTTCTGTTTGTTGACAGTGAGATCTTATATAACCCTAAAGACTCCACAAAAAACTGTTAGAACTAATAAACGAATTCAGTAAAGTTGCTAGACACAAAGTTAACACACAAAAATCAGCAGCATTTCTATATGCTAACAACTATGCAAAAAAGAAGAAAACAATCCCATTTACAGTAGCAAAAAACAAACAAAAAAAGGTGTAAATTTAATCAAGTTGGTGAAAGATCAGTATACTGACAACTATAAACACTGATGAAAGAAACTGAAGAAAACACAAATAAATGGAAGATATTCCATGTTCTTGGATTGGAAGAATTAATATAGTTAAAATGTCCATACTATTCTAAGCAATCTACAGATTCAATGCAGTCCCTGTCAAAATTCCAATATCATTTTTCATGGAAACAGAAAATCCTAAAATTTGTATGGAATCATAAAAGAACCCAAATAGCCAAAGCCATTTTGAGCAAAAAGAACAAAGCTGAAGGCATCACGCTGACTTCAAAATATACTACAGAGCTATAAACAAACATTGAGTAACAGAACAGAACAGACAGTTCAGAAATAAATCCATGCATTTACAGACAATTGATTTGTGACAAAAATGCCAAGAACACACAATGGGGAAAGGACAATCTCTTTAATAAAAGGTGTTAGGAAAACTGGATATCCATATGCAGAAGAATGAAATTAGGCCCTTATCTCACACCATATACAAACTCAACTCAAAATGGATTAAATACTTAAAATGTAAGACCTGAAACTATAAAGCTACTGGAAGATATGGAAAAACTTCTACCACAATGATCTGGGCAATGATTTTTTGGACAAGACCTTAAAAGCACAGGCAAGAAAACAAAAATAGACAAATGGGATTGTATCAAACTAAAAAGCTTCTGCAAAGTAAAGGAGACAACTAACAGAGTGAAGAGACAACCCACAGATAGAAAATATTTGCAAACCATACATCTGATAAGGGGTTAATATCTAAAATATACAAGGAACTTGACTCAATAGCAAGAAAACAAATAACTTGATTAAAAACTGGGCAAAGAATCTGCACTTGATCTTAGCCAAAAGGCCGAGAAGCGATTGGGCAAAGAATCTGAACAGACATTTCTCAAAAGAAGACATACAAATAGCCAACAAGTTTGTGAAAAAAATGTTCAACATCATTAATTATTAGGGAAATGCAAATTAAAACCACAATGAGAACTCACTTCACACCTGTTAGAATGGCTATTATTAAAACGATGAAAGGTAAGTGTTGGCCAGGATGTGGAGAAAAGAGAACACTTGCCCACTGTTAGTAGGACTGTAATGTAGTATAGCCACTGTGGAAAACAATATGGAGGTTCCTCAAAAAATTAAAAACAATTACCATATGATCCAATAATTCCACTTCTGGGTATATATCCTGAGGAACTGAAATCAGTATGTTGAAGAGATAGTTGCACTTCCATGTTCACTGCAGCATTATTCACAATAGCCAAGCTATGGTATTAACCTGTACCCATCAGTGGATGAATAATGAAAATGTTGTTTAAACACACAATGGAATACTATTCAGCCTTAAAAAAGAAGGAAAGTCTGTCATTTGTGACAAAGTGGATGAACCTGGATTACGCTAAGTGAAATAAGCCAGGCATAGAAAGACAAATACCACATGATCTCATGTGGAATCTTAAAATGTCAAACTCACAGGAGTGGAGTGTAGAATGGTGGTTACCAGAAGCCTGCAGGGGAAGGGGTGAATAGAAGACAGGGGATGGGGAAATGCTGTTCGAAGCTTACAAAGTTTCAGTTAGACAGGAGGAATAAGTTTTTGAGATCTATTTCATAGCATGGTAACTGTAGTTAATAATGTATATTTCAAAATTGTTAAGAGAGTAACTTTTAAATGTCTCACCACAAAAAATAAGTGAGGTGATGGATATGTTAAGTATCTTGATTTAGTCATTTCATATTGTATACATGTTAAAACATCACACTGTACCCCAACATTGTACCCCATAAATATATACAATTGAGATTTGTCAATTAAATAATAAAAATAACAATAAAAGTACTAAGGAATGCTTACAAAGCAGGGTTTAAGATGTAAGACAAATGAGCACAGTAGTATTACTGAAGGAATTAAATACTGTTAACATTTACTGAGCACTACATATACATTTTTGAATTTTCACAACCCTGGAAGAATGAGAAAATTGAGACTCAGCGTAAGTAATTTGCTTAAGTGCATACAGTAAATACATAGTTAGGATTTGAATTGGATCGATCAATCTTTAAACCTGTGCTGTTCATGGCAACGTAGATAACGGAGAACTCAGGTTGGGTTAATCCATGTGAACAAATTTACAGATATATTTATAAAGAAAAGACACTTTAAATCATGGGACTTTTGGGGAAATTTTTTTCAAAACGCTCTTTACTTGGCATTTACAACTTTAGTTTAGCAAGCCCTAAAAGTGATAAATTCCACCGAACTGAATTTATACAACATTTTAGGGCCATAATACCTGCGGAAAGCCAGGAAAAATCGCGTTGTCTTTTCTTCTGCCAACATCAGTTCACCTGCAGGATGCACCAAAAGGAAAGTTGATTAAAACAAACAAAGGACAAAAACAAACAAAAGAACCAAAGTGTCTCTTCCAAAAGGAAGCGTTAATAACCCGAAAGGCGGCCCGGGACTAATTTCAGCGAAGCAGTGGGACAAATGGCCCTCGAGCTGCTGTCCCTTATTGAGTAGTAGAGACCAACAAGGATGGAATGTATTAGAAAAAAGGGAGGCCGCGGCAGTCAAAGGATGGATAGAGAGCAAAACTGAAGTGGGGTCAGACCCTGGCGGGAGGGACAGCGTACGAGAGGATGAGCTGAGCTGCAGGGAGAGTAGCGAGCGGGTAGGACGGAGGGCGGCGGGGAGGAAAGCGCGCGGAGAGGAGCGCCGCCACTCGTGTCGGTTCCGCGGCCCGGTGAGGTCACAGGCGCTTATGAGGTGGCGCGGCCTCAGCGCTCTCGAGTCGGCGCGGAGGGGGCGTTGAGCTCAGCCGCTGCCTGCGGTCCGGGAGCCCCTGGACGGTGGCAGCTGCAGGACCTCAGACGCCGGCCAGGATCCCGGGCCCGCTCCGCCCGGGCTGCTCGGTGGGCGGAGCGTCGGGCTCGGTCAGGTGACCGCGGGGCGGGGCCTCGCTGCGCGGGAGCTGGCGGGCTGCGGAGCCGGAGCGGTGCCGCCGAGTGGACTGAGTGGCTGGCGGCTAGTCCAGCCGACCCGAGAGCGCGGGGGCCTCGGGCTGTGAGGGAGGGAGAGACTGCGGGAGGCTGGTAGCGGGACCCTTAGGGGACATAGGTAGAGAGGCCAGACGAGACTTGCTGAGGAGACCGGAAGGGAAGTTGAGAGATGAGAATGCAACACGGTAGAACAAAGCAACAAAGTAGAGCCGTTATGGAGCTGGGTGAAGGAAGGTTCCAGAAAGGAACAGTGAGGGGACCGACGGGGAGAGTCAAAGGGACAGGGTGAGGGGTGACTGGGACTGATTAGGCGGTCTCGCAGCGATGGTGGTCGTTCTAGAACGGGGGAGGTCGCGGTGGGTGGGACGGAAGCTTCCCTGCTCCGTCAGCACGCGGCCTAGCCATCTATTAGAGCACTTGCTTTCACCTCGTGGCTTCTTTACTTATTTGTTTTCTTGTCTACTTGCTTTCTTCCCAACGGTCTTTCGCTTCGTAAGGGTTTGGGGAAGCCTCCCCAGCACAGGCACTTGGATGACGTGGCGGGTCACTCAGTATTTATTAAACAAATACGATGATGGCGTGATGACTGAAAGTTCATTAATGGCGGTAGATGTTCCGCTTCTATTAATGGACGTTTCCTGTCCACACAGCAAGGGGAAAGTGAGTGAGCTGGAAGCTTGTGAAGGAAGCGTGGTGTGAGAGGGAAGAGGACGAAGTACTCTGTGAAGGGATGTCATACGGAGTCACTTTTCAGTGAAAATGTCTTTATTTTTCTTAAACCCTCATGAAGCCATTTCCCCTTCAGTTACTTCCGTTTATAGCCTCGTCCGCTGGCTGTCTCCAATTTCTCTGCTCTCCCCCTGTATCCCAAGGACATTGTCTCAGTGGTTCCTCTCAAGGTTGTTGGTGTCCTCCATGTTGCATAATCTAATGTGCCATTCAGTACTTACCTTTTTTAATCCCCCTCCCCCAAATTCATATGTTGAAATTCAGTACTTAAGTGACCTAAAGCAGCATTACCACAGTTGATTACTCTTTTTTTTTTTTGAGACAGAGTGTCACTTTTGCCCGGACTAGAGTGCTGTGGCATCAGCCTAGCTCACAGCAACCTCAAACTCCTGGGCTCAAACGATCCTCCTGACTCAGCCTCCCGAGTAGCTGGGACTACAGGCAATGCGCCACTATGCCTGGCTAATTATTTCTATATATTTTTAGTTGTCCAGCTAATTTCTTCTATTTTTTTTTTTTTTTAAGTAGAGATGGGGTCTCGCTCTTGCTCAGGCTAGTCTCTAGCTCCTGAGCTCAAACGATCCGCCCGCCTCAGCCTCCCATGATTACTCACTCTTGAAGTACCTTCTTCACTTGGAATCCAGGAACCCAGACCCACCTGATTTTTCTCTTCTCATTAACCAGAGTGATCCTTTCAGAAAGGACTTAAGATCATGTCATCCCTCTGCTCAAAACTCTTCAATGCTTCCCACACCTTCAGAGTACCAGTGAAAGTGCTTACTATGATCTAGGGGTCCTCCATGATCTGTCTTCCTCCCTTAACCTTTCTGATCTCCTCTCCTCCTCCTTTCCCTTTTGCTCTCTCTGCTGCAGCCTCATGGGCCTTCCCACTGTTCATTGAACATTCAGGCTACTTCTTGCCTCAGGTCCTTTATATTTAATTTTCTTTCTGGCTGTAATGTGTTCTTCCCTAAGATATTCATTGGCTCCCTACTTTAATTCCTTCAGTTCTGTATTCAAAACTCTCCCTCTCCTTGGCCACACATTATGTTCCCTCATCTCTCCCCCATATCACACTTCATAGTCCCTTCCCGTTTTACTTTTTCTTTTGTACTTATTTTAGGTAAGATACAATATGTTTTACTTATTTTTCTATTTTATCATCTGTCTCCCCTACTAGAATGTAAGCTCTATGAGGTTAGATTTTTTTTTTCTATATTCCCAGAGCCTAGGAGCTCATAGTAAGCATACAATACATATATGTTAAATTCATATATGGAGAGATGAATGGAAAGATGATTGGAGAAGAGGGATATAGCTTCTTCCATTTTTCTTGATTGGTGCCTGAAAATTCATAGATACATCATGGGATGAAAGAGTTGAGAAATAATTCTTTTATCAGAATTATGGGGAAGAGACATGTTATTTTTTTCTCTTGGCTTGGAGAGACTTATGTGGTATCTGATTCATCCAGAAAATTAAGACCTGCCAACTTTTTGGTAACCAGATCAATAAATTATGAAACAGTTATTCCTTTCAAGATTTATTTAAATCATGCCAACTCTGCTTAGTTAGGTACCTTGATGATTTAAGAACTCTTGGTGAATAGTTTAATAGGGAGGCAATTCATTCATTTATCCTTCCCTCTTTTCCTTTCTCCCTTCATTCCTTCCCCCCTCCTTTCTTCCCTTCCTTCTTTCATAATGTGTATATACATTGTGCTTGATAGTGTAAGAAATAATTTTAAGACTAAGTTACCAGTCCCAGTTTTTAGAAATTTAGGCTATAGTTGATATAAGAACTGTACAATGAAAATTAAATAATACAAGGCAAATTATTAATACCAGTTGAATAGTAAAGACAAGAACAGAGAAGGCAGTACGTGCTATGCAAAGTAGTTTAGAGATTGAATTGGTTGGAGAAGATCTAGAAGCAGTTACATAGAATGGGTTACTGGAGAGACCTGTAATGATTTCTAATATCTTCTCCCAAAATTAATCTCAATTGACCTTTCTGTGCTTTCATGATAGAGGAAAACGAACTGTCTCATTGGTAGATAAATGAGCTTTCAAAGAAGAATGGAAAATAAACCCTTTAAAAATAAAGACAAAAAGAATGACCCCCTTCAGGTACCCCCGTTGGTTTATGGTGCCTCTACCTGCAAGTATTTTTAAAAATGGGAAGGTTCAAAGGCATGTCAAGTTTTCTAGGATGGCCAATTCTTGTGCACAAGTTTTTACTAAACAGCAAATTATATCAAGGAAAATTCAGAGCTCAAATGGTCAACCTGCCACTACAGAGTTAAAATATTGAGTCTCAAACTCTCTGCTTGAGATAAACTCATTGTTTATGGTATACAAAATGATCTGTGTTTGTAAGATTTTTGATAAATGAGGTCCTCTCGCCTCCACCAGAACCCCACAGCTAGCTGGGGCCAGGTGCCAGGAGTGGCCACAGCCCAGGAACAGACCTGATAGGAGGGAAGACTAGTGCATGTGGCCCACTGCCCAGTGGTGCCCACCAAGGGAGAAGGAACACCTGCTGCTACCGCCATCTTGGCACCATGGGAGGAATTCAGGAGGGAGCCACCTGAACTAACTCTTCAGTCCCATGCCCAGTAAATTATGACTTGGGGTTTGGAATGATCTCTCCCAGCAGCAAACTCAATTTAGGCCAAACTGAATTTAGAGGGAACCCATAGTTGGGGCAGGCAATTTGCAGCAGTATCAGACGAGGGGGTTGAATGTGTAAGAACAGCACAAAGAAAGGTCCTTTGAGACAGTTAAAAGGAATGGGCAAAAAATGCTGCCCCAGACTGACTTTTTGTAAAGAAGAAGGACCTTGAAAGGAACATTGCCCAAAATTATTAAGGACTCCAAGTGGCAGGAAGCATGCAGGAAAGCAAATAGTTTGTTTTTTTTAAATCCAGGATTCAGATGGCGAGGAAGGGGCCTGGAGCCCCCTGCCTCCAAATATCTCCACAGGAGCCCTGGGCAAAATTGACAATGGGGATTCAATTGGCACTAGCCATGTGGACAGAAGCAGGGTAAATTCCAAAGAGAAGGAAGACAAGAAAAGAATAAAAAGTATCATAATGCTTTTTTTTTTTTTTTGAGATAGAGTCTCACTCTGTTGCTCCGGCTACAGTGAGTGCCTTGGCATCAGCCTAGCTCATAGCAACCTCAAACTCCTGGGCTGAAGCAATCCTCCTGCCTCAGCCTCCTGAGTAGCTGGGACTACAGGCATGTGCCACCATGTCCAGCTAATTTTTTCTATATATATATTTTTATATATTTTTTTTTAGTTGTCCAGCTAGTTTATTTCTATTTTTTTTAGTAGAGACGGGGTCTCGCTCTTGCTCAGGCTGGTCTCAAACTCCTGAACTCAAATAATCCGTCCACATCAGCCTTGAAATATACATTTTTATTAACTATGCTTGCCATGCTGTGCAATAGATCACTAAAACTTACTCCTCCTCTCTAACTGAAACTTTGTACCCTTTGACCAACATACCCCCAGCCACAGACTCTGGTAACCACCATTCTACTCTTTGCTTCTATTAATTCAACTATTTTAGATTCCACATATAAGTAAGATCATGCAGTATTTTTTTTATGTGCCTGGCTTATTTCACTTAACATAGTGTCCTCCAGTTTCATCCACATTGTCGCCAATGACAAGATTTCCTTCTCTTTAAAGGCTGTCCAGTATTCCATTATGTATATATACCACATTTTCTTTATCCATTCTTCCATCGATGCACATTTTAGTTGATTCCATATCTTGGCTATTGTGAATAATGCAGCAATGAACGTGGAAGTACAGATATCTCTTCAACATATTGATTTCATTTCCTTTGGATATATACCCAGAAGTGTGATTGCTAGAATTTATCAGTTTTAACAGTTTTTTGGAGGAAACTTTTGGGTTTTCTATATACAAGATCATGTCATCTTCAAACAGGGACAACTAAACAGCTTCCTTTCTGGTTTGAATGCTTCTTATTTCTTTCTCTTGCCTAATTGCTCTGCCTAGGACTTCCAGTATTATGTTGAATAAAAGTGGCAAGTGGCAAGAGTGGACATCCTTGTCTTGTTCCTCATCTTAGAAGAAAACCCTTTAATTTTCCACTGTTGAGTATGATGTTAGCTGTGGGTTTGTCATATATGGCCTTTATTGTATTGAAATACATTCTTTCTATACCTAATTTGCTGAGAGTTTTTAATCATGCTATGATATTGATATTGAATTTTATCAAATGCTTTTCTGCATCTATTGAGTTTATTATGTAGTTTTTGTCCTTCATTTTATTTATATTTTATTTATTTCATTTTATTTATATGGCATATCATATTTGCTGATTTACATATGTTGAAGCATCCTCGAATCCCAGAAACAAATCCCAGTTGATCATGGTGAATAGTCCTTTTAATGTGCTGTTGAATTTAGTTTGTTAATATTTTTTTGAGGATTTTTATATCTATGTTCATCAGAGATATTATCCTGTAGTATTCTTTTCTTGTAGTATCATTATCTGGCTTTGGTATCGGGGTAATGCTGGCCTTATAAAATGAGTTTGGGAGTAGTTCATTCTCTTTAGTTTTTTGGAAGAGTTTGAGGATTGTTTAGTTCTTTTTTAAATGTTTAGTAGAACTCAGTAGTGAAGCCATCAGATCCTAGGCTTTTCTTTGGCAGACTTTTTATTACTGATTCAGTCTCCTTACTCATTATCAGTCTGTCATATTTTCTATTTCTTCATAATTCAGTCTTGTTAGCTTGTATGTTTCTATGAATTTATCCATTTCTTCTAGATTATCCAATATTTTGGCATATAATTGTTCACAGTAATCTCCTATGATCCTTTGTATTTCTGTGGTATCAGTTGTAATGTTTTCTCTTTCATTTCTGGTTTTATTTATTTGAGTCTTCACTCTTTTTTTCTAGTTAGTCTAGCTAAGGGTTTGTTGACGTCATTTATTTTTTCAAAAAAACAACTTCTAGTTTTGTTGATCTTTTCTGTTGTTTTTCTAGTCTCTATTTCATTAATTTTTACTCCAATGTTTGTTATTTCCTTCCTTCCTTCTGCTAAGTTTGGGCTTAGTTTACTCTCCAGCTGTATCTGATATGCCATTCATTTACTGAGTCTCAACAATTATATATATATATCACCTCTAAAAGTTTTATTTTTGAGAAATCAAGTGAAAAGCACGAGACATTACTTAACCCCCACCAGAATGGCAAAATTAAGACTGACAAGATCAAGTAATAGTAAGACTATGGAATAACAAAATTCTTACATGCTATTGGTCGGAGTGCAAACTGTTACAACCACATAAGTAAAACATTTGACATTATCTATCTAATAAAACTGGATAAGTGCATGCTATAGAACTATTCTAGGAGTATAAAATTCCAAGATCATGGTGTCAGCAGGTTTGGTTTCTTATCAGGCCTCCCTCTTCGGCCTACAGATGGCCACCTTCTTCACATGTGTCTTCCTATGGTCATGCTTTCGTTTGTGCTGTTTGCATCCTCATCTCCTCTTCTTGTAAGGATACCAATCATATTGGATTAGGGCCCTCCCATATAACTTCATTTTATCTTAATTACCTCTTTAAAGGTTCTATCTCCAAATACAGTTACATTATGAGTTACTAAGGGTTAGGACATCAACATATAAATTTCAGGATGAGGAGGGGACACAACAAAGCCGATAACATTATAAAATGGAATATTATTCAACCATAAAAAGAATTAAATACTGATATATGCTACAACATGGATCAACCTCAAAAACATTATGGTAAGTGAAATAAGCCAGACACAAATGGCACATATTATATGATTCCATTTATATGAAGATATAGTCCATAGAGTCATAGATTTACCAGAAATAGGTCAATCTGAGTTATGGTTGTCAGGGGCTGGGAGGAAGAGATAATGGGAACATTCTAATTCATAAGTATGATGTTTCCTTTTGGGGTGATAAAAATATCTTAAACTAGATAGAAATTATTCACAACATTGTAAATATATTAAGTGCCACTAAATTGCATGCTTGAAAATGATTAATTTTATGTTATGGGAATTTTACCTCAACTTAAAAAAAAAATAATCAGCCATACACAAAAGTGGCATAGAAAGGTGAGAAGATGCAATGAAAACAATCTATCCTGATGGGGAAGAATATTTATCAATGACATTATTTTAAATGCCAGCATGTGGTGATAGTAAAAAGCAAACTTACTTTTTTTTTTTTTTTTTTTTTGAGAAAGGGTCTCACTCTGTTGCCCAGGCTGGAGTACAGTGGCATGATCCTAAATCACTGTACCCTGAAACTCCTGGGCTCAAGCCATCCTCCTGCCTCAGCCTCTGAGTAGCTGGGACTACAGGCATGCGCCACCACGCCCAGCTAATTTTTTCTATTTTTAGTAGAGATAAGATCTTACTCTTGCTCAGGCTGGTCTCAAACTCCTGATGTCAAGTGATCCTCCTGCCTCAGCCTCCCAAAGTGCTGGGATTACAGGTGTGAACCACTGCACCTGACCAGGCCTACTTTTAATTGTTGTTTTTAAATTCAATTCCCTACAAATTATATACCCCCTCATGCCCTGCACTCAAAGCAGACCACTCTCACAATCACCATCCTTCCAGTACATAACTAAAAATGACACATAATATAATTGAATTTACATAGGCTTAAAAAAAAGCAAAACTAAAGTATAGTGATTAAACTTATCAACTTGGGTTATAAATGCATTTAAAAGCAAGAAATGATTGTCCAAAAGGTCAGGATAATAGTTACCTCTAGGGGAAAGTTGTAGATTAGGACTGGGAAAGAGTACGGGAAAGACCTCTAACGTGCTAACAATGTTCTATTTCTTCACCTGGATGGTGGTTACAAGGGTGTTGTTACAAGTAGTTCTGTCTCATTGTTCAAAGTCAGTCTTTGGGTTATCTGAATGAACATTATTATCATTTTTTAGTAGCAAGCCCTATATCTTCAAAAATATTTGCCAATATTAATACACTTCAGATCTTCACCACTGAAAAAGTCAAAATGTTTACCAGAGATAAGCAAACTACTACCCACCAGCCAAATCAAGCCCTTTACCCATTTTTATAAAGTTTTATTGGAACACAGTCATAGTCTTCATTTATGTATTATTAATGGCTGTTTTGTGCTGTAACAGCAAAATTGAGCAGCTGAAACAAAGACTGTGTAGCCTGCAGAGCCTAAAATATTTACTATCTGGCCCTTTACAGAAAAAGTTTACTGATCCCTGATCTACATCACCACAATAATTATTAAAGTAAAGATTAAGATAATGGTCAAATAATCTAATAATTTGGGGAAAAATAGAGAGCAGGTAAACCTTTATAACATTCAAATTTCCTGGATAATTACCTAAATCACCAATTTACTGAGAATTGTGCTTTCTTATCCTCAGTATTATAAAAGTACTTCTTTCCACAGGGTCAAGGGAACAAGTTCTAATTCTCCACCTGCCTTTTACCCCACTGAGTAGGTCTTACTGTGCCTTTGTTTTTTACCTAGCAGTTGTGGATGGTGATATATAAACATGAATAATTTTCTTTCATATTGTTGAATATTTATGTAGTTCTTAATATTGTCAACTATACTTGCCATTTCTATTTTTTGAAGGAGAAAAAGTTAATGTCAAAGAGATTAAAAATTTTCTGGAAGGCATTGGGATAGAATTCACACCTAAAGAATTCTTAGAACTGGTGAAAAATCTGCAAGTTGATGGTGAGCATTTCAAATACTATTAGAGCTTTTGAGGAAGGTTAGCCCTGTGTACTTTTAAAACAACTTTGAAAGAAAACTATACCTATTTCTTTTAAAAATAAAACTATACCTATTAGTTATCCTAATGAAAAAAAGAATGACTGTCTAAGAAATTTTAGCATGATGTTGTTCTTCCACTGGAAAGTGTAATTTAGTACTCTGAGAGTCAACAACTCTACTTTCTTGAATCCTGCCATTGGATGTAAAATTCCTATTATTATTATTGGTTCCACCTTGACAACTAAAAGTTAAGTTGAAAGATGTAAGAAAAAAAGTGAGGGTGGAAGGAATAGGTGAGATTGCTGGAAAAATCATGGAAGAAAAGTGAAACACATGTGAAAGAAGGACACTCCTTCATGGTATTTGCCACCAATTATTAAATAATTACTTGCATTTAGTCAGACACAGCACTCTGAGAGTTTCTTCATTCCATGGTTTCAATCTTGTGGAGAGCAAAACTCAAAATTATTTCATAGGCAAATCATTTAAAAATATTTTTATTAAATGATAACTTTGTAGTGTTTTTCTAAGTCTCTGTATGACTTATCTGTGCCATTTCTTACAGATGATGGAGATATATATGAAAGTAGATTGCTAGATGGTGTGAAATCTTTCAAAGGTAAAGAACATGATGAGAAGGAAATAAATAAGATTCTCCTGCCTCACATTTGTATTGTTGTCTAGTTATTTTCTTGTAGATCTTACCATTTATCATATTAAGTAATTCAATATTCTGATATTTTCAAATATAGCTGCATTTCTAAATAGTCTTTCATTTTGCTGCTTAGTAAGTTTGCCAAATTTAGTTGAAAAAAACATTTGAATCTGGTTCCACATAGAAAATCTGAAGTAAAGAATTCGCAGTTATTCAGGGCATTTCAGTATCTGTGCATTTAGGCCCTATCTACCAGAAAGAAGTTTTCAATTTGTCTCCACCATTGTAATTCATTAGAGAATGAATCTGTACTTTGTAAGAGTTTCCAAGCAAAATGTTACAATTCTAAATCCATTTTGTCCACCTTTGTTCACTTGAACACTTTATGTCATTGATATTTTTGCTGATAGCCATAGTGCATGGGGATTAATTGAAATTTTCTCATTCAGGGAGTTCATTACATTTCCCTTGTATTCCTGGTTCTTTCCTTAGGTGGGAAGGTTGATGTCAGTAACCTGGAAAACACTTTGGAAAACATGAAAATCAAGCTCCCAGATAAGAAACGTAAAGATTTGTCACAAAACCTACCAGTTGATGGTGAGCATTATAGATAATATTAGGCCTTTTAGGGAATTTTGATTTATAGGCTTGTTTCTGATAATTCTTGTAGCTAGATCTGTTTTGGTGCTAATATGACTTTTTATATCTTAGAGAATAACTCAGTGCTAACATGAGAGCACATTTTGATTTAGTGTATTTCCATTAATTTCAGGGTGCAATGGTGTATGTGCTAGAGTGAGTTATATAAGTCTTTACTTGAGAGAGGCTAAAGGAGGACAGCTTTTTTACCCACTGAGAAATCGCTAATTTCAGATTAATTACACAATTTGAATATCTTTTAAGGGTTATATAACCTTAAAGCTATACCTTCCTCTATCCCTTTGTGATATACCAACTTCCTGATCCCATCTTCCTGTGTTTTGGTACTAATTCACATTATTCCTCCCTAGTCTCAGCTCTACTGTACATTAGGAATCTCAAACAGCAATATTTTATCTTCTCTTTAAAATAGTCTTACAGTTTTTTTAATTTTGTAAATCTTTAAGAAAAAATTTTGTATAAATTTAAGTGGTACAAGTACAGTTTTGTTACATGGATATATTGCATAGTGGTGAAGTCAGGGCTTTTAGGGTAAGCATCAGCCGAACAATGTACATTGTACCCATTAAGTAATTTCTCATCCTTCACCTCCTCCCACACTCCTACCCTTCTAGGTCTCCAAAGTCTATTATTCCATGCTCTAGTCTACGTGTACACATTATTTAGTTCCCACTTGTAACTGATAACATGCGATATTTAACTTTCTGTTTCTGAGTTGTTTCGCTTAAGGTAATGGCCTTCAGTTACATCCATATTGCTGCAATAGAAATTATTTCATTCTTTTTTATGGCTGAATAGTATTCCATTGGGTGTATGTGTGTGTATGTGTGTGTGTGTGTGTATCACATTTTCTTTATCCAATCACCCATTGATGGATACTTAGGTTGATTCCATATTTTTGCTATTGTGAATTGTGCTGTGATAAACATATGAGTGCAGATATCTTTTTGAAATAATGATTTCTTTTCCTTTGGGTAGATACCCAATCATGAGATTGCTGGATTAAATGGTGTTTCTATTTTTAGTTCTTTTTTTTTTATTTCAGGATATTATGGGGGTACAAACATTTTAGTTACATGTTATGACTTTGCCTCACCCAAGCCAGAATTAGAGGCATGCCCATACAATGTTCACTGCATCCATTAGTTTTGAGTTTACCCACCCCCATCCCCCAACCCCCAGTGAATTTTTAGTTCTTTGAGAAATCTCCATACTGTTTTCCATAGAGGTTGTATAATACTAATTTATATTCTCACAAACAGTATATAAGCATTCCTTTTTCCTCCACATCCTCACTAACATCTGTTATTTTTTGACTTTTTAATAATAGCCAATCTTACTGGTGCAAGATGATATCGCATTGTGCTTTTAATTTGCATTTCTCTGATGATTAGCTGATGATGAGCGTTTTTTCCTATGCTTGTTAGCCATTTGTATGTCTTTTTTTGAAAAATGTCGAGTCATGTCTTTTGTCCACTTTTTAATGGGGTTATTTATAGGGTTTTGTTGTTGTTGTTGTTGAGTTGTTTGAGTTCCTTGTAAATTCTGGATATCAGATTATTATTGGATTCATAGTCTGCAAATATTTTCTCTCATTCTTCAGATTGTTTATTCACTATGTTGGTTATTTCTTCTGCTCTGAAGAAGCTTTTGAGTTTAAGTTTCATTTGTCTATTTTTGTTTTTCTTGCCTATGCTTTTGAGGTCTTAGTTGCGAATTCTTTGCCTAGACACATATCCAGAAGAGTTTTCCCTAGGTTTTCTTCTAGTATTTTATATTTTAATCTTCACTTGATTTTTGTATATGGTGAGAGATAGGGGTCCAGTTTCATTCTTTTGCATTTGACAATCCAATCTTCCCAGCACCACTTATTGAAAAGGGAGTGCTTTCCCCAGTGTGTATTTTTATCAACTTTCTCAAAGAGCAGTTGGCTGTAGATAAGTGGCTTTATTTCTGGGTTCTCTATTCTGTTCCATTGATTTATATGTCTGTTTTTATACCAGTATAATGCTGTTTTGGTTACTATAGCCTTGTGATATAATTTGAGGTCAGATAATGTTCCAGCTTTGTTCTTTTTGCTCAGGGTTGCTTTGGCTATTTGGACTCTTTTGGTTCCATATGAATTTTAGGATTTTTTTTTCTAATTTTGTGAAAATTGACATTGGTAGAGATTGCATTGAATCTATACATTGCTTTGGACACTATGGTCATTTTAACTATATTAATTCTTCCAAATCATAAGCATGGGATGTTTTTCCATTTGTTAATGTCATCTACTGTTTCTTTCACCAGTGTTTTGTAGTTTTCCTTGTAAAGATCTTTCACCTCTTTGCTTAAATATATTTTTGTAGCTATTGTAAATGGGATTGAGAGCTCGACTTGGTTCTTAGCTTGTTGTTAGCTGGTGTATAGAAATGCTATTGATTTTTGTACATTAATTGTACATCTTGAAACTTCACTGATTCACTTATTAAATTGAAGAGTTTTTCAGAGGAGTCTTTAGAGTTTTCTAGGTATAAGTCATATTGTCAGCAAAAATAAAGAATTTATCTTCCTCTTTCCAATTTGGATGTCTTTTATTTCTTTCTCTTGCCTGATTGCTCTGGCTAGGACTTCCAGCACTATGTCATATAGGAGTGGTGAAAGGAGGCATACTTGTCTTGTCCCAGTTCTTAGGGGAATTGCTTTCAATTTTACCCCATTCAGTATGATGTTGGCTGTGGGTTTGTTATATATGTTCTTTATTATTTTAAGGTATATTCCTTCTATACCTAGTTTGTTGAGGGTTTTTATAATTAAGGGATGCTGAATTTTATCAAATGCCTTTTCTACTTTTATTAAGATGGTCATATGGAACCAGCCTGACCAAGAGCGAGACC
>VBSM01003215.1:11295175-11306154 GCA_008086735.1 Cheirogaleus medius | reverse complement strand
TACAGGCATGCACCACCATGCCTGGCTAATTTTTTCTATTTTTAGTAGAGATGGCGCCTCGCTCTTGCTCCAGCTGGTCTGGAACTCCTGAGCTCAAACAATCCGCCTGTTATGGCCTCCCAGAGTAGTAGGATTACAGGCTTGAGCCACTGTGCCCGGCCTGAGTTCTTTTTCTGACATCCTCTTAGAATGTTGACTCCGCTTTTTGACCATCTGTTCCTTCAATTAAGCTTAGATGACATTCATAGTTTAAAATCATTTGTTGCTCTTTTCATAAGTCATCATTTCTATCTTTTCAAAGGAATCAAGATTAATGCTGATGAAGTAGATGATGTTTTGAAAAAGATAGGGATAGAACTCACGCCTAAGGAACTCTGGAAGCTGCTAAAAACTCTACCAATTACTTGTGAGCATTTCTGATACAGCTTTGGCCTTCAGGGAAACTTAGTATAGCTCTATGTATTGTTGGAAGAGGTGGGGAATCATTAAGTATTTATTCCACATATAGGTATATTCAACATATTTATTGAGTACAAAAGTCCTTGCCCTCATGGAGGCTACTAGCTTACTCTATTGGGAATGAGCTTGAACACTTCATAAATGAATAAAGATTTTTAAAGAGTAAAGCCCTGTAGAGCTTACTCTATTGGGAATGAGCTTGAACACTTCATAAATGAATAAAGATTTTTAAATTGATTAAAAATTTTATTTAGGATATTACTTTTGGTATGTCTGACAGTCTTAAAGCATAAAGAAAAAGAAGGGGAAAAAAGAGAAGTCAAGTAATAACAGCAGGATAAAAAGGGTCAAGTCAGAGAGAGAAAGTTTCAGCATAGTAAGATGGATAAATTTGGAACTTTACTCCTTTACTTTATCCACAAAGCCAAGGAAGAGAAAGATGTCTGGATAATAAATTGGATAAATCTATAAGGCATATCATGTAAGATTATTTTCTTTATGAAATAATAGTCTATATACTCGTTATGAATTGCTGTATCCCTTTCTCTCTCTCAAGTCTGTCTTCTCTTACAGCTGATGGAAAGGTATATCGCCATCGGTTACTAGAAGGTTTAAAGACTTTCCAAGGTGAGTGATAAGTGTAATAAGAAGTCAAGTGAAACTGAAATCTTTAAGCTTTGCATTTTCTTTTGAAAAGTCCTTTTAATTACTTAATGATAGTAGTAGCCAATTTCTAATGAGTGTAGTACTAGGCACTATTCTAAATACCTTACATCTATTAACTTATTTAATTGTCATAGAAATACCATGAGGTACTTTTATTATCACCATTTCACAGATAAGAGATATTGATATACTTGGCTAAGGTCACACAGTATGAAATTGGGAAGAGTCAGGATTTGAACCCACATTCTCAAGCACTGTGCTATATTTAACAATGTATTACTCTTTTTCTCTTTCTTATGATTTATAGCTCAAGCTCAGATATACACTAAATTTGTAGAGAGAAATTACTATTATAATGGCAGGTTTAAAACTAGCATACACAATTATGACTGTTGTTTCTGACATATTTCTTCACTGTGAATAATAAATGAAGAATGAATAATAAATCTTATTCATTTTCTTTGTTTCACATATCTACTTAAAAATTTAGCTGGGTATCTTGTAATATGTGTAAAGAGAGGTTCTTTTCCTCATACCCCCACCCAATCCCGTCACCTTGGTTTTATGTTCTCCTTGAACATCTGCATTGCAACTTTGCTTTTCTCCCTCCCACTGGGATTTAAGGCATAGACATAACTAGAATTTTTAAATTTTAGGCATAATTAAGGATTTTTCTTATTTCATCTCTTTCTTAAGGAGGGAAAGTCCTTGAAAATAAACTAGAAGCCATTCTGCAAAACATGAACTATGAACTTGAAAAAAAAAGAAATGAAAGATCTACGGAACCATTTGAAAATTGATGGTATTTCATTTACCACTTACCACTTTCTTTCAGAAGAAAGTTGAATTCCTCTTGTAGAACCTCTGAGAGAATGCTTATTCAATTTCACTTTGAAAGTAAGAAGTGCTTATAGAGGCTGAGTGCAGTGGCCCATGTCTGTAATTCCAGCACTTTGGAAGGCCGAGGCAGCAGGATTATTTGAGTCTAGGAGTTTAAGACCAGCCTGGGCAACATGGCAAGACCCCCATCTCTACAAAAAATTTAAAAAATTAGCCAGGCATGGTGGTGCACACCTGTAGTCCCAGCTACTCAGGAGGCTGAGGCAGGAAGACTGCTTGAGCCTGAGTGTTTGAGGTTACAGTGAGCTGTGATCATGCCACTGTACTCCAGTCTGGGCAACAGAGTGAGACTCTCTAAATAAATAAATAAATAAGAAATGCTTGTAGAGTCATAATCCTCAAGCAGAAAAATGTGACTTCTAATTATTAACCTCAATATTGTCAGAGGACCAATAGGGCACTGGTAGATTTTGATTTAGCTAGAAAAAAACAAAGAAACACTTCAGAAGAAAATAATGAAAGATATTGAAATAGATGTTGGAAAAGATCAGAGAGTGACGAAAGCAAGTGAAGAATGTAAAAGGGGTGTGGAATTGTTTTACAAGTAATGACAAATAGAGGTGATGATGTTTTTATTTAACAAATAAAACATGAATGTCAGGGTGGGGTTGAAATAGAGGGTCAGTGATTTCTGACTGGAGACCTGAGGTCAAAAGGATAATTTAAGATCAAATTTAGCATATTAAAAAACCCTCCTTAGAATTCTGTAAGGTAGTTGGATACAAGAAAAACATTCAAAAGTTAACAATATCATCCATGAAAGCAACAACAACTTAGAAAATTTTATGGAAAAAAGTTATTTCATTTCCAGAAACAATAAAAATTTTGTTATATCTGATTTATGCTTTGCATTTCAGATAATGGAAAGGTTTCACTGAATTTCTTAATGAATATAGCCAATTTATTTTCTGGCAAGTGAGAAGTAATGATGAAAAGGTATAAAATCAATATCCTTTATTGTATACACATATATTTTAATGTATATCCCAATGTTCCATAAATGACACGTAAGCCTTATTTTACCAATGTATTGATGACGTGTATGTTTTAAGACTATTGATGGATTTTTTGTTACCTATGTTTTTAGAAGTATTTTTTTTAAGAAGTCTATTTAATTATAGACTAGCTGGCTTGTTCTCATTGTTTTTGAGAGCATTAATAATGACATTCTTTTCACCAAGGTTAAAGGAAACATGTTCTATTTTTAATTTCTTTTTGTGATGATCTGCAGTTAGGACAGCCTCATGCTATCCTTGTTCTTATGCAATTACATCTCTTGCAAGTTGAGATATTGCTGTTTTATTGTATATGAAAATGTTCACTTATCAAGTTTCTCACCTTTTTTAAGGTGGTAAGATTAATGCCAGTGATGCACAACTTTATCTGGAAAATGTAGGTATTGAATTCACAAGGAGAGAAAGCCAGGATCTGCTGGACATGCTGCCATTGGATGGTAAGCATTTCAGACTTTGTAGTCAATTTCAGAGAATCTGGGGCTTATGAGTTGTATGTATAAAATTCTAGAAGTATAACTGTTTAAAGTCCTATTTAAAAATAAGAGAAAATCAAGTATAGGAAGAGCCAATTCTGACCTAATATATCCTGTCCTTACTTTATGTCTTAATTTGGGAGGAAATGTCCTCTGTGGGGTGCTGCTGTTATGGATAAATAGTTTTAAATGTTAGACCCAGCATCTCTAACAAGCCTGGAGCTAAAGATAGGAAAAGATGATAATCAGAAGAGTTGTAGAAAGGAAGGTAAACCTCAGAAAAAAATACAAGAAAAAAATGTATATTTCAACATGTTAAAGTTCTACTAATAGTACATCAAATACTAGAAAATAGTTAACCTTGAAAATCTTATTAATTTCTTTGCTTTCTCCTTTGGATTATAACTAAGATTAATTTAGAAAAATTTACTAATAATTAAACATTACTATCTTTCTGAATTTCCACTTCTTATGAATTAAATTGACCCTTGTCTTACAGATAACGGAAGGGTATACAAAAATAGATTGATGGATGAAGTGAAGACTTACAAAGGTGAGTGAAAAGTATGCTGAGAAAGATAAAACTGAGTTCTTCAAGCTTTTGCATTACTTTTCTAAAGCCTCTCTTATTTCTTAATGATTAAATTACTAATTGTGTTACTATATCTTTCAAATTATGATCTTGCTTGTTACTTGTACACAATCACATTTGTGGTAATAGCCTACACTATTTTGTCACTGTAGCAAAATTTGAATCTTATTTACTGGTAAGAAGTCTTTGGATTGGTTGTCTCTTTGCTGCAATTCATCAGTCTTGCCTACTTTTCTCTTTCTTCTGGGTAAACTCATCCTAGAGATTGCTGTAACAGTGTTTACTAGAACATTAATGAGGGAAAATTTTTCTCTTCCTAATACCCAACTAATTCTTTTGTTCACTTCAAGAGCTTTATGGTGTCATTGCTTTTTACTTCCTATTTGTGTTGATTGTGTTATGAGCAAGTATTTTTCCCTCTTTGGCATAAATACAAATTTCTTTTATTCTTGCCCCCTTCTTTCTTAAGGAGGAAAGGTTAATGTCAACAAAATAGGTGATGTTCTTGAAAACTTGAGATTCTCACTTAACGAAGAAGAAATTGAGGAACTGTGCAAACACCTGCCAGTTAATGGTGAGTGTTTCAAATACATAATACCCTGTAAGAGAAATTTTGTTTCTCTATGGTGACATATCTCAAGTATACTTATTAATTTCATGCAAAAAGCTAGAAGCATACAGAGTAAATAGACTCAATCATAAAGGATGGAGAATTATTGTCCCTTATATTAACCTGAGATAAAATAGCAATAATTACTTCTATTGCTGCTACCAGAGTTCCAGTGCCAAAGAGTGCCAAAATGAGAATATCGTGGTCAGTGTTGGGATCAAGAAGATAAAAAAGTTAAAAAAGTAAAAAAGAATATTTGAAGGGAGAGAGGAGAAAATTATGAAAGAATTCAGAGAGCAATAAACAGAAAGAAAGGAGAAAAAAGAAAGTGGTGGAAATTGTTAAATTTTATCTGTACTATTGTAAAATATATAAAACATGTATCTAACAATTACATTTAATAAATTCATAAGTATTAAGTTTTAGATTGCATAGAAATCACCCATTCCCTCAAGATCGTGATCAAGTAGGTCTAGGGTGGAACCCACGAATCTTCATTTTACATAAGCAACCCTACTACAGTTAATTTTGTTGAAATAGCTAACCATTACAATAAAGGAAAATATATATTGATATATTTATTTGGGATTAATAGCTTTTTGCATGATCTTTAGCAACAGAATCTGGTCACTGCTCTCTGTTTAACTCTTAGCATCTTGAGCATCTTAACATCTTTAGCATCTTGAGATGATGCTGTAGATTGATAGTTTGTTAAGCATCCCTGAAATGCTGATTTACCTAAACTAATCTAATATAATATGATCATGCTTGAAATCATAAGGCTTTTTGCTCACCAAAAAAGTAACGTGGTCTCCTATTTCTGGACCAAACTCTAGTCCTTTTTTTACAACTCTGTGAAAACAGGGCCTGGCATATAGTAGGCACCCAACAAATATTTGATGAACTAAAAAATGAAAATAATTTCTCCTCTTTGTTTCCTTTTTCACACCAATGAGTGAGGAACAAAAACTGGAAAATTTGACTGAATAAATGTGTTTATTATATTTAACACATTAACTGCCATGTGAGTTGTATTTAATTCACGCTAGTTTTAACCCCGGGGCCTCATGAAACATATGTAAATCATAGGTCTCTTTGCCTTGGGAGCTGTGAGAACTATTTTTCAAGTTGCATATAACTCATGCACAGAAAACAATAAAAAATAACAAATTTTTCATTAAATTAGAAAGGATTATTTTGTTTTCAAAGTTTTTATTCTATTTTTGTGATAAAATACCATGGCCCCAAGGAAAAAAGTTTTTTTCTAGTTTGGCAGTCAATGTGGTAGTTTCTTTTTTTCTCAACTTTATGCTTATATAAACTGATAAGAGGCCATACTTTAAAAAAAATTTAAACTGATAAGAAAATATCTAATTAAAAAAATTCTAGGCAACTGCTACATTTTTAATATTTTACTTCACAGTTTAAGAATTTTATGTAAGGGGGCTGGTCAAGGTGGCTCACACCTATAATCCCAGCACTTTGGGAGGCGGAAGCAGGATGATCACTTGAAGCCAGGAGTTTGAGACCAACCTAGGCAATACAGCAAACAAAAATATTTCTTAAAAAAAAATTAGCTGGGCATGGTGGCATGAGCCTGTAGTCCTAGCTACTCAGGAGGCTAAGGCAGGAGGATCACTACAGCCCAGGAATTCAAGGTTACAGTGAGTAACCACACCACTGCATTCCAGCCTAGGCAACAGGGTGAGACCCTGTAATTGTAACCTATATTAGTTTGTTCGGGCTGTCATAACAAAATACCATAGACTGAGTGGCTTAAACAATAGAAATTTGACCATCCTGGGCAGCATAGCAAGACCCTGTCTGTACAAAAAAAAAAAAAAAATTAGCCAAGTGTGGTCGTGCACACCTCTAACCTTAGCTACTTGGAAAGCTGACACAGGATGATGGCTTGAGCCCAGGAATTCAAGGTTACAGTGAGCTATGATTGCACCACTGCAATCCAGTCCGGGTGACAGAGTAAGACCCTTGAGACCTCGTCTCTTAAAAAAAGAAAAAAACAAGAAATTTATCTTCTCACAGTTTTGGAGTCTGGGAAGTCCCAGATCAAGGGGCTGGCTGATTCAGTTTCTGGGAGGGCTCTGTCCCTGGCTTGTAGACAGCTGCCTTCTCACTATGTCCTCACATGGTAGAAAGAAAAGGAAAGAGATTTCTCTCCCTTCCTCGTCTCATAAGGCCAGAATCCTATCAAATTAAGGCCTCACCCTTAAAACTTCACTTAACCTTAATCACCTTCTAAAGACTCTATCTCCAAATACAGTCACATTGGGGGTTAGGGCTTCAACATATGAATTTGGAGAGATATAATTCAGTCCATAGCAGGGCCATATCTAAATTGTGTCTTGTCTTGTAGATGAGAAAAGTGTTAAACTGGATTTACTTCTGGATGAAGTACATAAATTTTTAGGTGAGTCATAAGAAATGAAAAGAAGACAATATAAATGATCTAAATGATTAACAAAAGAAGTTATTTTAAGTATTTTCTGTTATCCTGTCCATGATATACATATTAATTTAGTCATTATATCTATTTGTATTGGTAATCTATGTACAACTAAAGAGACATGCTTTATAAACTAATTGTTATTTATTATTATAATCAGTTCTTAACTACATCTTATCTAAAAGGCCATAGTATAATGTCTAAATAACAAGCCCTATATTTTTGGAGTTTTTCAATAATATAATTTCTTTCTCTATTGTTTTAATAGCAAAATGACCAGACAAATTACACATACAAGTAATATGACCATTGTAAACAAACTCATAATTCAGGAAAATGTAAAATAGTAGAGTAAATATTACATGTTGGCAGAATTATTTATACCAGCTCATTTAGTGAACTGTTAAAAAATACCAACTTTCTGTGTGCCATATTTGTTTCCTGTTCCCAACATTGAAGAGCTCCCTTTTATCAGAAAGAAGTTCCATTTCTGAATCCCTCTTCTAATTCTATATAATTAGACAACACTAATGTTTCTGTTGCTTTTATCCTATATTTGAGGGTGATGCTACACAGATATAATTGGTTTTATTATTGAAATTTGAAATTTGACCTTTTACCATTATTTTCTTTTTTAAGGAGAAGAAATTGACCATGAAGACTTGGAAAACATTCTGAAAAACATAGGGTTAAGACTCCAACTGAAAGAAAACTCAGTGTTGATGAAAAGTTTGCCACTTGATGGTAAGCATTTAATTTACCAATGGAATTTTCATCCATTCAATAAAAGCTAATTGGTTGCCATTAGGTACTAGCCATTATATTAGGCTCTGAATGACAAAGATAAATAAGACAAAGTCCAGGTCCTAGAATAACTCAATGTGTGCGTAAACAACACATACCAAAAAAAAAATACTGTACAGTATTAAGTGCTATAATATTAATAAGTATGAACAGCTATGAAGGTACAGAGGACATTGACCATATGCATAGAGACTCTAAGGCTTCACAGGGTGGATATTATTTCAAATGAGCCTGAAAAGTTCGATAGTAGGAGATGGCAAGAACTAAAAGGAAAAGCATGAAAAAGGCTCAGAGACACACCCAACCATGGCATGTTTGGGGAACCATGTAAAATCTCATGTTGATATAACATAGAGTACACAGTGACATTCACAATATGTGGAGAGCACTTAATTTAACAACAAAAAGGTATGATATAACAATAATGGAAGACAAGAGAAAGCAAGGCATGTGGAAAAAGGAGGTAAAAAGTAAAATCCTCATCTTTCACAGAAGGAAGTCTATGGATAATATCAAACATGAGTGATTGATTCTCACTTGAAAGTCTAAAAGCAAAAAGATGACTAGAGTCGTCAGTAATGACAGTGAAGAAAGGAAGCGTTGGTGGAAGCTGCTTGTACTGCCAGTTTTGTGAGGCAAGGGTGCTGAGTTTTGGGGTTTTTGTTTGTTTTATTTCAATAGATTTAGGGAAGCATGCTAAGTGGATGATGAACAAGTTGTCCTCTTGAAATATGTCTGATGTTTAGCATTTCTTTTGTTATTAAATTTTAATTTTATTATATGATCAGAGAATACATTCTGTTTTATACTGATCCTTTTGGAATTTTGTGGGGTACTTTTGTGACCTAAAATATGATCTGTTTTTTGAGGTGTTCCATAGGTACTCAAAAAAATGTACATTCTCTGTTAGTAATTGTGCTTAAACATTAATCATATTGTTGAAGTCTTCAATTTTTTTATTTTTGTTTGCTTGATATCAGTATCTAAAAGGGATGTTAAAAATTATTTAATAATTGTTAAAAATACAATTATTGATAGACCTATTTCTTCTTGCAATTGTCATTTACTGCTTTATGTGTTAATATTTTGAGGCCGTATCATCAGGTACATACATATTTATGATGAAAATATCTTTTGTTCTCTTGAGCCTTTTTACAGACGTGTAACAACCTTCTTTGTGCCTTATGAAATATTTTGCTTTAAGTCCTGTTTTGTCAGGTGATAGGCTTGCTACCCCAGCTTCTTTTGGTTCATATGCATGCTTTTGTTTTCAACTTTCCTGTGTCTTTTTGCCTTGTGTCTCTTGTAGACATATATTGTTTGATTTTGTTTTTTAATACAACATTAGAGTTTCTGTTTTATAACTGTTGAGTTAAACTCATTATCATAGTTACTGTTACACAGCATATAATTATGCAGTTTTATTTCATAGTTTCCATTTACAGTATTCTTTTGTTTCTTTTTTCATCCTTTATAGTTCCCATTAGATTCATTGGATTTTCTTCTGCAGGTTGAAAAATTATAGTAGCTGTCCTTAAGACCTACCCTAATGATCTCTTAAACTTATCAATGTGTTATCTTCCCCCAAATAAGATAAGGATTTTAGTGCACTTTCATGTTCTATTTGTCAACTTGCCTTGCTCCCCTACCCCAATCATGTTGGTATTTCTCTAGAATTCAAGTCTGGGTAAAATATTTTCTCATTTTTTCTCTGTACCTAAACTTTTTAGATACCAGCAACAAACTTTACCAAGATATGTGATCATTCTTTCCATACCTCTTGTAGCATTTTCTAGATTTCTTTCACTTGTTGAGTATTTTCTTTAAAAAGGTATTTTCAATATGGTTCTCTGTGGTGAATCTTAAATCTTGACCCATTCTACTAAGTGAAGTATCTCAAGAATGGAAAAACAAGCACCACATGTACTCACCATCAAATTGGTATTAACTGATCAACACTTAAGTGCACATATAGTAATAACATTCATCGAGTGTCGGGCAGATGGGAAGGGGGAGGAGGGGATGGGTATATACACACCTAGTGGGTGTGGTGCACACCGTCTGGGGGATTGACATGCTTGAAGCTCTGACTCGGATGGGGCAAGGGCAATATATGTAAACTAAACATTTGTACCCTATAATATGCTGAAATAAAAAAAATCTTGAATGTCTGAGAATATTTTTATTATGTCCTCATTCTTAAATGACAATTTGTGTGTAGGTTCAAAGGTCTTTTCTTTCACTATTTCAAATAATATTAGTCCGTTGCCTTTCAGCATCTAGAATTACTGTTGAGAAATCTGGTTTCAGTCTGATTTTTCTTCCTTTATAGATGGAAAATCCTTCTCTTTGAAGGATTTTAGAGTTTTATCTTTTTATTTGATATTTTGAAAGTCACTATAATGTGTCTAGGTTAGGAATTTTCCCTATCTCTTCTATTTGAATCTATATAAGCCCTTTTAATATAAGGTCCTTCATCTTTCTTTGATCTTAGAATTTTTTTTTATTATTCCTTCAAATATTTTCTCTTCACTATTTTTATTTTTCTCTCCTATGGAACTCCTGTTGCCCAGAGTTTAGCACTCCTAATTCCATTTTCTACCTCTTTATCCTTTTCTGCTGCCTTCTGAGAGAGTTCCTCAATCTAATCAGAGAGCCCACTAGTTAACTTTTCATCTCTTTCCATTATACTCTACCTCATCTATTCTTTCTTTCTTCTTTTTTTTAGACAGAGTCTTACTCTGTCACCCTGGTTAGAGTGCAGTGGTATCATTGCAGCTCACTGCAACCTCAGACTCCTGGGCTCAAGGAATCCTCCTGCCTCAGCCTCCTGAGTAGCAGGGACTACCAGTGCATGCCACGAAGCCTGGCTATTTTTATTTTGTTTGTTTTATTTTTTTCACAAAGTCCTCTTAAATTCAGATAATTTCTCTTTTCTCTTTTTTTTTTTGAGACAGAGTCTCACTCTTGCCTGGGCTAGAGTGCCGTGGCATCA
>VBSM01003215.1:11267501-11277800 GCA_008086735.1 Cheirogaleus medius | reverse complement strand
AAAAAAAAAAAAAATGAGTAAACGATCTGAATAGACATTTCTCAAAAGAAGACACACAGATGGCCAACAGGTACATGAAAAAATGCTCAACATCATTTGTCATCAGAGAAATGCAAATCAGAGCTACAATGAGTATCATCTCACCCCAGTGAAGATGGCCTTTATCAAAAAGACAGGCAGTAATAGATGCTGGCGAGGATGCAGAGAAAGTGGAACCCTCATACACTGCTGGTAGGAATGTAAATTAGTGCAAGCTCTATGGAGAACAATACGGAAGTTCCTCAAAAAACTGAAAATAGGGCTACTCTATGACCTAGAAATCCCACTGCTGGGTGTATATCCAAAGGAGGGGAAATTAGGATATTGAAAAGATATCTGCAATCCCATGTTTATTGTAGCACCATATACAATAGTCAAGATTTTGAATCAACCTAAGAGTCCATCAATGGATGAATGGATAAAGAAATTGTGGCATATACACAATGGAATATTATATAGCCACAAAAAAGAATGAAATTCTTTCATTTGCAACAATATGGATGGAACTAGAGAATATTATGTTAAGTGAAATAAGTCAAGCACAGAAAGACAAATCTCACATGTTCTCATTTATATGTGGGAGCTAAATATTAAAAATCAATTGATCTCATAGAGACAGAGAGTAGAATGATGGTTACCAGAGGTTAAGAAGGGTAGCAGGGAAGGGGAGGATAAAGAGGGGATAGTTAATGGGTATAAAAATACAGTTAGATAGTTATTAATAGATAGAATGAACAATATTTGATAGCATAACAAAGTGACTATAATCAATAAAAAGTTAGGGTATACTTTAAAATAGCTAAGAGTGGAATTGGAATGTTCCTAACACAAAGAAATGATAAATACTTGAGATGATGGATACCCCAAGTACCCTGATTTGATTAATTCACATTGTATGCCTGTATCAAAGCATCATATGTACCCTCTAAAGATATACAACTATTATGTACCCATAATAGTTAAAAAATTTTTAAATATAGTAAAAAAAAAGAATACTTCTAAGACTTTTATCCTAAACAATTAACTAAAAGAATAGACTTGTCATTAACTGAAATGAAAAAAGTTGCCAGTAGTATAAGTTTGGGTGGAAGAAAATTAAGAATTCAGTTTGGGACATTTTGAGATATCTAATAGACCTCCAAATACTGATGTAAAGTACAAAGTTAATTGACTCAAATTTGAGAAATGTATCTTGGGTAAAAATATAAAATTGAAATCTATAGGCATATAGATGGTATTTAAAGCCGTGAGATTGAATGAATTTGCCTAAGGAGCAAGTATAAGTGGAGATGAGAAGAGGACTGAGGAAGGAATCCTAGAGTACTTCAATATTAAGAGATCTTAAAACAATAGAAACAAGAAGGAGGGGCCAGTGATATAGGTGGCAAACCAAGAAAATATGGTGCTCTGAAAGCCAGATAAAGGGTATTAAATTAGGTTGGGTACCCTCAGAAAACAAACCCTGAGACAAGGATTACATATGCAAGTCGCTGGGAGGTGAGCCCAGGAAACACAGATGGGGACTGAAGTGAGACATGGATGAAGGCAGCCAATAAAATGTGTGTTTGTCAAACAAGTTACCCTTGCAGTTAACTGGAGCTTAATCCCACAGGAAATATCTGGGAAATAAAATAGCCTCAAGGGAAGGGTGATAGAGGTGGGTTATTTTTACATCAACTCTTATCAGTCAGTTGAAAACTGCTTAAAGGAGGGGAAAGCAGTATTACTCTGCTGGCATTTCCAGCCATCTGAGCATAAGCAAAGTGAACTGTGGCAGCTGAAGGCCTGCAGACAGAGAGATGCTAGCAACTGAAAGTGGACTAGCATGCATTAAAATGATAAGGCTCAAAGGGATATGAACTGGGCATCTACAGCATCTGCTACAGTTACCAGACAAGAGGGCAAATCAACAGAATCAAATGCTGCTGATAGATCAAGTAAGATAAGAACCGAAAATTGACCCTTGCATATAGCCACATGGAGATCACTGATGGGTGGGGCAAAGGCAATATATGTAACCTAAACATTTGTACCCCCATAATATGATGAAATAAAAAAAATCAAAAATTTTAAAAAAGAGAGATCACTGGTGATATCAAAAAGAGAAATTTCAGGTAGTGAGGGTAGAAAGAAGCCTGACTGGAATGAGTTTGAAAGAATGGGAGGATAGGATTTAGAAAGAGGGTGAATATCTGAGGTTCTTTGCGGCAAAAGGGAGCAAAATAGAATGAGGAAATAAGTAAAGTGGTGAAAATGGTAGCAAGAGAAGCCTTCTTTTTTTTAATTAAAGAGATAAAAGAAGTAGTGATCAAGTGGAAGAAGAGGAAACAGTGGTTTGAAAAGAGGAGAGAAGGTGTGAAGTAGCATCAAGAAGAGTGAGAAAGTTAATGAACTAGCAAAGTATAGTATGATTGCCTAACAGCATTAAGGACCCACTTGAGGTTCATGATCATCAATTTAAAGTGAAAACAGTCAACATAGTTCACTTCAGCTCTAGTTCAGCTGTATTGCCGCAGGCATAGAGTAATAGAGACTTGTATAACCAGAAATGAAGTTTTGTCAAGCGAGTACATTGAAAGCAAAAGAAGAGCAATTTAAATCCAATCTTCTGTAAGCTTTAAACACACTTACCAATTTCTTTACTCACCACTGCTTCCAACTTTCTACTCCTTTTTGAGTTCACTTTCATTCTCCTGAAGCACATCCCTCTTAGTTATATCAACAAGGGCCAGTCTTTGTCTAAAAATATGTTTATTTTACACTCATCCTTGAATTATACTTTGGCTAAATCCAAACTTGTAGATTGTCATTTTACCATAGAACTCTGAAATATGATGCTAGTGTCCCTGAGGGGAGTGTAATAAAGCTGGTTCCACAAGGTTGAAAAACTAAAAACTGGATTCAGCTACTGCTTCAGAAAAGAACTTCATCTTCCAGCCTTTCAGACTCTCTCTCTAGCAGTCCCTATTGGCAGAATAAGGAGCCAGCTGTCAAAGCAGAAATGTGGTTTGCAGCATTATAAAGCAAATACAGAAGGGTAGGCAGGGTTGGAGCTGAAAGATAAATAAATAGCCGGAAAAGTGCCCTTCTGTCTACTTAGCTACATACATTTCTACATATATTTGAACTTAAATTCCATATAACACGAAAACAACTATGTGTTTCCACCTAATAAGTTGCCACTATCCGTTACTCTACTGTCTTCTAGCATCCAATGTTTTCACTGCGAATTACAATAGCCACTCTGATTCTAATTTCTACTTATGTGACTCTGCTTTCTCTTTGGAAAATTTTAGGATCTTCCTCTTGTCCTTTTAAAAATTTTTGTTCTAATTTGTTTTGATGTGGGCCTTTTGTTGTTCTTGTTCTTTTATTACACTGTGATCTCTTTGTGATTATGCACAAAATTTCTAATCCGTGTAAGGTTATAAATTCCTAACATATCTGGGATAATTAATATTGAGGGTCCCAAAGTAACATTGAGTAATCCATAATTAGAAATATAATAAAGTAATATAATGAAAAAAATGCCACTATCCCTCATACAAATGAAGATATGCTTACCCTCTCTCCATAATGAGAAGAAGCAAGTTTCCAATGTTCCATCACTGGGAGATAGTCATACTATCTCTCAGCTATGTTAATTACTTCTCAAGTTTAGTTACAGTCCTATCTGAATATTCTGTGACCTAAAGACTAAATTAAGTTAATCTACAACAAAACTTGTATTTAAATTAAAAATGGAAAATAGAGGGAGAAGAAAATATATACTATCTACCCCATACACATACACAGACATATATATGTATTCATATATCCACTATTTTCTGGACTCTCTTCTTGCTGTGAAAAAATTAGCAGTTTTAATTGTTTATTTATAGCTACTTTTTCACTTGTAACTTTTAAGATTATCTCTGTCTTTGAAATTCTCATTATGATTTGTCCAAGCACATACTTATTTTCATTTTTCCTGCTTGAAACTTGTGATTCCTAAAACTGAAAATTCAAGCCTTACATCAATTCTTGAAAATTCTCAGCCTTTATGTTATAAATATTGCCTCTTCCCTTTTTTCTTTTACTTTTGAAAACTTTTACTCTTATTCTGCTTTTCATATTTTTTCATATTTTCCCCTTTTTTATATCTTTGTCCTAATCTTTTAAATGTTTCAAATTTCTCTTTGAGTTCACTAATTCTCTCCACAACTCTGTCTGACACTATTTGTCCATTGGGATTTTAATTTCAATAACTATTTTTTATTTCTAGATATCGTTTTAGTTCTTTTACACATTAGTCTGTTTTTTCCCCAATTTCTTATTCTTATGGTTCCATGTACTTTTTTCACTTTAGTGAATTTTAAATATGCAGTGTTTCAAATATGTGTTTCCCTATCATGTGCCCAAGGACTCATCTGCTCCTGCTTGGGCATTAAACCAAAGTTGTTACCAGATCTAATCAGATAATCCACCAGGGTTATCTCCACATCAAATTAAGTACATATCAATCTGGCTCTGAAATCCCTCTCCGTTTCCTGAAACTAAAAATTCCTCTTTCTTTCCTGTAAACTCAGCCATGAATCTGTAATTATTTTTGTCATTTTTAAATCCATTTTAAATATTTATAGCAAGAAGATTTCAACACTTCCTACTCGATTGTTTTGTTGGAAATAGAAGTTGTGTTCATCATTTCTAAATAGTTTTTATAATCTCAGTTTCAACTTCCTCTTTAACCCAGCAGTTATTTAGAGAATTTTATTTATAATTACCAAGTAGGCAGAATTTCTTAAGTCTCTTTCTGTAGTTGATTTCAAATTACATTATATTATAATTATAGAATGTGACAGATATTAATATATACCTTTTGTCTTTGAATAATTTATTGAGATTTTAATTTTTATTCTAAAACATGATCAATCTCAGTAAATGTTATAATAACATTTGCCCAAAAAAGCCACAGTCCTGCTTGTTAATTATGTTTTTATATATTGAGCAGATTTAATGTCTGTCTTACCCTTTCAAAAATGTTATTTTCTTCATGTAGTCAACATTCAGTAAACATCAAGTGAGTGAACTCTCTGAAGTTTTGATCAATAATGTATTTTGCTTTGCTGATGTTCAAGCAATGAATTAATTCATTCAACATTTAGTTGATCATTGGCTATGTACCAGGCATAGTTAGATTTTGAAAGACATAGTTCCTGCCCTCCCAAAACTTACAACATAATTACATAAATATAAATTTACTCGAGGTGAGAAATTTTATAGGGAGCCAGGTTTTATTGCCATTTGCCATAGTTCAGGTGAAAGAAGAATAGGAAGGGGAAGGGAATAGGGAGAACCAAAGAAAGAGAGAGAAAAGAAAGAAGAAAAGGAAAAATAGAGTTATTGTAGTAGTTGAATTATTTATATTAGCCATCAAACAGCATCTAAATTACTGAAAAATTATACAATCCCTGTTTTACTTATTATAATACTGTTTTATGATTGTAAGAGATTCTCTTTTATTATACTGAGGTTAAAATAAAAATTTCTGATTCCCCTTCTTGACTCTAAATAGCTAAATGAGCCTTTATTGTGCCTTGCTCTTCCCCCTGCAGCTGAGAAGAATGATGTACATATGAATACATATATATACACAGACATATATATCATATGTCTATATATGACATGTGTTATCATAATATAAAATATTACATAATTCTTATAGTCTAAGCTGAGATTGTGTTTCCCTTTTTCTAAAGGAGAGAAGATTCATGTTGGGGTCCTGAAAAATGTTCTGGAAGACATGGGAATAGAGATCACAAATAAGGAATACAAAAAACTGCTGAGAATGCTGCCAGTTTCTGGTGAGTATTTAACATGTTATACTTCACTAATGTGTAAAATCTTATTCATTCAACAAACATTTATTGAAGATCTGCTGTGTGCATGGCACTATCCTAAACCCTGGGAGAGCAGGGACCATGTCTGTTTCCCCAAGTCCTTGCCCTCTTAAAGAAAATTTCAGGGAAGGTTGATTTTAATGTTTTGTATTAGAAATTCTAACATTTAAAAATGTTTGTGTCAATTAAAAATATTTTTTAAAAGACCCAGTCCCAGCATTTCTAAAAATCCTGTTCTTACCATTTAGATTTTGGTTTAGGAAACAGAGACCTCTTCAGTCAAAAGTCCTATCATGGTACAAACAAGTTCTTTTGGCCCCTTGGGGGAAATATAAAGTTTAAGGTATAAACTGAAAGAAGATAAAAGACCAGAAGGGTAAGAAAGGTGAAGAAAGAAAAAATGAAGATAAATTAGAGAAGATAAAATGGGAAAGAAAAATCTATGTGTATTTCAACACAGCAGGGTGTGAACTAACAGCTTTGTATTCTGTCTCGTGGAAAGATTCACTATGCTGAGCTTTCTAAATATTTTTCGTTTCATTGAGAATGAATTGTGATAAATTTCTAAATTTTTCCTTTCTGTAAGTATATACTTTGGTTTTTATGACTCTCCAAAAATATAATTAATCGTGTTTTCTCCTACAGCTGATAAAAAGGTGTTTAAGAAAGAATTATTGGATGGTGTGAAATCCTTCAAAGGTAAGTGAGAAAAAGGATGAGGATAAAATTTGAGATTGTCCTATTGATTTTTTTCTTATTATATAAATAAGCAAAATTTAAGACATTTTATTCAACAAATATTCAAGTGTCTACTAGGCGCTGTCTATTTGAGAATAATCTGGAATATATAGAGTAGCATATAGAAAAAAATGTAATTACCTATAATCACAAGTAAAATTACCTTTTTTATTATAGTTACCTCTATTCTTTTTCCTTTGTATATGTATGTATTGTTAATTAAACTCTTACTCTTATGTACCTTTTTTTTTTTTTTTTTTTTTTTTAGAGACAGGGTTTTGCTTTGTTGCCCAGGCCATTATAACTTCAAAGTCCTAGGCTCAAGCAATTCTCCCACCTCATCCTACCAGGTAGTTGGGACTATAGGCACATGCCAACACACTCAACTAATTTTTACTTTTTGTGGAGACAGGGTCTCGCTATGTTGCCCAGGCTGGTTTCAAACTCCTACCCTCAAGTGTTTCTCCCACATCAGCTTCCCAAAACACTGGGATTATAAGCATGAGCCACAGTACCCAGCCCTTATGTATTTAATTTTATCAATCATTTCTTTGTATGATTTCTTATCTTTTTGTATTTGGAAAGTCCTTTACCATCTAGAGACCATATGAAGAATCGCATACACTTTCTCCTTATTTTTCTATGATTTCACTTTTTACATTTAATTATTTAACTCATCTGAATTATATATTGACTCTTTATAAATCCTCATATTTCAGAGTGATTTGATCAAAACTATACCAATTGTTTTAGTAATTCTTCCTTCATTAGCTACAGTTCTCCTTTAGGAACGATTATATTGGGAAGGTAATTTATTATTACTATACCAACTTTCAAATCCTCCTCTTTGATCAGAATAACATGATTTCATTGTTCTCTCTAATTCATCAGAGTTGCCAAACTCATTACTTTTTCTCCCCACTATAAACTTCTGCCAGAAGTTTAATCATGGAAGCATATTCTGTTCCTGACTCCCACATGACTTCTTATAAATAGTTTCTTTATGCTTTCATTTCTAGGTAAAGGTTGATGGCCTACATTTTTCATTTTATGACATCCTTATCTACTTTTTCTTGTTTTTATTAAGGAGGGAAATTTAGTGTCTGTGACCTAAGAAGTTCTACAAAACACTGGGTTCAAACTTGAAGCAAAAGAAATCAAGGATCTGCAGACTCACCTGCCAGTTACTGGTGAGCATTCAAGACACATTTATCCTGTAGACAATGACTAGTCTGCTCTGAAAGCAGTGAGGAAAGACATGTTGGGAAGGAAAAAACTGGGGACAGAGATATAATTTAAGAGAATATTGATAAGGTAGAGACGATAAGGGCCTTACCCAGGGAATCACACTGGTGATATATGCGGAAGACTTATTTGATGTGGTGAGTGAAGGGGATGAAGATACTGAAGGTATCAACCAGAGGTGTACAGCTTATGTGACTGTCAAAAAAAAAGAATTTAAGAGTGGGGCCCAGGGGACCAGCAGAGGGAGGAGAATGAAGAGAAAAATAATGTTTGGGACATACTTGAATTTAGGGCTTATAGAACCCTCAGTACCAGACAATTGAAAATGCATTCTCTTCTCCCAGGGGAGATACACTGAAAAGAAAGAAAGAAAGAAAGAAAATGCATACCCTAAATTTATTAATCCCATTTAAAGATTAATAAGGTATCTTTAAACAACGAGAACCACCAGTAGAGTTAAGCAGTGCCTCAGACTGTCCCTGTGAGTACAGGAATACCAAAAGAATACAATAGAATGAGATACAATAAAGGAATATTTGAAAAATAAAGAATGGAATTAAACAGTAGGATAGAGATTAAAGAGATAAAAAAGAGATGAGGGAAGGGTAAGAATAAAGAAAAAGGAAGAGATGATATAAAGATATATACATAAAGATATAGACTAATCTTTTCAAAAAAAAAAAAACCAGCATAACTGAGGTAGTATTGGGATTGAGTTGAAAGGACTCAGACTTAAAAAAGGAGAGGAGTCTCTTCTTTCTTCACGCTCTAGTGAAGAAAGCCCCCCAGCTGAGCATGGTAGCTGACATTAGGTTACAAATCACCAAGAATCTTGAATGGCATGAAAGGCTGATTTCAAGTTTCTTTATGACAGCATGGAACCCCAAGGACTAGAAAGAATATCTTTTACTCGGGCAAGAATTCATTATTCAAGAACAAAGGTCCTGCGTTTTGAATAACTCCTGTCTTTTATGGACTCATTCAATAAGTATTTACTGAGTGCCAATAGTATGCCAGCATTGCATTGGTATTGCTTTATTTACCTGGCAAATGTTTATACTATCTCTGGGCCATGCAGTCACTAGAAACTAAGAATGGTTAGGGGCACAAGAACAACAGAGATATAGCGTCTGTCCTCAAAGGAGCTTATAGTCTAGGGGGAAATATAAGAGAACTAGCAAATCTGGAGAATGAGGATATTCTAGGCTAAATGATAAATACTCAAGTTGGGTAAGGCAATGGCAAGCAAACTGAATCTTGCCTATTATTGTGTGTACCCTCTAACCCAAGGGTTCTTAAATGTTTTGGTCTCAGAACTTCTTTATGCTGTTTTTATGGGTTATATCTATCCATTAATACTTATATTAGAAAGCAAAACACAAATTTTATTAATAATATTTATGTATTAATTCATTTAAAAATAACAATAAGTCTATTACATGTTAAATAAAAAATATAATTTTATTTTTAAAAAACTATATTTTCCCAAAACAAGACAAAAAATTAGTGAGAAGAGAGGCATTGTTTTACATATTTGTAAGTCAGTTTAATTTCCAGATTCTCATATCTGCTTCTATATTCAATATATTGAGATATGTTGTTTTGGTTGAAATATATAAAAACAAGCTGGCTTTACACATATATGAGTAATTGGCAAAGGAAGGAGTATTTTAATAGCCTTTTCAGATAATTGTATTAATAAATATTCTTCTTTGCTATTACCCCAAAACCCAACAAACAGTAGCTTCTTAAATTTGGGTTGCAATATGGGATCAGAAACCACATCAATGAACTTTTCATACTTGGTCACATTAAAAAATCCATTAGTCTATCTTACACTTTCAACTTTACCCATGCACCATTTTGTAACATCATGGATGGTCATTTGGAAAACACTGGTTTGCTGAGTTATATAGATCTTCCAAATATTGACACATCTCATCATTCAATATCAAATAAAATCACATTGATTAAATATCACCACCAATCTCATCAAGAATGTTTAAACTACTGGGAAACTATTAAGTCACAGTATAGATAAAAGGTTTTCAAAATTCAAATTTTTGTTTGAAAGCTTGAACTCCACTATTAAAACATCTACTATCAGTTGTTTTTCTTAAAATGACAGGCTCATTTTGTTCATTTTCAAGATGTCTCCCAGATAGCCAACGCTGAAAAACTCTATGCTGTGCATCAATCATTTTCTCAAGTGAAAACGGTGTTCCATGAAAAAGTGGCTAGTTCACTTGCAACTCAAACAATCGCACATGTTCTTTTCCTCAAAAAATCATATTTCAGTATGCGGCTGGAGTGCTTTATGAATAGTTCTCATTTCATCACACATGATATTTAAAAGGCATATACTCAAGGGTTAAGATTTATTTATTTTTTTTTTATT
>VBSM01003215.1:11255046-11267401 GCA_008086735.1 Cheirogaleus medius | reverse complement strand
CTGAGCTCAAGCAATGCTCCCACCTCAGCCTCCCAGAGTGCTAGGATTACAGGCATGAGCCACTGCACCGGGCAAAATTGACATTATTTTACCACAAGTATGTACAGTGAAGAACATGACACCAATACAGTTTGTTACCACTGCTTTGAGTCATGCAAAGATGCTAGTAGTTTTGCCCACCATTGTTTTTGCACCGTCAGTGCAAATGTCTACATAGTGAAAAAGCCAGAGGGTTTTGGGGTGACTTCAGAGGTCCATGGCCCACACTTTGAGAACTGTTGCTCAGACACATCTCAACCTTTCCCTCAATGCAAGAGAACTGGGTCTGAAAAGATGAAACTGGCTTAAGGATAGAGCTGACTTCAAACAAACAAAACTCCACTCACCATAATGCTCTAAAGATTTGTAAAAGCTGGCAGCTTATAGAATATAAAGGAAGTTATATTAATTGAATGACCATATATTTAAAGCTTGAATCTTCTTTCCTCTATTACATATTCCTATGGATTGAAAAAATAATAAAAATTCTAGAATAAAGCATGAAAAATTATTGTAATTCCACATCCCATATTTGAAGAATTTTGTATTATCTTTTAAGTCTCAGTATCTTTATCTCTGAGTCTAAATTCTGAATTTTCTTACAGAATATGAAAAGGTTGACTTGGATGTGGTAATGGATGCAGCAAAATCTTTTACAGGTAAGTGAAAATTTGTATGACATTATAAAGTTGAGATCTTGATGCTTTGTAGAGAATTACCTTTTATTTTTATTTTTGAGAATTACCTTTTAAAGTAGTAGTTTACCCACTCCAGCAATCACTGATAAGTTCATTCTGATCTTTTACCTATTTATTGATAATTTTGTCTTATTGACAATAGTTTGGATTATTAAAGATTTAGGAAAAGTGTGGGAACTCTCAAAAAGAAGTATTAACTTGTCTAATATTTGGGACAGTATTGTGTTTATTTCACTAGTGTTTAAAGAACCAAAATATAGGTAAACATAGTGAATATCAGTGTGAAGTTTCACATCAGGAAATATGGTCACCATGAACAGTCTGTCCATGAAATAGCGACAGAGATATTGTTAGCAGGTAGAATTATATAGATACTATGTACCATCTGTCTTAGTCTTTTTGTGCTGCTATAACAAAATACCACAGACTGGGTGATTTATAAACAATAGAAATTTATTTCTCATAGTTCTGGAGGCTGAGAAGTCCAAGATCAAGGTGCCAGAACATTAAGCGTCTGGTGAGGGCTGCTCTCTCTCTGCTTCAAAATAGTGTTTTGTTTGATCACTGTGTCCTCACATGTAAAAGGCAGACAAGCAAAAAAAAAAAAAAAAAGGAAAAAAAGGACTGATTGCTGTGTGAAGCCTTTTTTATAAGGGCCTTAACCCCATTCATGAGGGAGGAGTCCCCATAACCTAACCACATCCTAAAGGCCCTAATTGTTAATGCTGTGACATTGGGGGTCAAGTTTTAACATGAATTTTGGAGGGGACACAAACATTCAAACCATACCACCATCATAAGTCACTGGGCAGTTATATAACCTCCACTCTACTCCGTGCTATACCGACCATATACAGAAGCATTATCTTTTTATTTGGATTAAAGAACCGTTCAAGATACCAAATTTCAAAATAACTCTATGTAAGTGAAGTTAGCTCATGTATTTATACTTCATCCTATAGTTAGAAATAGTGCTGTACTGGGTTATATTTTTCATAATTTAGAATAATTAAATCTCTTAATATTGTCATCTGAAACAATTCCCATCTATTCAAAGGAGAAAAAGTTGAAGCCAGTAACATAAAAAATGTGCTGAGAAACATGGGAATCGAGCTCACTGAAAAGGAACAATGGATGCTGTCAAAAGCTCTGCCAATCTGTAGTGAGTATTTAGCATATCATCATGCTGTTTGTTCAGAGAACCATGGTATTGTGGGCTTCTGGGTGAGAACTATGAGAAATTCTCTAAGAAAAATGTAATTCTGGCATAAGAAACCCTGTTCTTGTTGCTTGTGTTTTAATTTGGAAATGAGAAAATTCTAAGTGAGAAGTTTCTCTCTTTTTCATTCAGCCAGTGAGCTCCTGCTAAATATTTTAACAGCTACACAGCTAAATTCTTCTGTAGCCTCCTGATGCACCCCATATCCTCAGTCCCTTCCCTGGTAACCCTCCTATCTCCCCACAGTCCAGCAACTAAAAGGGGAACACCTGAGAACAGGGGGCCTCCAGGTCTGTACACTTGTGCTATCAGTATCCATTCTGATTGGTCAGAGGTGCAACCAGTCAGTCCCTCAAAGTTTAACCTCTCAGGCACTTGCATAGGCTCAACCATAAAGACCCTACAGGTCAGCCTGTACTTCACCTGTGGCTACTGCCCAGTCCCAGAGACCTCCACAGAGACACTCTTTCCCCCCATAGCTCCTATCCCCAATTTTCCCCAAGGCAAGAGTGAGCCTGCATATTGCCAAGGTAGAAATAGCACCCTGGGCAGCAAATGCTTAATACTCATTTGACTTCTCCTCACATAAGGCTGTGGGCACTCATTGTGCCTGGCATTCCCCCCAGATGGCTCTCTTAAGGGGCCATTTATGAGATCGTAGCTTTCTTAGGACTTTGGTTCTGAAAGAGCAGGAGGGAAATGCAGATGGACTGTAACAGAGATTGCTACAGACATACACCAGGTGCTGAGGGTTGTCTCAACACTGTAGACACTCCTGCCAGAGGACGCTGGTCTCGGGATAGGCAGGACCCATGAGGAAGGGTTGGGCTGGTGGACACCCCCTGTTCTCTGTCCAGTTGAATTTCAGCTCCATTTATGGAAAGAGTTTATTTAGAGAACAAAAATATTTTTTTATTTTTTTATTTAAATGTTGTTTTTATTACTGTTCTGGTTGATAACTATTTTTAATATCATCTCTTTATAGGATCTACCATTAGAGTAAAACATATATATATAAGACTACCCCGTGGGCCTAGAGCAGGCATCCTCAAACTATAGCCCGCGGGCCACATGTGGGTGTTTTTGCAATAAAATTGTAGAGTTTCTTGGCTGGGCATGGTGGCTGACATCGGTAATCCTAGCATTTTGGGAGGCCAAAGCAAGAGGAACATTTGAGCCCAGGAGTTTGAGGTTGTAGTGAGCAATGATGATGCCACTGCACTCTATCCGGGACAACACAGCAAGACCTTGTCTAAAAAAAATAAAATAAAAATTATAGAGTTTCTTATCCTTTTTCTTTTGACTTGAATTTTACCATGTCTTACAGAAGATGGGAAGGTGTATAAGAAAAAATTACTAGATACTGTGAAGTCTCTCAAAGGTAAGAATCATGAGAAAAGCAGCTAAAATTTATTGTGCTTTGCATTTTCTTTCAAAAATCTCGCTGATTAGAATCTTGCTATTCCCACCAGTTTACTAATTCTGAATTTATGCCTTGTAACCTACCATTCTTCTTTCAGTGTAACGATATTTGAGGAAGTCATTGTTAGTTATATGTCACTGTAGCACGTTTGAAGTTCTGATTTCATTTAGGTTGGTTATTTTTATCACAATTTATCAGAGTTGTCTAATTCTTCTTTTTCATTCATAATTACTTCAATTCAAAGTTATAGCTCTGTGTTGAGGAAGCATTTTCTCTTCTCAACTCTTAACGTTGACTATCTGGGTGGCCAGTACGTTTCACTCTCCACTTAGTGTAGATCTTCCACTTCCTCAAATTACTTGCATTTCTCGTTCGCATCCTCTTAATTCCTAAGGAAAAAAAGTCAATGTCAGCAAGCTGGAAACCCTTTTGAAGAACATGGAAATTAAGGTTGGGAAAGAGGACTATGAGGACCTACAGAAACATCTGCCAGTTGATGGTAAGTATTTCAGATACCACTGTACCTAGGAGGAACCCTAGGGCTCCTATAGGAAGGCTTCTTAAAGTAAACCTAGCTTTTAATCTCTTTGAAAAACTTATGAAATATTTCAAACATACATAAAAACAGAAAACAATGTAACAGTATGTGCCCACTGACAGAGTTAACAAATATAACCACTTTACCATATTTGTTTCATATATCTTCCTTCCTTCCCTCTTTTCTTCATTTTTTCTTCCCTCCCTCCTTCCTTCCCAAATATACCTTTTCTTAATAAGATAAAGTTTAATTAATGACTCATTAAGACCAATTTAACTGGGCAAAAATGTCAAAGAGGCAAAGCTAGAATATTCATTAGGAAGAAATTCCTAAGGGATGAGCCCCTAGATAAGATTTCCTCATTAGATGGCCCTTGAATTAAAACCCAGAGCTGGTATCTTCTCCATGAAAAACAAGCTTCCATCAGAGAGCCAGACAGCACATCTTTCAGTAGAGCCACCACATGCCAACCCAAAAAAAAACAAATAATTCTCCCCTAATTTAGTGTTTCTATTCTCAACTAGTGATTGGTAAGTGTAGCTAAGGTAGGCCACTGCTACCAGCCAACATCTTATCTTCCATGCTGCCTTTACCTGTAACTGGCCCTAACATAGAAATTAGTTTGGGCCTAACTTGTAGTTTAATACCTCACCTTCCTTGGGTTTAACAGTGTTGGTAATTATCCATAATTTTGTCTGGCCCCTTTTCCTATCATGAAAAAAATCATCATAAATTACTTTTTAATTGTGATATTGTCCCCGCACATTAGTGAGGGGTCCTCAAAATGCTTCCTACCAGGAAAGATATTGTTATCAGTGAGGTATTTTTTAGAATGCTTGATTTTTTAAAAACATGGCATAATATTTTTTTCTAATCCAACAGTGTGACTATTTCTGTACCACTTGAATTCTTTCATTCATTTAGCTAGCACAAACTATATGCAAAACACTGAACTAGAGAGTAGACAGTTTATACTTGGTAATATAAGAAAATTAAGGCATAATCCCTGCTCTCAAATAGCTTACAGTGTTGAGGGGTAGAGGTGGGAAACAAGCAAAAATTCGAGAGTGAGAAGATGGTATTCTGTTAAGGTTTAAGGGTTAGCTGCTTATGTGAATAAGTGTCTTCTAGGTTTCGAATTCAATCCTTTTTATTGAAATATACTCCCTTTATGGGTCTGATGGTGGGGAGAGGCCTATAGAAGGGACTACTATAATATTAAACGTGCTTCATCTCTATGTTAAGAGTCATTCGTACTTTATAGAAAGGAATACTAGTTAAATAGATGTTCACTTTAAATTTACATCTTGATCTTTTTCTATCCTCTGTTTCTTATTATTTTGAGTTAAAAGAATTACTAGAGGAAATCAGGGGAAAAGGCTGAATTCCAATCCTTTACATAACAACTTAAATTTTCATATCATTTTTCCAAGTCTAAGATTTGGTCTTTGCGCCTGAATTGTCTTTTCTTACAGAGAATGAAATGGTTGATTTGAATACGGTGATGGAAGAAGCAAAAGCTTTTACAGGTGAGTAAGAAGTTTATGGTGAAAAGAGAATTTATTATTAATTAAGACCTTAATACATTATAGAGAAAAAGTTTAAATGTTTTTAAATAGTTTTCTCTTCAGGCTATTACTAACATGCTAAGTTGACTCCCTTACAAACTTAAATGTTTGCTTCATAATTTTAATGTTTGATCTGGGATTTCTCCTATAGAGACCTATAGTATGCAGAGTTTTGAACAATAAGTTTTTCCACGTCACCATTATTTCAACAGCCATAATATAAGTCAACACTGTTCAATCTCAAGGTGAAACTTGTGCAGTATAACCAGGAAATATGGTTACATGTCAAAAGACCCCATAATTCAGTTAATATGGTGATATTTGACTTGTATCTGGAATTATAAGAGCTTTTCTTTCTTCTGAATTAAAAGTATAAATTATATTTCTGACTTAAACTACACATCCACATGTCCTTTGAATCTATGTAGTTTAACAAGTTTCATTGTAAATTTGCTCTTTTAATTAAGGATAATCCCGCAGGGGTAATCTTATTCATAATTCGAAGTCATTAGCCTATTCCTAAAATTCTTACCTGTTAGCCATTCCCATCTTTCCAAAGGAGAGAAGGTTAATGTCAGCCATCTGGGCTGTGTGCTGCAGAAGATGGGGCTAGTGCTCACTGACGAGGAGCACGAGGAGCTGCTGAAGAGTCTGCCAGTTTGCGGTGAGTATCTAGCACAGCCTTTGCAGCTCAAATTTAGGGGCTTGTGTGAAAACTTCTTAAATTATACATGTGTATACCCAATAAAATCATTTAGAAAAGTTAATTCTCACACTAAAAGAAATCTCGTTGCCTGTTTTTGTCACTTATATTTTAATACTAAAAGCTGGCAACATCTTTCACTAGTCTCCCACAGTCCAGGCTAAATTATCCTGTCGCCCTGAGAGCACTATCTAATCTAAATCATGACCAAGAAGAGGGAAGCCAAGCAAGTAAGAGAAGGAAGGAAAAGGGAGAAACAGAGAAATAAAGAATGTTTTTAATTCAACCAACGAGTAGATTTGTAACAGTGAAAGCTTCCTTTATCTCTCATTCTTATTTCAGGATAAATTAGAATAAAATTCTAAACAAATTGGAAGGTTTTTTTTTTTCCTAAAATGATGGATGTTGTGTTGTCTTTGTACTGTCTTTGTTAATCTTCCCATTGTTTAACCTATATTCTGAATTGGGTCTTATCTTACAGCTGGTGGAAAAGTATATAAGAATAGATTGCTAAAAGGTGTGAAGTCCCTCAGTGGTGAGTGACAAGCATGGGCAAGTAAAAAAAAAAAAAAATCCTTATGTTTAGCATTTTCTTTTCAATGTTCCAATTTTGCTTCTTGCCAATATACTGATCCATTGTTATGAGTTATAACTTACCATTCTTCTTTGGACGCATTGATTTTTTGATTTATAAGCTAAAGTAACACATTACTGTAGGAAGTTTCTAACACTGTTTTCTGGCTAGACCCATATTAGATTAGTTGTTTCAACCATGAGCCATTAGCTTTGCCTATTCTCTGTTAACCTGTGGAAAACTGAAGCAGAGCCCCCAAGATCAGTATTAAAAGAAGTATCCTATTTTCACTTTCCATACTAACTCTGTAAAAACAATTATTCTTTTAATTTTTAATTAGAAAAAATATTTTTAAAAACACAAAAATACTACAAGAAAATTGTTCAACTCTAATCTTTTTAAAAATTCATATAAAGAAGTGGAAGTCCTCCTACCTCCTACCAACCTAATCTCTCCCCATAAAGATAAATACTGCTAACAATTCAGTGGTTATCTTTCTCAGTTTTTTCCTACTTTTAAAAGGCATATCTAAATCTAGGGAGATACACACATGCACGCATGTACACACACACACACACACACACACACAGGTTGTTCCTTTGTGCTCTGGTACTTTACCCTCCAATTGGGGCTTTTGATGCATGACCATGATTAGCATTTTTCACTGTTAAGCATCAATATTCATGTTCTTATTCCATGCTCTTCTCTCCTAAGGGCCAAGGGTCAAAATCAACAAAGTGGAACCTGTTTTGGAAAACATGGGAATTAGAATCAAGGATGAGGAGCTTGATGAACTAATGACCCAACTACCAACTGATGGTGAGTGATATGGACATTATTTTGCTCTTCAGAGAAACATTGAGCCCCTCTATTAGAACTGCTGAAAGTAGCCTTTTTAGTATCATAATAAAGTAATATGATGACTTAATCCTGACTTATGACAAAAGACCATCTTCAAAAATGCTTTTGAAGGCTGGGTGCGGTGGCTCACGCCTGTAATCCTAGCAATCTGGGAGGCCGAGGCGGGAGGATCACTCAAGGTCAGGAGTTCGAAACTAGCCTGAGCAAGAGCAAGACCCCGTCTCTACCAAAAATAGAAAGAAATTAATTGGCCAACTAAAAATATATAGAAAAAATAGCCGGGCATGGTGGCGCATGCCTGTAGTCCCAGCTACTCGGGAGGCTGAGACAGAACGATCGCTTGAGCCCAGGAGTTTGAGGTTGCTGTGAGCTAGGCTGACGCCACGGCACTCTAGCTGGGGCAACAGAGTGAGACTCTGTTTCAAAAAAAAAAAAAAAAAAAAATACATCAGGGATGCTACTTGCAGTACTCAGCCATGCCTGGGAATGTCACACACTTAAGGAGCTGAAAGAAAAATGAATTGAAGAGAACATTTAAGAGAAAAATTAATAAGGTCAAAAGTCAAATTATAAAGTAGGAGAGAATGGTTGCAAGACAAAGAGCTAATATCCCTATGGTAGAAAAAGCCCTTGTACACTGATAGAAAACATACTGAGAGTAGAAAAATAGGCAAATATACAAATAGGTAATTCATAGAAGAGGAAATATATTGTAAATGCCTAAATAACACGTGAAAAGATGCTTAACTCACCAATAATCATTAAAATACAAAGTAAAACATGATACAGAACTATTTTCACTTACTGGACTGGCAAAAAATTAACAAGATTGATAATACTTAGTTTTTATGAGAGTATGAGGAAAGGGACTCAAATAAATTTTGTGTGAGAGTCAACATTGCCATATATCCTTTTGGAAAAGTCAACTGACAGTGTCTAAAGGGGAAAATCTTCCCTCTTCCCTGCTGAATCTAGCCTATATTCCTTATCTGCAGGATATAGTATTTATTTGTGCTGAGTCCTGGTACCTGTTTTCCCACAGACTTGCTGACAAATAATTTAATCCTATTTAATCTTAGTTTCTTCATATGTAAAATGAGGAGTTGAACTAAAGGTTTCTCTATGGTCACTTCTTGCTCTGACATTAATATAGATAATGCATGTAAAGAACTTATTGCTATCTAGAATATTCAGTAAATGTTAGTGATGATAATGGTGGTAGTGGTGATAATGATAGGGAAGATGAAAATGATGTTGAAGAAGAACACAATGAAGAAGAAAAGGAAATTCTATGAGTCATGCATCAATTTTGCCTGTTATAAAAATATAAGTCCTAAACAGAATAAATATTTATTTATTAATTGTGACCTTTATATAAATAAATAAAGCAAGATACAATTTAAAACATTTTATAAGAAATAGCACTGGGATTACTGTCTTCTTTCTATACTAGTCCTGTCCTTATTCTTGGCAATTTCAATATCTTCCATATAGATCAGGGACTTTTGACTTTACTGTGCCATGAACCCCTTTGAAATTCTGACAAATGGACCACTTCTGAGTATGTTTTAAAATATGTAAAATAAAATGCATAGGACTACAAAGAAACAAATTATATTAAAATATAATTTATCAAGACATTAAAGATACAAATTATTAGTACTTATTAAAACATTTAAGAATTTCTAGTAGCACATCAAATCATTATTATAATTTTAAAATAATGATAACATAAGCAACATTTCAACATATTTGCAATAACTATACTCTGGCATGAAAATATCAGTGATTTATATTAGTAACAAAGTCACAGTTTCGCTACTACTACCATGGTTTGGTGCCTACATTAATAATTGAAGAAAATATAAAATTTAAGTTAATGGTTAGTGAAAATAAAGATGTATTTTTTCACATTCAAGCTGAAGACCTCCCTGAATTCAGTCAGTATTCAGGTCCATGGACCCCAGGTTAAGGACTCCTGATGGAGGTCACCCATCCAACGCTCTGACCTCCTATTCCTTGACCTCTTTTTTAACTCAATCATTTTACCCTCCTTTCCACCTTAATTACCACTCACATGGTAATGACCTAGACCTTGTCCTCATCTAATATTTTATCACCTCCAAAAATCTCTATTTCACATACCCACTCTCTAATCTTTATCTTTCCCATTCATTTACTATGCAGACATTTCTGCAATAACACAATGTAAGAATTCTTGAAAAACCTCCTGTTCTGTAAAATTGCCCACTAAAGTAACTGAGCTTATGGGGAAAATTCTGGAAGTACACTCAAAAATCTATGTTACTTTGTAACCAGAACATTAAACAAAAGCACCAATGAATACTATGTGAGGAAACTTGAACAGCCCAGGCAAATAGTTCAGAGTGGCAGGAAGATGTTTTAAAATGTGCAAACACATATATCCCAAAAGAAGAGTTGAAAAACTGGCTTGCTGCTCTGAAATAGTGTAGATGGAAGTAGAGCTCTGAGCCAATGAACCTGGTTTCCCCTCCTGCATTACAGGCACTTACTGTTTAATTTTATTAAAATAGAACAGGAAGGGCTCCTGCTATAGCCAACCCAGGATTTTTCTTTTCCTGCTGAAGTTTATAATTCTACTTTTATTACTTAGGAAAACTTATGTATGAACCAACACACCTTTCACATTACTGTGACATGATCCCATTTATTAATTGAATATGATGTACTGGTGCCACTGAAACATGTGCTGTAACAGAATAGAGTGTAGAACGGCAATTCCAGCTACTCTCCAGCCACATGGAGACCTTTGTGCCTTTGACCCTACTATTCTTTCATTATTCAACAACCGCACCACCTCCATGTCCTCATTTCCTTCCTTCCTTTAAATTAGGTTCAATGCTAGAACATCATATGAGCTTACAAACTCTCAGAACTATCAAACTTGCTTGGCAAAAACTCAGCCATCTCCTTACTCCATGCTCACTCATGAACAGTTTAACATTTCTGAAGAAAATCAGAAAACCATGTTAATGAATTGACTTCACATAATGGCCACAAATTTCAAGTCAGCCCTTAACATTGCCAAAGAAGTACCTGCTACACTTTCCATATAAATTCACTTTCTCATTCTCACAGACAATTTTGCACCTCCTCTGTTCAGATTTCCATCTTAGTAAAGGGACCCCATCCGCCCTGCTGATTGCAAGAGGAAGGGAGACTAGGTTTCACCCCGATTTCGCCTTTCTTCATATCCCACATTCAAATCTAGGTTCTACCTGAAAGATATGCCCTGAATCCATCTACTTATCACTGTCTTCACTGCTGCAACCACAGCCCAAGCCAGCATCATCTCTTTCCTGGCCACTGAAACTGTCTCGTCTCTCATCTCCATCCCTCCAGTTTCCTCAGCCAGAGTGATCTTTTGAAAGCTGAAATCAGGCCAAGTTACTCCACTTCTTCAAGGCTTCCAATGACATCCCATTGCACCCAAAATAAAATCCAGACTTTATCATCGTGCCCTACAGGGCCTTGCAGGATTTGGCCCCTGTCACACTGACCTCTGTCTCTTAATCATGTCAAATCCATTCCCATCTTAGGACTATTGAACATACTCTTCTCCTACTTGAACTGTCCTTCCCCCAATTCTTCACATGGCTACACCTTTCTCATCATTCAGGCCCAACCCAAATAGCCCCTCCTCAGAGAGGCCTTCCCTGTCCTCCCTGTCTAAAGCAATCTCATCCTTTTTTACTCTTTGTTATATCACCCTATTTTGTTTTTGATTGTATCTTAACAGTACCTCAAATTATCCTTTTTGTTTACATGTTTATCATCTGTCTCCTTCATAAAACTGTATACTCCTTTAGAGCAAGAACTCTGACAGCTTGCTTACTTTTGCATCCTAGCAACGTGCCTGGCACATAGAAGGTGATCCATAAATACTTGCTGATTAACTGACTACATAAAAACAGGGTAGGGTTAGGGCCATTTATCTTGCCTTCCTAAACTTAACCATAACTAATCACTTCTTAATTTAAACCCTCTGGTGGTCTCTAAACAAAGAAAAAAGGAAGATACTATAATGATTTGTTATAAATTGAAAGCTTTCTTTGTTTTTAAGATAACACTTATCTCTTAGGATATGTCCATCAAATTCTAAGAAAATTTTTTAAAAGACTACTGAATTCTTATCTTCATAATTTCATAATTTAATACAAATTTTGTCTTAGTAATATCTTATCTGACTCTGAAGTATACGTCCCTTGCCTGACAGGTGATAGAACAGTTGATCTGAATGATTTGATGGATACCGTCAGTTACATCAAGGGTGAGTTGCAAGCCATGATGGAAAGATGTTATAAATATCATTTTATGGCAAGAGGATCACTTGAGCCCAGGAGTTGGAGGTTGCAGTGAGCTTTGATGACACCACTGCACTCTAGCCGAGGCAACAGAGCAAGACTTGGTCTCAAAAAAAAACACATATATATCATTACTTTGCAATTAATGGTGGAGAAAAGTGTTTCCCATTCATAAATGTTTAAATTTTTTCTTATATGTTCTACTTCTGTGGATGCTGCTGAAATTGAGTAAACAATAACAAATCTGTGTTTATATATCATTGCCCATACTAATCTCTAAAATTTTCCCCAAAAGAGTTCTTCAATATAGTAATAGATATCAGAACTATTCATACCCTGGCCGGGCGCGGTGGCTCACGCCTGTAATCCTAGCACTCTGGGAGGCC
>VBSM01003215.1:11232207-11245589 GCA_008086735.1 Cheirogaleus medius | reverse complement strand
AACTCCTGAGCTCAAACGATCCGCCTGCCTAGGCCTCCCAGAGTGCTAGGATTATAGGCTTGAGCCACCGCGCCCAGCCTTAGTTTTGCTTTTTGAACTACCTCTTGTAAAACCACAGAAACTATGAGATTTCATTTTTTTAAACTTTTTTAGTTCTGTGAGTATCAAAACTAAAGGTATTTTAAATGAAATAAATTTACAACATTGTAATTAAATTTTATAATTAAATTATATCTACTTAAATGTAATTAAAGTTTATTTAAGTTACCATATTATAAGCAAACCCAGTTTTACAGATACATTTTTGTGTTCTTAAACTAATAAATTACTGCAGATCTATACAAAGTATCCCCAAGGTATTGATGTTTTCCTTCCTTTTCCAGATTTTACTTTCACCCAGGGTTCCAAACTTTCCAGAAATGCTCTGTCCTTATCTCTATCCCTATCTAGCTCTATCTCTATCTATCTCTAATGTTAGTAAAACTACAATTTGGCAATTAAAATCATAAAATAATCATGGATGCAAAGGTTTCTGTAGAAGGATATTCACCAAAATATTATTTATACTAGTTAAAATTTGAAACAACATATATATATATGTATGCGTGTGTGTGTATATCTATATTATTTTAGAGACAGGATCTTGCTCTTTTGTCCATGCTGGAGTGCAGTTTTCTTAGCTACAGCCTAGAACTCCTGGTCTCAAGAGATCCACCCACCTTGGCCTCCCAAAGTGCTGGGATTAAAAGTGTGAGCCACTACGCTTGGTTGAAACTTATATTTCTAACAACAGTTATATAATAATAATAATAATAACAGCTTATATCCATGAGCTCTGGAGTCAAACAAATCTGGGTTTCAATCCCAGGTCTTCCACTTATTATAATATCTGTGTGACTTGCAACAAGTTATTTTGATCCCTCTGAGCCTCAGTTTCCTCTTTGGTAAAATGGGGAAAATCAGATGTTTTGAAGGGAGGGGTGATGAGCAAGTATAGGGCAGAGGTGGACCTCAGAGGCCAATATTTTCTCACTGTCCATCCTGTGGCTATTGGCAAGTGACAGTAATAGGTCCCTTAGGTAGTAAGACTGGATATGTTGTAATGCTTACGGTCATTCCAGTCAGCAAAAACTGATGAACAGGACTGGTTGCACATATGTATTAAATGTAAATCTTTTCATGTCTTTTCTCAGGGATAAAGACTTACCAGGATTTCAATGCCATATACAACACAAACAAAAGAAGTTAAGTGCTTCACAAATGGAAGGTAATGAGAATCATCCTCAAAATTGAAACATAAAAAACAGCCCCTTACTATATCTGACCCTTTCTTCTCAAAGACAGATCTGGAATTTCAAGGGTTGTCAATACCACCCTGTCATTTGAGAGAGAATTTAAAAAAAAAACAAAACCTTTTGTGGCAGAGGAGGGGAATTGCTTTCAAATGGGCATCTCCCTAGAATTTAGACAGTCCTGGTCAAAGAAGAATTTGTGGCTGTGGAAAAGAACAAATGCAAGGTCAAATAAAAATTAAGTAATGAAGAGGCCAGGCATGGTGGCTCACACCTATAATCCTAGAACTTTGGGAGACCAAGGAGGGAGGATTGCTTGAGGCTAGGAGTTGAACACCAGCCTGAGCAAGAGTGTGACCTGGTTGCTACAAAAAAATAGAAAAAATTAGCTGAGCATGGTAGCATGTGCCTGTAGTCCCAGCTACTTGGTAGTCTGAGGCAGGAGGATTGCTTGAGCCCAGGAGTTTGAGGTTGCTGTGAGCTATAGTGATGCCACTGCACTCTCGCCGGGGTAACAGAGCAAGACCCTGTCTCAAAACAAACAAACAAACAAAAAGTAATGAAGAATATAAACTGAACAACTAAAGTCCCAGGATTTCTCAGAAAAAAAGTTATAATGATAAAATTAGCTATAAAATTAGCTATACTGGCTACAGTTCATTCATCCAAACAATAAATATTTATTTAAAGCCAAAAATGTAATAGACACAGAAAACACAACAAAACAAGTCAGGTCCCTGCCCTGAAAGGAAGTCTAACATGGAAGGAAGTTAAACCATGAATTTGTTGAATAAATCACATTACATTACAATCTGACATGAATTATGATAGGAAAAACAGAGTGTTATAGAAGCATAAAAGAAAGTCTCCTAACTTGGTCTTGTGAGGGAAGAAGGGGAGTTGTAGAGAAGGCTGACCGATGAGTTAGGAGTAAATCAGGAAAAGAGCACAGAGAGGAGTGTTCTGGGCAGAAAGGACAGAATCTGCAGAGGCCCAGAGAAAAGGGAAAGCATGATGCACCAGAAAAACTAACAGAAGTCAAGCATAGCTGTGTTTGGGTTCTGGGGGAGCTAACGCTTCACCTTTCCAAATTTAGAACCAATTGAGAAATTGACTCAAGAAACAGAAAGAAATCAAAGAATCACCTTTATTGCTGGGAAAGCTGGCTTGGGGAACACAAAGGATTGTCAAGATCAGATTTGCATTTTTAATTGTAAAACTGAGCTAAATTCCTTATGGTTTTATAAAATTTTAAGATTTCTAAAGTACCTTAATAAACTTTGGTGTTCATTTTAAGGGATCTGTTGTAGTCAGATATGGTAAGACACGCAGATGTGGAAATGACTGTCATGAAGTAAGTTTTTTCATACGCCAGATCCCTGGAAAAAGGAGGCACAGCCTGCCAGGCAGGGTCACATGAGGAAGCACCAAGGTCAGCTAGGAAGTAGTCGGGGCAGAATGTGGACAAGAGCCTTTACTGTGGTTTCCACAGAAAGGAATGGACAAAGCAGGTTAGGACTAGCCAGTTTGAATAATTTCAGTGGACTCTGGGAAATAGGGGCTGTCCCCAGCTTCCTGAAAAAAAAAAAAAAATCAAATACAGAAACTAGCAAATGTGTTCATTATAGGCTTAATCCTCAACTTTCCTATGAAAGCTTAATCTATTCATTCTACAAGTATTTATTGAACACTTCAAAATCCCTGGCATCTTCCATTGTCACTTTCTTTTTTTTTTTGAGACAGAGTCTCACTCTGTTGCTTGCGCCAGAGTGCCGTGGCGTCAGCCTAATTCACAGCAACCTCAAACTCCTGGGCTCAAGCAATCCTCCTGCCTCAGCCTCCCGAGTAGCTGGGACTACAGGCATGCGCCACCATGCCCAGCTAATTTTTTCTATGTATATTTTTAGTTGGCCAATTAATTTCTTTCTATTTTTGGTAGAGACGGGGTCTCCCTCTTGCTCAGGCTGGTTTCAAACTCCTGACGTTGAGCAGTCCTCCTGCCTCAGCCTCCCAGAGTGCTAGGATTACAGGCATGAGCCACCACACCCGGCCTATTGTCACTTTCGATTGGTATCCTTGCTTCCTACTTTCCTGAGGAAAACTGAAGCAATCAGAATAGAATTTCCACAGATTCCCACCTCCAAATCTACCTTCTTATCAGCATCTCTACCTACTCTGCCTTCCACCAATTTTTTAAACAATTTGAGCAACAAAAATAAATAATACAGAATTGGACTATAACCCAAAGTATAAAATAAAAATCCACAAGTCCATACTGATTGAAATAAGTGATTGAATTTTTAATACAAAAAAGAGATAAATGGCAGAGGTAGTAGTAGCTGGAGGGGGAAATGAGGTCACAAACTTAGCAGCTTAAAACAACACAAATTCATTGTCTCACAGTTCTGTAGGTCAGAAGTCCAGGTGGGCTCAGCTGGTTTCTCTTCTCTGGGTGTTACAGGGCTGAAATTAAGGTGTTGGCCAGCCTGGAATCTTATTTGGGAGCTCTGGAGGACAGTTTGCTTCCAATTTCATTCAGATTTTTGGTGGAGTTCAGTTCCCTATGGTTATAGGGCTGAGGTTCCAGTTTCCTTCCTATTTATCAGCCAGGAGCCTCTCTTAGGCCCTTACGGCTGCCTGCATTCCACATTATGTTGCCCCTACATCTTCAAACCAGCGATGACGGGTCTCTGACTTCTTCTACCACATATCTCTTGCTTCTAGCTATGTTAGGGATCATGTAATTAGATAGGGCTCAGGATAATCTATCTTACTTATATCTGCAAAGTCCCTTTTGCCATGTAAGGTAACATGTTCACAATGTCTAGGGGTTAGGGTGTAGACATCACTGGAAGGCCATCTCACCTACCACATTTGGTTTTCCACCAATTAATTTATTCCAGTTCAAATTCCATGGAAAGGCACTGTTCTTTATAAGAAATATCTATTAAGTATCTCAACACTTTTTAGAACATGATCTCCAATCAACTGTATTGTCTGTCCTAGTCTCATTAGCATATGTATTTCTTCTTGAATAACTGTCCTGAATTCCATTTCCCCAGCCTTCCAACATGCCTACAACTTCTTCAACAAAGATAAAACAGGCTGTATTGATTTACACGGAATGATGTGCACTTTAGCTAAATTGGGGATGAATCTAACCAAGTATGATGTCTATAATGAATTAAAATGTGCTGATATTGATGGTGAGTACTTTTCTCATTATTTTTCTCATAAAATATTTTGATAAATATATATTTTCCCCCAGTGGCTGTATAAATATGAAAAATAAACCTTACTTGCTCAAAAATATGTATATGTGTGTGTGTGTGCGTGTGTGTCCCTTTGAGGATATCAGTGAAGTATGTATACAAGTTATGAAATCAAATTAATGCTACAAAATGGACTATTTGAAAATCCTGTGTGGAAACTAAGAGTGACTGTCTCATTTCAGTATCAAATGCAGGTTACCTGTCATGATGTACATTTTGGAGGGTACCTTGAAATAACAGTTACAAAGTCAATAACAATATCAAACACAGCACATTATTGAGAAAATCCAAGCCCTTTGTTTCTGTTTGAATCATCATAGAATAAATCTTCCTTTTCCATCATTAGGGCCGACATATTGAATTTTAAATCTTACAGCATTTTTGTTGGTATTTTTAAAGTATAAAAATGTTTTTATTGAATATACTGACCTAGTGATTAGTGTAGCCCAAGCTGATATGTTGCATGGAAAATACATTTAGCCTATTGTCTCCTGTCACCACTCTCCACCCAACTGCCCGTGCCCCATTAGTTCCACTTGTGATTCAACATCACCAGTTAATTAAGCTGTCACTTGCTTCCACTAACTCTGCCCATTTTTGTATTAGTTCTTGGAAACACACACACGCACACTTCTAGTAGTACTCACTATCCTTTCATTTTAGAGGAAACAGCACAACATGGGGATGTTATATAATAGGAATAATGGGGTGGTGGAAAGCAGGTGGACTCTACAAATATGGCAAGTTTCTGGGAAAGGAGTGAACGGACAGACTGCAGTGGCTGGGCGCCACTAGTTTGATGTTTATATACCACCATCACTTCTTCAGGCTGTGGGGGGCTATTGTAATGGAGCTGAGACCACTTCAAGAAGACCATCACATATGGCTTCTCAGCCTTTTGGCTGAGAGCAAGTGAAGAAGACCATCACTTGCCTGAGCATATCGCCAGCCCTAAAATGCTCTGATTTTAAGTATTAAATGGTCCAGAGTGTTTTAATTTTTATATTTAAAATATATTCTGATAATTAAAATACATCTTATCCTTATTCTGAGCCTTAGATTTCTGTTGCAGGAGATGGGAAGGTGAACTTCTCAGACTTCATAAATGTGCTAACAGATAAGAACTACTTCCTCAAGGCTGTGCGTGAGTAGAGGTGTTACTGAATAGAAGGCAGTTGGGCAGCTACAGCTCACTCCACAGTAAACGTTATTCACTTAGGCTCTGGTCAGGAGGCAGATCAGGAAGGTGTAGTCTGGGATATGACTCACTTTTGTACTGCTTCTCCAAAGTAATATTTGCTGAGCAAACTGATATAGTTTTAGAATTTTAACTTAAATACATCAAGTGGGTATTGTCCTGGCATTGTCCTGAAAGCCTCCTATGGGAGACACTGCCCTTTGGTCTCCCATGAGAACACTCAGGGAGTGACTGGTATAGAAAATTTTGATCTCCTTTTATAGTGTTTGAATTCTTTACCAAGTGTATGCACTACTTTAAGAGGCATTCCTTTATAAAAGAAAAAAAACATTTTTTTTCAGAGAAAGAAAAATGCTCTCTCTCATGCAAATTTGGGGTGTTGATAATTTACTATTCTTGAAAAAATACCTTCCTCACACTGATGAAGCCTTTACCCTCAGTGCTGGAGAGTTTGTTGGAGGCTAGAGAGCATGTTCTCACCCAAGGCTGTACATGATGTGTAGGTATAATCAGAATATTGTTATTAGTACGCTCATCATTTGTTTATGAGTTTAGCAGCTTGCCTTGGAAAATCTAACCACTACTCATATCATGTTTTCTAGGATAAATACATTCAAATTCAAAATACTATATACAGTTTTGAAAATACATGCATTCATAAGCTACGAACTACCCTTAGGATAAAGAGAAGCTACTGCTTGCAAGTACTACTATAGCAATGGGGGTTTGCCTAGAAGAACAAGACAATAGTCCTTAACATATAATTCATGTTTATGTTAGAAGTATTCTTATATTTACTTAGAAGTCATTAAATTAAAAGTATTTTTATATTCCATAATTATTCTGTCTGCTGAGTAATCAAAATGGCCTTTCTACCAAATAGAACAGATTTTTAATGTTTTACTGTATCTCTAGTCCCTGACCTGATATTATTATTATTATAAATAATCAGTAAAAAGACTGTCATTTTATTATTTTTTGATAGATGGTTTATTCAGAAGGCATTTTGAAATCTTTTCTTTTCCCTCCATAGTTCCAGAAAAGGAGATCTGTTTAGATTTAGCTGGCAACCCGGGGATCCTATTGTTTGAAATCCTATCAAAGCTTGTAGAGACTTCAGCCCTACCCAGAAAGGCTGTAATGGAAATAGTAAGGTAAATGGGAAGGAAAGGGACAAAAACAGCCCTTTCAGAAGTATTTTTGAGGATATTAACATGGAAGTCACCTCTCACTAACATCCAACTCCACAGGGTCTGGTCCAAAACAAAGGAGAAGGTGTCTGGACAGATGCTCACATGCTATAACATGAGACCTTATTCCTTCATCCCCACAGTCCTGCCTAGCTCTGAAATTGCAAGGCTGACCTCAGTCCCTCTCAGGGCCCCACTGAGGGCCTAAAACACTCAAGAAATTTCAGCCTTTCATATCTCAGGCCAGAAAAATCCCAGCAGAATAAGACTTTTCTGGGATGATTTTAGGTAGACTTAGAAATCCAGTTTGAAATACGAGACACTCCTGTTCATGCTAAAATTACCAGGGGCTCTCAAGAGGGCCTCTGACTCTGGGATGAGGTACAGCAAGTTCACACCTCCAAGGGTAGCCATTGGACTAGAGCAGAGCCAGAATCAGACTTGGAATAAAGGATGAGGAAACATTCTTACACCCCAAATTTTTTATTTATTCCAACACAAAGTACTAAAAATAAATCTCCTCAATCTATTTTTATCACTGTATTAATTATAGAAATTAAACAAATGTTGCCATTATCAATGTTTCAACTTATACTCCTTCAAAGAGTTCTGGTGTCCCACATAAAGAGACTTAAAAGTGCAGAATATCACCAACAATGTAAAAATATTCTTCTTCCCCTCAACAAGTAGTCTCTTTATACTACCTTATCTCTCTGTCAGATGTGGAACAGAGGGTGCACAAAATTCTTCTTTTCATTCCAATTCAAAGATATTTATTAAATGCCTGCTGTTGGTACACAAATCTGGCACATTGCTTACCTTTCAGCCTCAGTTTCCTCATCCATAAAATGGGGATGATAATAATAATACCTACCCTTTAGGGCAATTGTGGGGATGATGTGTGATAATGCATGTGAAGTACTTAACACATTATAAGAGCTCAATAAATGTTAGTTATTATTATTATGTAGAAGCAACTAGAATAAGCATAGAATATACATATCTAATTTAATCCTCACCTCCCTAATGAGTAGATATTATTATCACTTCTCATTTTACAGATGAAAAAACTGAAGCACAGGTCAGTTAAATAACTTGCCCAAGAGGCAGTGGTGCCTAGATTTTAGCACAGTCTGGTTCCAGAATCCATGCTCTCATCCACCTCCCTGTACTGCCTCTCACACTCAGTAAGTGCTCGGGTAACGTTAGCTGACATTGGTGCTTTTATTGTTTTGGCGTTAGTGGTTGTTATTCATCTGGTTATTATGTATCTGGTCATCTTGCTATTGCTTGGTAACTAACGAAATTAAAACTGTTTAAGACATAGCATTTCCATTTAAGGAGCTTAAAATATAAATGAAGAGAAAAGCCATAAATATGTGGATACTTAAACATACAGAAGTAAAATAATATAAAATATGTTATATAATTGTCAAATAAGTGGCAAAGATAATTTAGTTTCCTGAGAAAGCAGTTCTTAAGCTAGTTAATAGTTGAATTTGATAGGTATTCATACAGTTGATGCCATTTATTGAACATTTACTAAGTGCAAAGCTCTGAGCAAGCACTTTACATACATTCATTTTTCCCCAGATGATGACTGGTCTCTGTCCTCGCACCTTTTGACTTTTCCTCCCCTGCCCTGCCTGTCGCACAGTCTACTCTCAACACTCCCTGTGCCTAGCTGACTTCTTGACTCCTACAGCGCCAAATGACCCTTTTAAAACATTGCAGATTATGGCACCCCTTTGCTCAAAACCTTCAGAACCCTTCCATTTCCCTCCAAGTAGAAGCCAGTGTTTATGATGATTTTTTGGCTCTCCGTGTGATCTGCACTCCCCTGTGACCTCTGACTTCATCTCCTGTTACTCTGCTGTAGCCATGCTGGCCTCCTGGCTGTTCCTCAAATACACTAGACATGCTCTCACCTCAAGGCCTTTGCACTTCCTTTCCCCTCTATCTGAAACACTTTTCCCCTGGATATCCCATGACTCATTGTACTCACTCTCACCCACCTTCAGGTCTTTGTTCAAATGTCATCTCAGTAAGGCCTTCTCTGACCACCTATTTAAAACTGCAACCCTCCTACCACTCCCTGTTTCCCCTTCTCTGCTTTATTTTTCTTCATACTATTTTCACCTTCTAATATACTATATAATTTGCTCATTTATTTTATCTGTTTTCTCATGCTAGAATGTAAGCTCCATGAGAGCAGGGATTATTTTTTGTCCGTTGTATTCACTGCTATATCTCCAGAATCTAGAAAAATGCTTGGTATACACTAGGCACTCAGTAATTATTTGTCAAATGACCTCATTTAATCCCCAAATCAAACCTGTGGGGTAGATTCCAATACCTCCATTTACATACAGACAAGGAGAATGAGGCACACAGAAGATCACACTGTATCTCCAGCCCACCTCTCCCTATAAAGTTTCCATCTGCCTACCAGGCATCTCCATTTGGAAGCCTACAGGCACCTCATACCCAAAATGTCACTCACTTCCTTGCCCCACACCCACTTCTACTAGTTCTTCCACTTGGGTTCCAAATCTCAGGGAATGGCTTTACCATCTCAATGTGTTTACCCAAATGCCTGGGCCAAAGGCCCAATATAATCCTCAGTTGTTGCTGCTCTCTCACTCCCCACATCCAGCCAATCACTAAATCCTGTCTATTTTACTTCCTAAACATGAAAGCCACACACTTCTCTCTATCGCCACAGAAACTCCTTCGTGTAGGTCACCATCTTCTCACGCTTACTGCAGTATTCAACCTTGTCTCTCTGCCTCCATTCTTGACATCTCTATCCATTTCCCATACTGCATCCAGATCTAACTGAATATAACATTTACTTGGGAGATATGTACTGAGTGCCTACAATGCCAAGCACAAATCCAATCATATCACTTACCTGCTAAAAAGCCTACAATGTCCTCTCATGTCCCCTCTGAAAAAGTTCCAACTTAACAGGGCATTTTCTTTCTTTCTCTTTTTATTTTTTAAGACAGAGTCTTACTCTAGTCTTGCCCAGGCTAGAGTGCCGTGGCATCAGCCTAGCTCACGGCAACCTCAAATTCCTGGGCTCAACTGATCCTCCTGCTTCAGCCTCCTGAGTAGCTGGGACTACAGGCACTTGCCACCATGCCCGGCTAATTTTTTCTATATATATTTTTTAGTTGTCTAGCTAATTTTCTTCCTATATTTTTAGTAGAGACGGGGTCTTGCTCTTGCTCAGGCTGGTCTCAAACTCCTGAGCTCAAGCGATCCTCCTGCTTTGGCCTCCCAGAGTACTGATATTACAGGCGTGAGCCACCGTACTCAGCCTAATGTGACATTTTCAAGGTAACTTCAGGATAAATGTTTTTGCTTGGCTCTCCAGTCTCCCTCTTATAACTTCCCTTTTCATACTGTAGACTAAATTTGGTTCAAGTACTCAAATACTCCATGCTCCTTCACCTCCTGGTATTTGCCTAAAACATTTTTTCCCTTCTTGAATCAGTTTCCTAGGGCTGCCATAAAAAATTAATACAAACTTGGTGGCTTGAAATAATAAAAATTATTCTCTCACAGTTCTGGAGACCAGAAGTCTGAAATCAAGGTGTCAGCGGGGACACATTTCCTCTTAAGATCCTAGGGGAGAATCCTTCTTTGCATATTCCAGCTTCTGGTGACTCCTGGCATCCTTGGCTTGCAGCAGCACAACTCTTATTTCTCCCTCCATTTTCACAATATTTTCTTCTATGTTTGTCTCAATTCTCCCTCTCCTTTCCTGTATAAGAACACCATTCATTAGATCTAGGATCCACACTAAACCCAGGAAGATCTCACCTGGAGATCCTTAATTCAATTACATCTGCAAAGACTTTCCAAATAAGGTCACATACACAGGTACAGGGCTTAGGACTTGAACATATCTTTTTGAGAAACACACTATACCTGTCTATGCTTAGCTGACTCCTGCTTATCTTTTAGGTCCCAGTCAGTAGTCACTCCCTCTGAGACACCTTTCCTGACTCCCAATTCTGGGTCAAGTTCACTCCTTCATGCTTCTCTTTTCGCTATCATACAGCATATTGCACTGTTGAAATTACAGTCATTGATATTTGAGGCATCTGTGTTTGTAAATCAGATGTTTATACTGTGACTCAGAGTTTCTTATCATAGATAGCCTGCTGTACTTATTCCTAAAGAATTTATATCCTAAAATGCCCAGTAACATATTTCCTAAATCTGTTCATATACATGTACATACACATACACTCCAAAAAAAGATTGGAAAGAAATGCAATCAATTGTGACTTATAGCTGGCAATAGTGGCTCATGCCTGTAATCCCCCAGCACTTTGGGAGGCTGAGGTGGGAGGATCACTTGAACCCAGGAGTTCCAGGCTGCAGTGAGCTGTGAGCTTGTGGGACAGAGCAAGACCTTGTCTCTAAACAAACAAACAAAAAAATTGTGCTTTACTCTGGAAAGGAAAATTACTGGTAGTATTTTATTCTTTATATTTTTCTATGTTTTCCAAATTCTCTGCAATGAGAATTTTTCAATTAAAAAAATTGCATTTTAAATCCCAACACAAAATAGGAATTATAATAGGCATGATTAATGTTTATATTCAATCTGGTACCACTTAAGGGTTTGTCAAGGATCATCATCCATAAATATTTTTCTAGAAAAGACTGGGAGGTTTAGGGGAAGACAAAGTAAACCAAAAGCCAAGGACTACAGATATAAAATAGTCAAATGGCCTGTGGAAAGTATCAGTAGCTATTCTATAAATGTCACAGAAATAGGCACCCAAATATTATTGAATAAATATGCAAATTAGATTTGAAAGTTTGTTCAGCATATGTAACTTGCAACTTGACAATTTTTTTTGGCCTATAGCTGTTTTAATCCATTTCTGAATTACTATTTTTTTAAAAGCTATTTCCGAAGAAAATTCCAGCATACTGGCAGAGGAGTATTGTGGAATCCCTGTGCTACAGGTTATGGAAAAAAGAGACTTAAGCCAGAAGTATACACACCTTCAAGCTCAAGCACAGCTGCCTTTGCTAATGCTGCCCGAGCTGCAATAATGAAAGAAAAGGATTTATTTAAATTTCTTGAAGAGCTCAAGAGTAAGAGCCATTTGTTCTCTCTCCCCTGTTGTAAAAGATTTATGTGTATATGACCTGTCAGAAATAAATACTAGAGGCCAAGTGCCGTAAGAGCAGGACCCCATCCTATTCTGAGTGACTGGTCTCTGTCGTACAGATATCATTTGAAAGCAAACGTACATCTTACCTGAATCATCAGACGCCTGGATGAAGCATAGAGTCAGTGGACAGGTGGGGCATGCGGACAGGAGAGTGAAGAAGGGGGATCATGGCCACTGGGAAAAATAGACAAAGAGCAAAGCAGGCAGTGCATGTTTGTCTTTTATGTGAATTTCTTCTTACCTGGCTTGTGATACCATTTTTGTTTTTATCTCTTTAGGAAGCAATCCCCCTTCAGATAGCCCATATTCAAAAATACCCATCTTTCCACTGTTTTCTAATGTGGATGGGATAGTGATGGGAAAGCCATTCAGAGACTTACAGAAATTAGAAACGTTAAGGAAAAAGGAGCCTTTGAATTTCTTTGATAACTATTTTTTCCATAAAAAAGACTGGAAAACACAGGTGAGATTTAGATTATGTCACAATAGCTAATTTAAATACTTAGATTTTTTAAGTACTAATTTAACAGAACGAATAACGTGCTTTTTACAAATGTTTTTAGTCGTATTTCAAACCAGATTCCATAGCCATGTGCCTAAATTTAAGCCCAGGTGTAAATATTTCATTTATTTTCAACAAATAGTTAAACTTACTGAAAAATAGAACCCTAGGTTTGGGTTTGGGTATGGAGAATATAAGAATAATAACAGAAGGCCCTGAGGTCCTACCCCAGACTGCTGTCCAGAGCTGCACTTTGGACTCCCTCAACCAGCTCTGAATTGTGGCTGGGCAGACACTGTGGGATGAGAGAACAAGTCCACGGCCTGATGGAAAGGCCACCCTGCCCTTTGCTAGAACCCCACCACTGTCCCAGCTGCTCCTTCTTGCCCTGCTTGGCACTCTGTTGCCTCTAGTCTATTTGCTCCCCTCCCAAGATATACTCTGTCCTCATGAGTTTTAAGGTCTCAGGCAAGTATACCCAAGTTACCCCAGGTTTGTCACAGGCCTCCCAGCCTAAGAAACAGGATCAAGATTTAACTGGAAGCCAGCCCACCCCGTGTGGCATCTCTGGGATCCAGAGGTCCACGTATTGTTCACACCATTATAAAATCCCTAGAAGGCCCCTCCAGACATAGGGTTTAAGAGTCCCAGAGGGGGCCAGGCCCAGTGTCTCACGCCTGTAATCCTAGCACTCTGGGAGGCCGAGGCATGAGGATCGCTCAAG
>VBSM01003215.1:11212224-11232107 GCA_008086735.1 Cheirogaleus medius | reverse complement strand
AAAAAAAAAAAAGAGGGTAGGAGGGAAAAATGGGTTAAAGGATGGAGAAATCCTAGAATGGAAAGAAAAGTTAAGAGAATTCATATTAGATAGCTTTAAAGAGACAAGCTCATCAGCTGAGAGAGTTTGAAGGTTTGGTTGGCCAGCAGCCTCTATGAGGATGGTAAGAGAGTTAACAGCAAATGAAGGGGAAAAATGTCAAGCAGTACCGAGGGCCCGAATGAAGTAATACACATTTTCAAAGAAAGCAATCGCATATTTACATGATTTCCGCCAGCATTGTTCACCAGCCCAAGAACAGGGGAAAGAGATGGCTGATTCCCTAGGAGAAGTTTGGAAGTAACAAAGGCTGTGCTCTCTGGAGGGCACAATCATTTCTGGTGCTTTGTGATGGTGGAAGGTTTGGGTCATGATGGTGTTTGCTCCTCCATATCCTCCATATGCATTCCACGTGGAAACTGTGTGATCTATACGTCTCTTATGAGAAGGCTTCATCATTATTAAGGAGAATTTACCAAATGTCCATTTACACATGGCACTATGTTAGGTGCTCCAAAACAACTGACAAATGGTTTAGCAATAACCTGATAAATCATATACAAATCCTTTCATCATAAAATATACTTCTCTTTATTATATATTTGTTTTTGCCTAATTCAAACTAAAATGTATTACTAACCTTCTTTTTTAAATGTGCATACAGGCAGCAGGTCTAAAGCCTATAGACCCTGCCTCACGCTATTCAAGTGAAATCTATACCATTGGTGAAATGTTCAAGAAAAAGCAGGCTTGGACAGTGGCTGATGCAGCTTCTATTAAACAGCAGGTGAGTATTCATTGTTGAATGCCTTCCCAGAAGGCATTGGCAAAAATATTCTCTAGTTAAATACTACACCATAAAACCAAGAAAATTTTGATCTGCCCTATGCTTTTAAAATAAGACAAGATGGTTTCTCATTTTAACCCATTATAATGACAATATTTCTTGCTCCACAATCAAATTGATTCTAATGTGAAGTGTTATGATTTCATCCCTGCCTCATTTCTGGGACACTCATTTGTTTCATGCTGTAAACAGCAAACTAATTAAGGTAGGAAACCGACAGTCACAGTGAGTGGTGTACTCAGGGGATCATGGTGAGTAAAAGCATCTTTATTATAGTAGCTAAAAAATAATAGTAATAGTTTCCTAAGTGCCAGGCACCATGTTCTACAGTGCTGATTCACTTAATTATCACAACAACACTTTAAGGTAGACTCTGTTGTCATTTCTTGTCATTTTACAGATATGTACAGAGAGGTTAAGTGATTTGCCCAAAAGCACACAGCTAATAAGTAGTAGATTAAGGATTATAAACATGGGAAATGTAGCTACAGAATACACACTTTTTTTTTTGAGACAAAGTCTCACTCAGTTGCTCTGGCTAGCATGCAGTGGTGTCATCATCACCACAACCTCAAACTCCTAGGCTCAAGCATCTTCCTGCTTCAGACTCCTGAGTAGCTGGGACTACAGGCACACACCACCAGGCCTGGCTAATTTTTTCTATTTTTGGTAGAGACGGGGTCTCACTCTTGCTCAGGCTGGTCTTGAACTCCTGACCTCAAGTGATCCTCCCACCTCAGTCTCCCCTAAAGTGCTAGGATTACAGGCGTGAGCCACTGCGCCCAGCTGGAATACACACTTAACCATAAATCTATGCTCTCTACTTTTGTAGCCTGCCTTATTAGCAACTGTTGTACCCCACAGAGATAGACAAGGATGTTATTTATTTTATGCCATCTCCCTCTGCATTTGATACTAATGATCAAGCTCTCCTTGACACTTCTACTTCCTTGTCCTTTCCAATACTGCATCTTCAGTTCTCCTTGTAGTTCTGCATCCTTTCCTCTCTCTTTTCTTTCCTGAATGTTCGTCCCTTACGTATTGATATTTCCTAGTTTTCTGGTCTCATTATATTGCTCTTCTCATTGTATACACTCACCCATTCATTTGTTCAATAAATTTTTATCCATAAGTTCTGAGACTAGGAGATACCACAGAAGAAAAAACACAGTTCCTACCCTCACTAAGTTTGGAGTGAGGGTGGAAGATGTGGAGAAAGAAACGGGCAGTAGGAATATATTGAGATAAATGGAATTACAAATGTATGCATCACAAAAGAGTGAGCTCCCAAGCTCTGTCTCATCATGGCACAAATTCACAGTAGAGTAAGTGGAGGCTGCTTACATCCAGAGGCCTACAGCCCTGGGGCACCAGCTGCCCAAAGGGCTAAGAAGCCTGAAAAGATCAATAGTTTCCATGCCAGTAACACTGTTGCAGCAGAACATTGGTGATCTCTGCATTAGGTGAAGGAACAGTGAGGGCGAATAGTCTTCAGGCTATCTCAATCCATCCTCCGTGTTTCAGCGGCCACCTATATACTGAAAACTCTTAAATTTGTCACTAGCCTAGACTTTTTTCCTATTCTTCTATCCTATCTCACTGACCACACAAAGAACATTTCTACCACTATATGATGTCTTATAGCATAACAAATTCATGTCCAAAACCAAACTCATCATCTTCTGCATCAAACTGGCTCTCCCCTGGGGATTCTGTATCTGTTGTTGATACCACCATCTACACAGTCACTGAAGCTATAAGGCTAGGAGCCATCATTAACTTAGACTTTTTTACTCATTCCTCACATCCACCAATCAAGTCCAGACCCTCTAATTCTCCTACAAATTTTTCAAATCTGTCCCCTTCACTCTGTCCTTATTGCTACTACCTTAATTGAGGCCCTCATTAGGTCTCCAGCCTGATATCCTTATCTCTGTAGCTCCTTCCCTCCAACTGTTCTCCACACAGCTGCATGAAGATCCAACCATGTCACTGTCCTACTTAAAAGCGAACATGTCCCTCTCAACAATGGCAGCCTTTTTCAACTCTATTTTCTGCTCCACACCACCGAGGAATTTATCTCACTTTCATCCCAAACAGCGGCTCACTACAGCATGACTTTGGCTGAGGAAAGGGTTGCCCCCACTGAGATCACTGACTTACAAGATTAAGTCTAAGGGCCTGTCTCTCCATCATGACTCCTTCCTTCCCACTTTAAACCTGACACTCCTGTAATACTAATACCAAGTGCCTGTACCCTCCTACCAACTCCAGGATGTTTAGCGCCTCGGAGCCTTTGTTTATGCTGTCCCTTCTCCCTATATACACCTTCCCATCACAACTCACTCCCTCAATTTGATCAGATCCTTGAGGACCTACTCAGCTCAGCTGCTTCTCCCTGATGTCTCCCTGCCCTAGGCTGAATTAGGGCCCATCCTTGGCAGTATTATTATATCTGGAGCTTATTACCATCCCACAGTTCTCCCTACTTTAGTTCTTTTAGACAGAGTCTTGCTCTGTCACCCCAGGTAGAGTGTAGTGGTGTCACTCTAGCTCACAGCAACCTCAAACTCCTGGGTTCAAGCAATCCTTCTACCTCAGCCTCCCAAGCAGCTGAGACTATGGGTGCAAGCCACCATGCCCAGCTAATTTTTCTATTTTTTTAGTAGAGATGTGTCGCTCTTGCTCAGGCTGGTCTCAAACTCCTGAGCTCAAGAGATCCTCCCACCTTGGCCTCCCAGAGTGAGTGCTAGGATTACAGGCGTGAGCTACCTCACCCAGCCCCTTAGTTCATTGTATTTTTAATCTTCTTATAAAACTTCTTACTATATCATTATTCCCAAGAAATATATTTTGATTGTCCATCAACTCATAGCTCACATGTCCTCAAGAGGCACAAACTCTTGAGGCTCAGTGACACTCAAGGCCTGGGAACATAACTCTTGGAATATCTATAATTGTGGTCCACAAATTAAAGATATTTTAAGGTAACTACTGTAAACTTCTGCTCTCTCACTGCAGGTGAAGAGAGCTACAGATGCCTATAATTTAGGAATTGCCCTTGAGCACCGGAAAGAAATGCTAAACTTCTGGCGGAAGATCCGAGGAGATTTGATTGGGATAGACACTAAAAATGAGTCCTTTTATGACACCTTTTCTACTTACACATGGTCCTGGAATGTTTGTCAAGAATTGCTTTCTCCTAAGGATTTAAAGTTATATGATGGCTGCGTGAATAGAAATTCCTTCCACAACTCTGGACTCTCTTCCCCATCAGATGTCAGTGAAAGCGACACAGAGACAGGAAGAAAAAGAAAATGGAAAAGTTCCAGAGGGTTTCAACAATGAAATTTCTACATTTTCTAAACAGCTCATCACAAACTACTTTTTCATAGTTATCAAATTATGGTTTCTTGCTTGTGTCTAGCACATCCTTAGCAGCTGGAAATTTTGACATCTTTTGGATTCTGACCAGTAAAAAGTTTAAGTCATAAAATGGTTTCCCTTTCCTAAATCTTTACTAGAAAATAGATGCAGTGCTGGTTAGTTCCCTAGCAACCAGCTGCGCTCTGCTGCCCCCACCTGGCCTAAAACTGCTTGGGCCTCAGGAGGAAGGAGAAAAACCGGCCTTTTGAGCTCCTAAGGGACCTCCAAGCAATAAACCTCTGAGTTCATGGCAACTGTCACAGGATTAGGTTTCCAATTGTTTGTGAAGGAGGCCAGAGACAGCAGATGACAATGACCTTTCAGTTTCAGGGAATAATATCACCAGCCCCCCAAAACACTTGATTAAACTTAAGTGTGCCCAAGGATCCTTAGCCACACACCTGCACACTTGGATTACTCTTACAAATTTAGGTATTCCCAAGGATCCTTAGCTACATACCTGCACACTTGGATTACTCTTACAAATAGCTGATCTCATCCATTGCATTTGTTGTTGTTCTTTAATGCATTTAATAAAGAAGCACATATATAACTATATTACAAGTTTGGGGGTTGTAATGTTTTTATTGTGGGAAAATATATATTACATGAAAGTTTATGTTTTAATCATGTTTAAGTGTATATCATCCATTACATTTTTATTCTTCCTAGTTCAACCTTGAAGTTGTTAGGGCATATTTCTATGGGTTGACCACAGAGAGACGGATCACTTTTGGACTCAGGAAATCTAGGTCTACCAAAACTAAATCTTTATTAACTTTTTGATCTAGTGTCAGGATGGCAAAGTGTTTTATTTCCTGTGCCAATTCTGATCTAAAAAAGTTAGGGATGAGATGAACTATTTGTAAATGTTATCCAAGAGACTGGTTTGTGTTTGTATGGCTAAGTCCACACCTGACATATAGAACAAATACTTTTCAAATTCAAATCATTATTCTAGACAAATATGATCCAGAAAAGGGAAAAGATATGTTCAAAATTGATGAGGACAGTGGCTTATAATGTAAAATTATAAAATGCCAGGAAAAAGCAATGAAGATAGCGAAAGTCCCCAAAAATAGGCTTGAAGTAATTTTATGAGTGTTACCTTGAATATTCAAAAAAGTCTAAATATGCTTCTACTCTTTATAAAGTCACAATGTTGGGGGAAAGAACTAACCTTATAGATAAGTAACTATATTTTCTAGCCAAAAAACAAGACTTATGGTTTGACAAGAGACTTTTTTTGTATGGCTATGGGCTTAACAAGGAATCTAGATGTAATTTGGATGCCAAAATATTAGAATTCCTGGAATATTTCTTTAGATTAATGGGATAACGGAACAGAATTTTTTAAGTAGATTTGTCCTGAAAATCTAAAATGTACAGCAATACATTCTATTAAATTGTCACACACTGTTGATGACAATATAAATTGGCATCTCTCTGCTGCAATACAGTATAGCAACAAGTACTCATCCATTCATTCACTAATTATTTACTGTGTTGCATACTGTATGTCAGACCCAGTTCCAGGACCTGAATATGTAACAGTGAACAAATAAATAAAATGCCCTGACCTCACAGACCTTAGTAATGGAGCTAATTATAATCATTGACTTAGCAATTCTACTTCTAGAAATTAATCCTAAAGAAATAACCATGAATGTACAAAATGATTTAGTTATAAAGATGTTTATCGTGTTCAATTTTTAATAGTAAGACACTTAAAGTAGCCTAAATGTCCAATCAATCATGATATAGCTACACAAAACAATACCGGAAGGTTATTAAATGATGTTATAAAATAATATTTCTAACAAAGGAATAATGTTCCCAAACTGCCGTTAAGATTAAAAGCAGGCTGCTAAGAGGCATGAGGGAACTTTATGGAGTTGTTCTAAAACTTGATGATGATGGGGGGGTGCACAAATAAAGGTTTTTATGAAAATGTATTGAACTGTATACTTAAAATGGATGAATGTAATTGTACATAAATTATACCTCAATGAAGCTGTGAAAAAAAGCACAAAGCATTTTGTTCTGAAATTATTTTTAGCTTAAAAGTTATTTATAAAAATAAATTAGAAAAAAAAGGAAGGATATACACAAAAGTGTTAATGGGTTAAATTAATGGTCGGATAGGGTATTTTCTTTTGTCTTATCTATATCTTCTAAATGTTCTATAATAAACATATATTTATTTTGCAATAAGAAAAAAACGACACATGCTGTTTTTAAATTACAGTTGTTAAACTAGCTTATACAACTATCTAGGACTTGCTACAAAGGCTCTCTAGGATCTATGAAACCTTAAGGAGGGCAAATTAGGACACCAGGAACCCTTTCTCCAGCGCTCCAGTTCCACAGCACGTGCTTACATAGCCCACAATTCCCACTGATTGGAACTGAAAGAAAAGCTTGAAACAATTAACTGCCCTTGTCCTCGACTAACACCCAACGCAATAATCCAGAATGAGAGTTCTTAACCTTTACAAGCTTTGAACCCATGCCACCCACTGAGCTAGAGGAGTTCTCCTTAGTCACCACCAGAGGGACCCTTAGCTTCTTTGAAACAGTGTTCTCTGCAGTTACAGTCCAGTATGAAGTCCGATACAGCAGAGAACTTCCAGCCATGTCTTTAAAACTTCGTTAGAAAAAATTATTGTAGGTGCTTCAAAAGATAGAAAAAATTAGCTGCACAGGCCAAGCAAAGGTAACTGTATAAAATTATATTTGGTATACTTCAGTACATTTTGCAAAAAGGGCCCAAGCTGTTTGACATCTTAAATGGTTCTAATTATTGGAACTACTATAGTATTAATAACTTCAAGTGACTACAAAGAGTGAGCTATCTGCAAGAAAATATGCAGTGGGACTGTTGATTGGGAAGACTAACAGCTTTTGGTGGGGGAAGAGAAAAAACCCGTGGATGAATAAACAAGATACCAAAAATAAATATAAATCAACTACCATATCTACAAACAGCTGGCCTTGAGAACAGATAGAAATCCTTGAACTTGTTTTTTAGCAAGGAGCTTTTGTTCAAAATGTTTCAAAAGACCATGAGAATGGCAAAAGTATTTTGTCTTCAAATAAAGTACAAGTTCTTTATTATCTTATTTTTTTAAGTTAACTCAACTTTTTCTTCCCAGAGAGGGCTTAGAGCTTGTTCTCACTTCTTTAGAGGGAAAAGTATAGAATCATTCCTTGTTCCCCTTAATATTACCTACAGAAAGAATCTGCAATGGAATAAACAATCACTGGTTACCGGGAATAAAAGATTACTGGTTACCAATGCACTATGTGTAACACTCCACTATTAACCCTTTCCTTCTTTTCCAAGTGGTATTCATCATGCTTCTCTTGGAAGTCTTCTCAACTTCTATCTTATGTTGACAGAATACTTTCTTCTAAATTCTTTTGAGTGGCCTGGTGTGGTAGCTCACGCCTATTATCCTAGCACTCTGAGAAGGCTGAGCGGGAGGATTGCTTGAGGAGTTCGAAACCAGCCTGAGCAAGAGCAAGAAGAGGGAGACCCCATCTCTACTAAAAATAGAAAAATTAGCGGGGTGTGGTGGCGCATGCCTGTAATACCAGCTACTCTGGAAGCTGAGGCAGGAGAATCTCTTGAGCCCAGGAGTTTGAGGTTGCTGTGTGCTCCGGTCACGCCACCACACTCTAGTCCAGGTGACAGAGCGAGACTCCATCTCAAAAAAAATAAATACTTTTGATAATCTATTTGTCATAATTATGGAAATAGACATATAAGGCTGAAATATATTAATACAACAAACTATACGTACGTATGTATTACAATCTTGATTGTGCCAATAAGCCTGGGTATGGATGATTCAAAAAGGTAGATGGTTATAAAATTTTTAAAAATTTGTCCTTAGATATTCCAATTGATTTAACCAGTAAGCCTCGTGTTCTCGGAATTTATTTCATATCCAACCCCAATCCTCCTCCCCCCACAAAATATATACATATTGTGTGTGTGTGTGTGTGTGTGTGTTAGAGAGAGAGAGTGTCAGGATCTGACTAGAGAAGCTGGAAAATTGCCGTTTCCTCCCTCTGCTCACTACCAGTGATTCCAGATTTTTCCTGTTTTACAACTTGGGGGAAACTGGGGAACTTGGTAGAGGATCCCAGCATTGAACTGGGGTTCAAGTGAAATGTCCCTCACTTCCTTCCCAGCCTGCACGTCCACTAGGAACAAAAATGACTCCGCCTGCTGAGCCTACTTCCCGAGAGGGCCCTCCCCAGGGCTCTCCCCGCCCAGCAGAATTCAAACACCTCCGGGACGCTGAACTCCCGGCCTGCCCCGCCCCGCCTCGCCTCCCTCTTTTCCCGCCCAGACCTTGCACCTTCCGGAAGGGGGCGCGGCCCGCAGGAAGTTCTCGTGTTACGGAAAGGAAGGCGTTTCCGGCTCCGGTGTCATGGCTGGTTTTTCCCGTGAAGACGTGCCCGTGGCCGTTGGCGGAAAGAGGCAGCAGTTCGGGAGCCGGTTCCTGAGCGACCCGGCGCGCGTCTTCCACCACAATGCCTGGTAACCGCCCTGCCCCTTGTCTTGCTACCCTGGAGCGCTCTAAGAAGCCCCGGGCCGCCGGCGTCGAGTCCCGCCGCCCTACCCGAGGCGCTCTCCTCCCAGGGGAGAAGCGTTCCCGGGCCAGCCACTCACCCTGCCCGCAGCTAGGACGGGAGGCCTCTAAGCTGCCCATTTGATTTTCCCAGGGACAATGTGGAGTGGTCGGAAGAGCAGGCCGCGGCAGCGGAGAGGAAAGTGCAGGAGAACAGTTCCCAGCGGGTGTGCCAGGAGAAACAAGGTGCGCCAAGGGGGGACCCTCAGTGGTATTGAGAGCCAGCGTACTGCTGGCCGCGCCCTCCCGGAGAGGCCAAAGAACTGTGGCCTCCAAGATCCTTTGTTACTGGCCTGTTGTGGAACTCAGGAGTAGAACGGGGAGGGAATGAGCAAGGAGGGAAAAGGTGGCACTGTAACAAAATCTAGTTAAGGCATGTGGGGGAGTTCGTGTTTATTTTAATTTGGGGGAGTGTAACTCTTCTGTTGACTAGATCCGTATTGATATGGCTGACCTATGGCAACTATGTGGTCTTATGATCATTGTAGAGGCTGTACTTTCTACATTATTTGCATTTGCCTTTGGAGGTAAATTCAAGTGATCACATTCTAAATATTGTTGGAAGAGGGGGCTAATGACTCCTAAAGACTGGTGATTATGTCTTTTACTGGTGTGATGGATGTGAGGATTTAGGGCTTCTGCCAAGGAAAGATGGATGAAGCCAAGTGGAGATAAATCTGGCCAAAGAAAAAGAGGTGAACAATTTCACTGCAAAATATCCCCGGATACGGAAATCAGGACTGATTGGTCCAGACAGTTGAAGGAAGGACTAGAAATTTGAGAGGAGGTGCGTCCCTGTGGTGCAATCGGTTAGCCCATTAGGCAGTTAACTGAAAGGTTGGTGGTTCAAGCCCACCCAGAGACACTCTTTGAAGAAATTTGAGAGGAGTACCACTGAAAGAGTTCTGTGCAACGATGAGAAGTTTCCAGTTACAACATATTATCCAGCATAGTTTGACAGAGACTGATCAGAGCAAGTTAAGAATTGAAAGGGATTTTGAAATCATGTAGTCCAATATTCTCTTTTTACAGTTAAAGAAATTTGGACTGCAAGACATTAAGTGCTTTGCCCGGAGGTAAGCAGTCAGTAGTAGCAGTGGTGGAACTAAAGTCCTGTTTCTTAGGTTTTCATTCTTTCTATTACACTGAAGACATTTTTTTTTCTTGTCACTATTTTCTATTTTCCTTTTAGCCTTGTCTCCATTTTTAGTGTCTGTTAGTAGTATTGAATTCATTTCTGGGCTCTATACTCTAAAGAACCCCGGGCAAAGGATCATTGTTGAAGAAGAATTTCATGGATGTAACCATTGAATTTACATGAGGAACAACTGAAGAAACTGGGACATTTAGCTTATAAAAGAGAAGATTTAGAGGGGAAGATAACTGCCCACAAATACAAGAGTATTTGTACTCTTTGGGCTCTTCATGGCCCTGAGAAATAGCAGGACCTTTTGACTAGAAGTAATTAGAAAGATTTTTGCTTAATGTTAGAATTTTCTAGTAGTTAAGAGCCATCTAGAGATGTGGGAGGAAAATTGATAGGTAGTAAGTTCTCTGGCAGATGGTTCGAGCAGAAGTTAGACACCTTGGGAATGATGAATGGGGGAATTCAAGTATAATGATAGTTGGCAGGACTAAATGACCTCAGAAGTGCCTTTAGCTCAGAGACTGATTCTACTTGATGATATTCGAGAGCTAGTTCTTAAAATTTTTTCTTTTTACAGTTGATTATGAGATCAATGCCCACAAATACTGGAATGACTTCTACAAAATACATGAAAATGGGTTTTTCAAGGATAGACATTGGCTTTTTACCGAATTTCCTGAGCTGGCACCTAGCCAAAACCAAAATCCTTTGAAGGGCTTGTTCTTGGAGAACAAGAGTGAAATACCTGGATCTAGAAGCAGTGAGGATGGACATGGTTTAATAATAGAAGAACAGCACAAGTGTTCTTTGAACAGCCTTCGGCATGAAACACAGATGCCTCCTGTGGAGGAGAATGTAACTAAGATACTCAGTCAACTGGAAATTTGTGCTGATGAGTTTCCTGGATCCTCAGCCACCTACCGAATACTTGAGGTAAGCTTTTATGGTCTTACTAGTGCAGTAAGTGAAGCTGTTATATTGTGTATATGGAGTGGCGTAGAGAGGCTAACAACCAAAGTGACTTCTATCTGATGAAGCTGGCTAGACTTGACCCTTATATATTGGCCTGGAATTGCCTCCATTTTTAGACTAATGAAATGCCCAGAAGGCAGGCCAGATATCTGGTGGTTGATCACCTGGGAATATCATATTGCTTCCAAAAGTTGTAGTATCATGCTGTACCTGCCACATGCCACTCTTTCATACAGGTGAAAGAGCTCAAGATCATGGTGCTACCCCTCTGGAAGAAAGCCTCAGGTCACAAGACAACATGTTACTTCTGATACAGTTATAGAAACAGAGAAAGTAACTGGGATGGTGCCTGCATCTCAGGCCTGGGAGGATTCTCATTCTCTGAGTTTGGATGGTATTGTTGGAGAGTCTAGACCTGGGAAAGTGTCTAGGTTGGTATCATAACATAAATTCACAAGTGGAGATTACACACTCTACATGAAGCTGATTGTGGAGTTGGTTAGCCTTGGGATTGAGTCCTCTGGCAATAATGGTATAGTAGAGCTCAGTGAGAAAATATTTGATCTGTAGGACAGCGAGGACTCAAAAGGTAAAACAACCCCGTGCCCTTTTTCTATGCCAGCTCCCTTCTGCTAATGAAATCCTATGCTCTTTTAAGGGTTCCTAAAGTCAAGATCAGGGAATGTCATGGGAACTATTTAGCTCTGGTCATTATACCCTCCCTATACTTAGGTAGGATTATTTATTATTATTTGTTGATTATCTAGCTTCAGGCAATTCTTTGGAAAGAATTGTGATTAATCATTCATTTCTATCTGCAGGTTGGGTGTGGTGTGGGAAACACAGTCTTTCCAATTTTACAAACTAACAAGTAAGTATGTTATAGCGACTCATTACGTAATAGCAAAGAGGAGAGAAGTGGAAGTTTGTATTTTCAAAACTGGCTGTATCACACTTTAACAGTAGTTATCAGGAAGCATGGATTACAGGGAATTTATATTTCTACATTATTGATTTATGGGTTGTTTTAATTGGATGTGTAAGTTACTTTTGTCATTAGGGAAATTAGACGTAAAACGTGCTGCAGTGTTAGTATATAGTGCTTTCCTCAAAGGTGCTTAAAAACATGTTCAATTTCTCCACTCTTGTGATCTGAAGAACAGTCAGTGCTATGCTGTTGTTACCCCTGTGGTTGAGCTGAGAAAGTGGACATAGATGAAAGTGAGACAACATGCTGTGTCTGTCTACTTACACACAACACTTCTGACACCAGATATGGGGGTGGGGGTTGCCCCACCAACCAATCTCCAACACCAGCTGGGTGTCCTAATATTCAATTCTGACAGTATCTACCTAGAGTTAGCATAGCATCAGATCCCACAAGGTAAGGGGTCAGTCCCACAGATCTTTGCAATTCAGATGCCATTGGTAAATCTAGGTACTTTTGACCTAGGGGCCCCCTCCTCTGGTTCAATAATTTTGTAGAATGGCTCACAGAACTCAGAGAAACACTTTACTTATGTTCACCTGTTTATTATAAAGGATACAGTGTGGTAGCTAGATACAGAGATACAGCAGGGTCCCAAGATCAGGAGCTTCTGTCCCCAAGGAGTTGGGGCATGCTGCCTTCTAGCATATGGATGTGTTCATGGACCCAGAAGCTCAGCAAGAGTTTTTATACAGCTTAATCTCCATCCCCCACCTCCCACCAGGAGATTGGTGAGTGAGGCTGAAAGTTTCAACCCTTTAATCACTTGGCCTTTCTTGTGCTGGCCTCATCCTAAGGCTATCTAGGGGCTCCACCCTAAGTCACCTCATTAACACAAATTCTGTGTGACCCAGAAGAGGTTCATTATGAATAAAGACAATTCCACTACCCAGGAAATTTCCTAGGGTTTTGGAGCTCTGTGCCTGGAACCATGGACAAAGGCCAAATATATTTATTATACTGAAGCTGTTTTCTTTTTTTTTTTTTTTTTTTTTTTAAATTAAATCCAAATTTTATTAAGGATTTCAAATTACATACTTCAGACTTCTAGAATGGAATAGAACTATTTTGGAACTGGAGAAATCGCATAAACACTGACATCCCGTGAAATGAAGCTGTTTTCATACCACTCATGAAAGTGACATTCCAGTTCTATATTCTCCATTGGAATTCACTGTTTCTCAAAGGTTCTGTATAAAAAACTGCCAGTTTAGCCTGCAGTACTTAACAGGATAATTAGCTTCATTACAAATATGCATTTTATTAGAAATTTATAAGAAAATGGCAAGTCATAGTAGCAAACAGTGAAGAAAAGAGATTGTTCTGTCCTTAATGTCATGAACCTACCTCAAATAGGGGATTGACTTCCCTTCAAGAGTTATGGCCACCAACCATCAATATCATCAATGGATGTAAAAATGAATTGAGATAACGTCTTCACTACAGCCTGGTTGTACCATTTAAATAAAGGTCACTGTGTTCAGTATCTTGCTGGAACCCTCTTGTTCAGGTAATTCACTGGCTTAGAATTGGCATAGGCTTTCTACTGCCCATGAATGAGGTTTCAGTTGTTCAGCATAGTTTTAAAAACCCTATACAAGATTATGCCCTGTGAAGTATGTCTTGTTTCTTATCCCTCAATGTGTTGGTCACACTGTGCATGTCTTTCCCTGACTCTGTATCTTCCCAAAATGTCCTCCTTTGTTTTTATTAGACTGTCTCCTCTCTTCCTCAAATTCTGGGTGAGAAGCATCTAGAAAACTTCCCCAATTAATACAGTCCCTTTCTGTCATTCTGTAGTCTTTGTAGCCCTTTTATATGTTTTTTGTGTTACCTCAATGCCCACTTCTCCTCAGAGGCAGTTAACATTTTTTTCTGTTGTCTCTGATGAAGCCTTTGGATCCCTTCTCAGGGACTAATGTATTTTTGTTTGGTTGGTTTATTTTTATGTATACCGGCTCTACTGATACATAATTTAAGGTGTACAATGTGATGGCTTTAAGTATATTCACGGAGATATGCAGCCATCGCCACAGTCAATTTTAGAACGTTTTCATCACCTGAAAAAGAAGACCCATACCGCTTAGCACTAATCCCCATTTCCTGATATCCCCCACTCCCTACTGACCCTGGGCAGCTACTCATCTACAAATACACAAATCTGTATATAGGGTTGTCTCAGGATAATTTTTTTAATATATAAGGTAAAACTGAGAAGACTAATTATTTTGAAGTACAGTTCTATCCACAGAGCCCAATTAAGGACTCTGACTTCAAAATTAATACTATCAGCCCTTTGAATCCACGGCCACAGCTGAGGATTCACAGAGGGCAGAACTGAGTCTGCCAGAACGTAGCACGTGACCTTAGTGGGTACTCGGCAGATGCAGTTGCCTGGCTGATTAGAGGACGGGACACGTGCAGCCCTTGCTCTCTAGAGCAGAACTTTCTGCAGTGATATTTCTACATCTTCACTATCCCTTGTGGTAATCATAAGAAACAGGTGAAATGTATCTAATGCTGAGAAACTGAATTTTTAATTTAAATAGCCACATGTGGCTAGTGACTGTCATGTAACAGTAGAGCTTCCCAGCTCATTAGTCATTTTGTACCTCCCAGAATTTGTCTGCTCTAAAGGTCAACAGTTTAGAGAGAAGGAGAGCCTGGGCCTTCGAGAAGTTGGAGGTGTCAGGTACCCCCTAAAATCCAAGGGACTGACTCAAAGAATGAGCCCAACAGTGCAGAACAGCCCTGGGCTGTTGTTTCTAAACCAGCACAGAGCCTTCCTCTTCCCCCATTTGTATTTTCCCATGTCCCAACAAAAATAATTCTGGCCTTACAGGTGGTTTTGTATTTTGATGTCTTCAGAATAAATATATATTGTGGTTCTGTAATTGCAAGCAATTTTGGTAGTTAATTAAAATCAGTTTAACATTTTTTATGTTGCTACCTTGTGCTAAGCTAAGTCTTGTGCCAAACATTGGGGATAAGAAAAATAAGCACTGGAATTTTGTCTTGTTCATCTTTGTCTCCCCAGCACCTAGGATAGTATCCAGTACATAGTGGAACCTCAGCAGTGTTTGGTGAACAAAAAAATAAAAGATGTAATCTCTGCTGTCATGGCAGTCACCATGAGGTGTAGGGACAGGCAGACAGGTACAGATGTGTTCCTGGAGTGGAGAAAGTGCCAAGCAAGTTCAGAGAATATGCAGAAGTTTTCACGGAAGCATCAGGCAAGGCTTCATTTGAAGGAAAGGTGGGATTCGTAGGTGGAGAAAGGAGAGGACATTGTTTTGAAACTCACTGATTATTTTATAAACAATATTAGCCATAACCACAGAACCTAAAAGAGGATATAAATCAAAAGCATTTTAACCAAAATGAAATATGTCGTAACTAATAAAAGTCGTTTCTTGAATGAATGATATATTTTGCCATTTACTGTTTTAACTCTGCTACACAAAAAAAGAGAATAGACATAGTCCAGTTTGTACTCTAATTGTTATTTTTTTCATGCCCATTTCAGTGACCCAGGACTCTTTGTTTACTGTTGTGATTTTTCTTCCACAGCTATAGAACTAGTTCAGGTAAGTGCAATGGCTCCTATCAGTAATTTTCATTGATTAAAGGGAAAAAGGGCCTCCTAAAAATCAGAGTCTCTAGCTATATTCTCATTGTATTGTGGTCTGTAGGTAAAAGACTTACTGATACAGGCACACTTTGTTTAATTGCACTTCACTTTATTGTACTTGGCACATACCACATTTTTTACAAATTAAAGATTTGTGGCAACCCTGCATCGTGAGTAACTCTATTGGTGCCATTTTTCCAACACCATGTGCCCACATAGTGTCACTATATCACATTTTGGTGATTCTCAGAATATGTCACATTTATGGTAGTCTGTGTTTTTTATTTTCTTCTTTTTGCATGAGCAAGAGCTAAGGCTAATGTGGTGGTCAGTGATCTGTAATATAACTATTGTACTTGTTTTCCCAAAAAATCATGCCCATATGAGATAGTCAACTTAATCGATAAATATATGTGTGCTTTTTGTTTTGTTTTGTTTTTGAGACAGAGTCTTGCTCTGTTGCCCAGGCTAGAGTACCGTGGCTTTGGCCTAGCTCGTTACAACCTCAAACTCCCAGGCTCAAGCGATCCTCCTGCCTCAGCCTCCCAAGTAGCTGAGACTACAGGCGTAAGCCACCATGCCCAGCTAATTTGTTCTATTTTTAGTTGCCCGGATAATTTCTTTCTGTTTTTAGTAGAGATGGGTCTTGCTCTTGCTGAGGCTGGTCTCAAACTCTTGACCTCAAGCGATCCTCCCACCTTGGCCTCCCAGAGTGCCAGGATTACAGGCATGAACCACCTGGCCGATAAATATGTGTTTTGTCTTCTCCACCAATTGGCCATTGCCTCATCCCTCTGCTTGTCCGAGGGCCTCCCTGTTCCATGAAACACAAAAATATTGAAATTAGGCCACTAATTTTAACCCTACAATGGCCTTAGAACACTTAGAAGTGTTCAAGTGAAAAGAAGAGTTGCATGTTGCTCACTTTAAATCAAATGCTAGAAATGAGTAAGCTTAGTAAAGAAAGCATGTCAAAAGCTAGGACTCTTATGCCAGTTAGCCAAGTTGTGAATGCATAGGAAACGTTGGGATTTTTTTGTTTGTTTGTTTTGGTTTTTTTGAGACAGAGTCTCACTCTGTTGCCTGGGCGAGTGCTGTGGTGTCAGCCTAGCTCACAGCAACCTCCAACTCCTGTACGCAAACGATCCCCTGCCTCAGCCTCTGGAATAGCTGGGCCTACAGACATACGCCACGACACCCAGCTTATTTTTTCTAGTTTTAGTAGAGTCAGGGTCTCGCTCTTGCTCAGGCTGGTCTTGAGTTCCTAAGCTCAAAAGATCCTCCTGCCTTGGCCTCCCAGAGTGCTAGGATTACGGGCATAGGCCACCGCGCCTGACCAAAGGAAAAGTTCTTGAACGAAATTAATAGTGCTACTCCAGTGAACACTTGAGTGATAAGAAAATTAGAAGCCTTATTACTGACATGGAGAAAGTTTTAGTGATCTGGATAGAAGATTAAACCAGCCACAACATTCCCTTGAGGCAAAGCCTAATCCAGCACAAGGGCCCAACTCTCTTCGCTTCAGTGAAGGCTGAGAGAGATGAGGAAGCTGCAGCAGAAAAGTTTGAAGCCAGCAGAGGTTGGTTCCTGAGTTTTAAGGAAAGAAGCACTTTCCAGCAGTACAAGGTGAAGCAGCAAGTGCTGATGGAGAAGCTGCAGCAAGTTATGCAGAAGATCTAGCTAAGATCACTGATGAAGGTGGCTACACTAAACAACAGATTTTCCATGCACACAAAACAGCCTTCTATTGGAAGAAAATGCCATTTAGGACTTTCATAGCTAGAGAGAAGTCAATCTCTGGCTTCAAAGCTTCAAAGGACAGGCTGACTCTCTTGTTAGAGGCTATTTAAGAAATACATTTTATAAGGCTATAATAGCTGCCATAGATGGTGATTGATGGATCTGGGCAAAGTAGTTGAAAGCCTTCTGCTAAGGATTCATCATCCTACGTGTCATTGTTCTTAATAGGAGGAGGTCAAATAACAGCACTAGCAGGAGTTTGGAAGAAGTGGATTCCAACCCTCGGGGATGACTTTGAGGGATTCAAGACTGCAGTGGAGGAAGTAACTGCAGATGTGGTGGAAATAGCAAGAGAACTAGAATTAGAAGTGGAGCCTGAAGATGTGATGGAATTACTGCAATCTCCTGATCAAACTTGAATGGCTGAGGAGTTGTTTCTTATGGATGAGCAAAGAAAGTGGTTTCTTGAGATGGAATCTACTCCCAGTGAAGATGCCATGAACGTTGCTGAAATACAGCAAAGGATTTAAAAGATTACATAAACTTAGTTGACAAAGCAGCAGCAGGGTTTGAGAGACTCCAATTTGAAAGATTCTGTGAGTAAAATGCTGTCCAACAGCACTGCACACTACAGAGAGATCTCCCATGACAGGAAGAGTCAATGTGGCAAACTTCACTGTTGTCTTATTTTAAGAAATTGCCACAGCCCACCCAACCTTCAGCAACCACCATCCTGATCAGTCAGCGGCGGTCAGCATCACAGCAAGACGCTCCACCAGCAAAAAGGTTACAATTCGCTGAAGGCTCGGATGATCCATCATTAGCATATTTTATCATTGGAGCATTTTTTAATTAACATACATTGTTTTTTTAGATGTCTTGCAATTGTACATTTAATAGACCAAAGCATAGTATAAACTTGTGTATACACTAGGCAACCAAAAAATTTGGCCCGCGTTATTTCTGTGGTCTGGACTCAAACTCACAGTATCTGTGAGGAATGCCTGTACTGAATCTGCCAATTACCAAATGTGTGATTTGGGGCAGGTTTTTTGAACCTCTCTAAATTTAGGTTTTAAGGATTGAATTGAGATGATTCAGTCAGGATTCTTTGAGTTACAAGTAACAAAAACATCTAGACAAACTCAGGCAAAAAGGGGACTATCATAAGGGCGCAAAGTATAGCCCCAAGTTCATGGTGTCTTACCTCTCCTTGCCCGGTGCCCATTTGTTTTTTTGGTTTTTTTCTGCAGACGCAGCTTTCTCTAATAGGTTGTTCCTGCTTTTTCATGTGGACCTAATGTTCTTGCCCTCCCGATCCCTTATACGTCTACCCTGTTGACATGTTCACGTAGCCTCACCAAAATGAGTGTCTCACATCTGAAGTCTTTGGAAAGAGTATGGTTGACTCAGCCCAGCTGATGAATCTACTTGCCCTGTTTGAATCAGCTGTGGCCAATAAGAAACAGTCGTCACATTTATGGAGAAGAGGGACATGGATAGGGAAGATGCCCTGAAATGTGTCTGTTACAATCATATGTAATGCTTTTAGCACAGGAGCTCGGGGATTGGTAGTTCTGTCTTTCTGGAATTATTCTGATGGATCAAGACTCCATTAATATTGAAGCTTATCTTTACTGAATTTTATGATAGCAAAGTATAGGTTAAATTTTCTACATCTAGAGAAATACATTTTCCTGGAAAATTTTATGGTCTGTGTAATATTCTATAGTTGGGAGTTGTTTTAAATCATGCTTTGTAAGTACACTTTGTCTCTCTTTATGAGGTTTTCCTTTTCCCTGTTGGTCACTTATTTTCTTGATCATTGTCCAGTCCTCAGTTCTGACTTTATGTATGAGAAGTGTAAGAAGTATGTCAAAATAAAGAATAAAAGGGAAGTCAGGAATGTTCCATTTTAAAAGCACCAGTTAGATTCCACAGGATCTTCCCTGGGTTGTTCCTGATTCTTACCCTTTGAGTCCCACCTGGAAAAACATGTGCTATAATGATTAGGAATATACCCCATGTGGAAAGTAGCAGTAGTTACATTTAAAGCAAGATAAGCTTTTCTCCAGGCTGTGTTAACATTTTCTAAACAGGTTGTCTCTTCCAACTATCTGCAGACAAATCCAGAATATGATCCTTCTCGGTGTTTTGCTTTTGTTCATGACCTATGTGATGAAGATAAGAGTTACCCAGTGCCCGCAGACAGCCTTGACATCATCGTTCTCATATTTGTTCTTTCAGCAGTTGTTCCAGACAAGTAAGTTCTAGGTCCCTTGACCAGTTGGCATGACAAAAACAAAGGCTTGGTTAGGGTCCTTGGTGTTAGAGTAGGACTCAATATAAAAAGGGTTTTGTTTATGGTTTTTTTTATTTATATATATATGTATTATTTTTTCTTTTTTTAGTTGTCCAGCTAATTTCTTTCTTCTTTTTTTTTTTTTTTT